>CM076575.1:42210059-42720736 GCA_034641835.2 Pinus albicaulis | reverse complement strand
AATCTAAATGTAATGTTTTTATCAATTGGAGCGCTGATTTTCATAAAAAGATTAATCAAGATGAGTTCTGGAGTGGGTTTGGAACTGTTGTATTTCAAGGTTTCAGTTAAGTATTATCATAACCAGTTTTGATTAAACGATTCGGATACATAATTTACAGCTGGACCTCTTCTTACCTTCTGTTGAGGAGGTAAATCCCCTCTGCGGACAAAGGTGATCCCTACTAGCCTAGCATGAGTCTAGCAACAATCATCAAATGCTACAGCGCAAGTTCCTAATTGCGAATAAACAGACCAACGATGGAGGCCTACCTGGAGTCCAGTGCTATGATTCGTAGAAGAGACAGCGTTCCCGTTCCTCAGCTTCGGCAGATCACGATTCCCACGATCTCCGTGAATGGACACCTGCACATGCAAGAAAAAACACGAATACAAGCATAAAATCCAGAATACACAACTATATATCAGTCAGAAAGGATACAACTCATCATTATCATAAGTGAAAAACAGAGTGGAACCATAACCAGTAGTCATTCATTAATAAGAAATCGAAAGAGAGTACAACCAATGTTCTGACGCTGAGGTCTCCTTCGGAGGGGTCTCCAGTCGTACACGTCTCGCAAAGCCTACCAGGGATGGGACAAGCCTCTCTTAGAGTCTCTCGACGATAGTCTCCTTGCTTGAGTCGGCCTTAAGGGAAAAATGAGGGCTTTTGCAGCATGAAGGCTCTTGGGAATTTGAGAACTTGGAGATTCAAGGCTTAGGCACTTCAAGACTAGCTTGCAATGGCAATGAGCTAGCTTTTATAGATGGAGGAAGGGGAGTTGGGATCCCTATAATTGTGGGATTGGCCCTATCTTCCAGGAAGCTTCCATGAGAGGTGGCAAACCACTTCCCTTTCATGGAACTCCCAGAGCCAAACCTCCCAACCCAAGATAGATAGCAGTTTCTGAGTCTGTTGAAACGAAACTTCCGCCATTCCTATTTAAAAAACACTCCTTAAATTGGCTGGCGCGACTGCGACTCTGGGACAGAGCGCCAGTTGGCGGGGCCTCTTTGTAGGATTTTCCTCATTGGCGCGATTTCTGAACTGGATACCCGCGCCAGTGCAAAAAGGGATGTTTTTATGATTTTCTGCAAGGAGATGTCTTTAGGGCAATTAAAGCTCATGTTTAGAGGAATGCAATGATAATGGTTTCACGGCATGACATTGCTCATAGGTCACAAAATGGGCCCTCCAATGTGCGGGACAGGGAAAGGTAGGGACGGTGACAAATTACTGTGTAACAGATGCCCCCTAAAGCATGAGGCTCGAGAGAGAGAGAGAGGGGTGAAATGCTTTACGAGAACGTGTCCAACTGAAGCTCCGCCGTCGGAAAACCTGCGTGGAGAAATACAACTGATATCTCAAGTACATGATGTATATGTGGTATGGACGCAACCACCCAAACAGAGTATACAATAATCCAGATCCAAGGTATGGTCGTAGCCATCCAGTGAGGATGGATAAATAGACTCAGGTATGGTCGTAGCCATCCAGTGAACAAGTCATGTAAATAACCATAATAATCCACAATATCGCAGCCTGGATTACAACAGACACAATCCAGGGTCTTGCGCTCCATCTCGACCCGAACAAAGTACAAGTTCAAGCATTTGAATATGTGAGCTGAAGTCGAACATGCAAGAACATCGTCTGATTACCAGCCAATGATGAAAAATGTTAACAGACGTGAGAGGAACCACCAATAATGACAATGGCCCTCAAGGTACTATAGGTACACTCTGCGGCGTGCAAATCAATGAGCTGGCGTCGAACACCCGTAGAATCGCCTGATCGGAGGCCAATGATGAAAACCTCACGTCGAATGCGACGAACCTACCATTGAGGCATGCAGGCTCCAAGGTACCATAAAGGAGTCTCTAGATCAGCTTCCTGAATAACGAGTTGAATTCGACAGGAAGTGACCTTGATCGAAGGTGGGCCATAATGTTTCCCACATCATCGACACGAGATAAAGGAACATGATGTTTTGTTGTGAATCACGATCAGATGAGAATCAGAGGGAGGTTGATATTTGCAGAGGTCAACTTCTCTCGAACATATAAACGGCACGATAATGGACTTGGCAGTATTTGACATCAACGGATCAGAGGTCATGGTGACGAGGCAATGAGCAGAGGAGAGGTCAAAAGAGATCATCCAAACCCACGGAAGCAAGTGAAAAAATGAGATGAGATGTCCCCAACTCGACATGAATGCAGACAAGTGCCATGTTCAAGAGTGACATATTGCCGACACGACAATGATGATGGTTCCATTTTTTCCCCCACCATTTCTGTCGAGTACCCCAATTATTTTTGATAACAAGCTTGAAGGGGATAGCATGTGCTTGTAATATAAGTCTGCCCTTCGGGCGAATCCATCCTAGTACATTTAACGAGCCCTAGGAAGGAGGAACTCGAAGAACGTCATCTCGACTAAATCCGATGTCATCAGGGTTTAACGAGTCTGACAAAGGAAGAACTCAGCGTCTTTTCATGTTTAGAGAGTTTGAAAAGACAACAGAAAAGTAAAATCCAGAGGTCCCTTTTCGTCAATAGTTCCCCAGATCCGAAAAGGTAGAAAACAATATCCGGGAAAACCTCCTAGTCGCGATAGGCTAGGGTATTCCTTTTTCGTAAATAATCTATCCCAACCCAAAAAAGGGGTAAACGTATACTGGGTAGATGTCGTTTCGCAGCCACTTTAACGAGATCGAAACGACAAGGGCCTCGGCGATCTTTTCATGTTTCGAGAGTCAGAAAAGAGCTAAAAGATGAATCCAAAGTGACTTTTTCATGTTTTTACTGAGTCCGAAAAAGTATAAAATACAACTTGTTTCGCCATTTACGTTGCATAAAAACCTGTTGCTGCACAGAAAGGCAAGTGTAAAATCTATTTTCGACAAAACATACGAAGTTTCAATGAAAAATGACTTTTTAAACTTAAAATAAAGCTCAAAAAGTTATAAATAGGTCTAAATGGTAAAAATTGAAATTACTTTTACTTTTTACCTAAGTGAAGAGCAACATTGGTCCATTTACCGTGCAAACTTTTGGCGGCGATTACGACCGATCCGGGGCACTATTCAGAATTCCGTCAGTTCCAGGTAAAAGGCGCTTCCTCATCCTTCATTTCAGTCCATTTTTTAATAGTTTTCCATCATGCAATAGACTTCTGTGGCAATATTTTGAATTTTTAGGGCTCCGCTCATTGGCTCGGGTATCGGGCACGGACCCGCGCCAATGGGCTTTTATATGCAAAGGGATCGAGCCAACTGGCGCGACTGTTCCCAAAACAGCCGCGCCAGCGGCCGAACCCAATTTTCCGCCTAAAAAATCAACATTTTGATCAATTTGAATGAAATTTGAAGCTCAACAGAGATCTAATTGAAGGTTTGTGACCATGGTGATGCAGGAAACCAAGAAGAATGGTGATCGAGTGGAAAGAAAGAGACCATGGGGAAGAGGACGAAATGGCCATGGAAAATGAGGCCTGCATGAATGCCCTCAGAAACTGCGGGCTCAAGAAATTCTTCCTGACACCTTGTTTGCGGGCTCAACCTGAGCTACTTCAGTACCTGGTGAGCATTTGGGATGAACAAGAACAAGTATTCAAGCTACGAGACCAGGTGTTAGAACTGGACGTTTCTGATGTGTACTTCATAACCGGATTGTCGCGTAGAGGTCCGGTACCCATACTGACAGGGAGCAGACCGTCAGGTGAGAAAATGGCGGAAGTGATGGCACGAGTGTGCCCACGGGCACAAATGGGATCAGGGAGTAAAAAGGTGGATATCCACACTATCCCCGATCTGGCACTACGAGTAGTGCTGCATACCATCACGCGGGCTACAGGATCGCAGGCACCGCACAAAGCGACGAAAGCCCAACTCTTACTGGCTTCAGAGTGCATGAGTCCCATACTGTTTGACTGGGCCACAGCAGTAACAATCAACATCAAGAGACAGCTGACGAGATGCAAACAAGCCAAGCTGAAGCAGTTTGGCTATGGGTCCATCCTGGTATCGTTCATTCTGGAACGGTTACCAATCTTCCAGGGCCAAGGGGCCATTGTAGCGGATCCGATACCACGAGAGCCGAGAATGGCTCGCTGGGCAGCACTGATGCCCAGAGCAGGAGGAGGCCAACAGATGTCCTGGAGGCCAGATTTTTTTAAGTGGTTGCGGTGCCAGTTGATTGTAGTGGAGCACTGGCCTTATGCCGGGACAGACTTTACTGGAGACCCAGATCTCCCACTGCCGGAGGGAGAGGATTGGGACGAAGAGCTGGGTATGATCTGTTTTTATTTTTTATGTTTTATGATTTTTTTTTGTTAATACATGCCCATTCTGACAGCAGTTACATGTGTATGCAGATGTTGGCCCAGAGAGACCAGCTGGGATGTCTCCTATCGCACGGAGAACTCAGCTCGCAGTCGATCCTCATGAGGAGGGTGCGGAAGGAGGAGAGTTAGTTCAGAACCTTGAGGGGATTGCCCGAGGGATTCCGGACTACGCCCGGCTGGCGGATGTACCGTTAGCATATCAGAGACATACAGTAGGAGTGCCTAGTCGCCTCCACCGTCTACTGAGACGCCTAGTGCGTGCAGTGACTTGTTATCATGAGCACCACACAGACTAGCCTCTTAGGGTTTTATTTCATGCATATTTTTGAGAGACGTGTCGTCTCCGGATGTAATAAGACGAACATGTATATTTTTTGATCTTATGCGATGCACACTATGTAAACACTTCGATATCTATATATATAGATATCTATTTCTGGATGGATTTTCTTCTTACATGTTATGATGATTTACAAATTGCGCAAATGTCTATCTAACACCAAATTAGCTACTGCATCAGTTAATGTATTCATGTGCCTGGGTATATGCTGATATGTAATATAGTCAAAATTTCTTTCCAGTAAACTAATACGCAGATACAGACGTAAAATGTGTGGATTTCTGACCGAATAATGACCGTTTAGTTGTAATACCACAAGTTGTGAGTCTAGATACACAAGCAATTCACGGATACCAAGGTTTATAGCCTCAGTTAATAATTCTAATACAGCACTATACTCCGCGATGTTATTTGTAGTACATCCCAAACACACACCTTGCAGGTTGACCAACTCACCAGCAAGATCGTAGATTACACAGGCTGCCGAAGACAGATTCCTGGTACTGCGGGAGGCACCATCCGCGAACCCAACAAACGGATTGATGGACATCTGCACAATCAGGAAGACCCAATCAGCAGAAAGACGTTTACACTTCACACCACACCACACATGCACAGAAATGAAATGTCACACCTATGTACACACACCACACAAAAATTACTTTAAGCGTAGTATTTCTTCAGGTACAACCCATTTCTGGGTTGTGCCAGCGGAACTCCTTCATAATCTATAAGCTCGTAGGCCCCATTCTTTAATACCCATTTAACTATATAGGGCCCATGCCACATGGGTTGGAACTTCCCTTCCCCAAGCTTATCGTGTGCTTGATCATACAGAAGGACAAGGTCCCCTTCAACGAAGGAACGTGGTGAAACCGATTGATCGAAGTGAGCTTTGACCTGCTTCTTTTGTGCCTCAATGACTAAAGCAGCTAAGCGACGGGTTTCATCTAGCCGTTCCAGATACAAGAGACGCTCTTCTTCAGCAGAAGTGTCAGGCAGAATTTCTACGGCTAATTTCAAAGAAGGAATCTCGCATTCAACCGGAAGAGTGGCTTCCAGACCATACACCAATTGAAATGGTGTGAATCCAGTTGCACTCTTAGCAGACGTTCAGTAAGCCCAAAGAGCTGAGAACAGTTGGAGGTGCCAATTTGATTTATGAATCCCAACTGTTCGTTGAAGCATGGTGACCAAAACCTTGTTCACTGCTTCAACCTGGTCGTTTGCTTGAGGGTAATACGGTGTTGAGTTATTGTGACGTAAGCCCAACTTTGAAGTCAGCTAAGCCATCATATAATCTCGGAAATGAGTACCATGGTCAGTAACGATGGCTTGCGGGACCCTGAAATGTGCAATGATATGGTTGAATATGAATTGAGCCGCTGTTTTACCATCGGCTGCAAGTGTAGGCATCGCTTCGGCGCACTTGGTGAAGTAGTCGACAGCTACGATTATATACGCATGCCCCCCGGCCGAGTGAGGGTTACACGTCATAAAATCCACGCCCCATTTCGCAAATGGGTCAACGGTAACAACAGGATGTAAAGGAAGAGGAGGCGCGCACATCTTGCGCTGAAACACCTGGCACGTGTGACATTTTCGAACTGCTGTAATATAGTCTTCGAATATTGACGGCCAGAAGTATCTTGCTCGCAAAATCTTTTGAGCAGTAGCATATCCGGACATATGTCCACCACAGGTGCCACTGTGGCAGTCATTGAGGGCCCTTTCAGCCTCTTCCAAGGTAAGGCACCGGCGGAGCACCGAACCTACTCCAACAAGGTATAAAGTATCTCCTACGATGTGGTAGGCTTTTGACTGATGCCAAATTCGGCGTCGGGCATCTTTAGTCAACTCAGACCGAAATGTGGAGGTCTGAAGATACACGATTATGTCGCCATACCAAGGGTCACGAGTACTCATGAGGAAAAGAGTTTCGTCCGGGATATGATCCTCGGAAAGTGAAGGAGTGGAGTCTGTCGGGAGAGAGTATATAAGATCCGCGAAAACAAGTGATTTGGTTGACTTAGCAGTGGTGAACTCTAAGTCAAACTCCTGCAGGATGACGGTCCATTTGGAGTATTTTCCCCCCAGCAACTGTCTAGAGAGAATATATGTCATGGGTTGCAATCTGAAACCACTGTTATCATGCGCAGCAGGATGTAATGGCGAAAGTGCTGCACAACGTGTACAGCGGCTAAAGCCAACTTCTCGACATGAGCATAGCGTGTTTCTGTATTGAGAAGGTTCCGTGATAGATAATAAATGACATGTTCATTACCATCATAATCATCCTGCACCAGAACCATAGCAATGGTGCTAAACGCGGCGGCGAGATACAAAGTGAAATCACGATGATAGTCCGGAGGAAGAAGCAAAGGAGCATTAACCAATAATGTCTTTAGCTTCTCAAAGGATTTCTGAGCAATTTCGTCCCAATGGAAGGGGACATTCTGCTTTAATAGGCGCGTAAATCCTTTGGCCACCTCAGCGTAGTTCGGGATAAAGCGTCGAAGGAAGTTCGCTTTTCCCTACAGACTCTGTAACTGATATAACGAAGAGGGTGATGGGAGGTTGATAATAGCCTCGACTTTTAAAGGGTCAAGGCGAATTCCGTCTTTGGTGACAATGAATCCCAAAAGACGGCCAGAATCCACGCCGAAGATGCACTTATGAGGATTGAGCCTAATATTGTGGCGCCTACAGCGAAGGAAAATCTGGCGGAGGTGTTCAGGGTGATCCTCTCACCTAGCTGAATGAGCTGGCAAGTCATCCAGATAAGGCTGAACGATGTGGTGAATGTCATGGAAAGCATAATACATCGCACGCTGAAAAGTAGCTCCAGCGTTCTTTAAGCCGAACGGGAGTTTTTTATACGCGAAGGTACCCCATGGATAGATGAACGTGGTATTGTGTTGATCCTCAGGTGCAATATTGATTTGATTATATCCTGAGAAACCGTCCATCAAGGAATAAATATCACTTCCAGCACATCCGTCGATAATCTGGTCGATGAACGGAGTGGAATAGTTATCTTTTGGACAGGCGCGATTGATGTCGCGGTAATCAACATAGAACCGAATAGTACCCTACTTTTTATCGACAGGGACAATGTTAGACACCCATTCTGTGAGGGGGATAGAATAAATAAAACCCGCGTTCAAAATTTTTTCAACTTTTGCCTTAATTGCAGCGGCTTTCCGAGGATGCATGGGGCGTAAACGTTGGCGCATGGGCTTCGCACCAGGGTAGGTTTGAATCTCATGCACTACGATACTGGAATCGATCCCTGGCATTTCCTCGTAGGACCAGGCGAACACATATCTGAATTCTTTAAAAAGATCAGTATAGACTTGAATCTCATCAGGAGAACAAGTCACTCCCACGTGAATATTCTCAACGACCCCCGGTTTAATGGAGATGTTGATCGGGATGGTTTGAGTGATGTTACCCAGGTTACCTTCCGAAAAAACCTCGTGCGTCAAGATGGGCGTTTGAAGAGGAGGGGTAGGAACCTGAGAAGCATAACGCTCCAGACAGTCAGTCATTGCCCCCAAGCTAGGCATAAAAGAGGAGCAATGATGTCCATCGCCCCAAGGCAGCTCCTCAAGAGACATAGTTTCAATGATGGCTTCATCGGAAGGAAAAGTCTCTTTGAGAGGATCAGGTGAATCGGCCTGACCAAGCCAGGGGGATTGAGAGTAGACGTCTAGAGCCATGCTCAAAGGAGCATACTGAGGAGGTGGAGGATCAGATACAGCAACAATTTCATAGTAGCTAATCTCTACTGGAGTTAAGGGCATTGATTCTCCAAACTCAAACACTTGCTCAGGCGTAGGGATGAGCCAGGGGTCCTCAGACCTGGAAATCATGTTAACTTGAGCGGTGTGCGGTGGTGGTGCGAGAAAGATACCCATGAGGACGGGGTCTTTGAAGAGACCGGGTCCTACACTGTCAGGGGAATTCGGAATCTGATCCACGTATGGTACGTTGTTCTCGGAGGTAGAGGTGAAGAAGGACAACTGATCCACCGTGACGATTTTTCTGTCGTGAGGGAACTTAAGAAGTCGAAAGACGGTGGATGGCACGCATAGCATGGCATGGGTCCAGCTGCGGCCAAGAAGTATATTGTAGTTGAGCCTGGCGTCAACCACCTCTACTTCTACGTTGACAGTCTTCCCCTGTAAAGTGATCGCTAAACTCTCGAGAACACCCAGGGGTTTGGATTCCCGACCATCAAATGCCTCGAGGGCATTGGGAGATGACGCAAGGGCTGGAGAGCCAATGGACTTCCAGCAAGCGGATGACATGACGCAGGTAGAAGCACCTTCATCCACAACGGCCCTATGGATGTTAAGACCGTTAATCCCGACTTGAATAACAAGAGTTATCTGATGTGGAAGTCGGGGGGAGAAATTCTCTAAATCGAAGGTGAGAAGACTCGAGTCGGCGGGGTCAATGCCAGCGATTGCAGACAATAAAGCCTTCCATTGTGAAGGACAACTTTGAAGAACTTCTAGCGCAGACATAGCAGAAGGCACCTGTGCCAAATCCTCAACAATGCTATAATGTTGAGCGGCACGAGCATTCGGATTATAAGAAGATCTTCGAAGAACATCTTTAGAAGGTGGTTTCACAACGGGTTCAGGAGTAGGCTTCTTGATTTCCAACGAACCGGAGACAGGTGGGGGAGGTGGTCCATCCGCAACTGCCTTCCCGGGTGCCTGCCGCGATTCGTTGTAATCCTTCGAACGCGTAGCGACAGAGATAGGTGCAACACTTTTCATCATGAAAACTTGGGACCCAAATGGTGCAGATGGTGACGGTTGTTCGACCATCTGGGTCTGCTGAGACGGGAATGGCTCCTTAAGAACTGCCGGAGGCCCTTTTGAGCCCTTGAGAAGTTGACTAACTTCGGATCGTCGTGGACAATCCTTAGTATAATGGTCCCCTTCACAAATGAGGAAAGGGTACTTCGGTTTACGCTGAGAGCCATCCTCAGTGCGAGATTTAGATTCTGGCTTTGGGGCATCAGATTTAGATTTTCCTTTGCCCTTCTTTTTCCCCTTGGAAGTTTTCTCCGTAGGATTGGCCTGAACGGCATTCACTTCCATGGTTTTTCCAGAATCAGACGGGGCGGGATTAGCAGGAGCATTGTTGGAAGAATTAGACTTTTTCTTCCCATTCGAAGATTTCTTCGAATTCTGAGAGACAGAACCAATGACACCATCCACCGCAGGGGTAGGCGGAGCCTTAGAGGTTCCGGACCGTGGAGCATCAGGCAAGATATCATAAAGTGTGCCGGACTGAGAATACATAAGATCCAGATATTGGGCACGCGCAATGGCTTGTTCCTCTGTCACACACGCTCCCATCGCAATATCTTGAGTGATTTTATTCACGAAGGAAGTGGTGAACCAGTGAGTTAGTATCTGATCAGGTATGTGAAACTTGATCAGTCTACGACGGTGCCGCCACTCATGAATGTGATCAGAGATGTGAGTGGCTTTATCCTGCTTCAGAGAAGTCAGGAGGTGCGTCCCGGCTTCATAACGAACCGGTAACTGAAAGTGCATGAGGAAAGCCATGGCTAAAGAATTGAAATCTTGGAAAATGCCACGGGATAACTCTATGTACCACTTAGCAGCAGCTCCAGTTAAAGTACGCTGGAAGAGGCGCAGACGAATCGAATCGTCGACCCAAGAGTTAGACGAACACCAAAGATGATACGTCATCACATGCGCCTGGGGGTCCTCTCCAGCTTTTCCCTCAAACTTGGGGCAATCACCTGGTATCTTGGTGGGAACCTGAGGCCAATACGGATTATGTAAAATAGGATCATTGGTCAATTTTGAAACATCCAGCAACTCCAAGGTGGCCAAGAACGGCAATGGCGGATTAACCGGCATGCCAGGCCCGGGATGAGGACCGTTACCTGTACTCCACAATGGTTGTGAATATCCTTGCCCCCATGGGTTCTGTCCCATAGGATTCTAACCGTAGGGGGTGTAGGTCGTATAACCAGACTGATTTGGATACTGGTAACCAGAGTGTGGGGCTTGATAACCAGAGTACGGACCGTGATTATGCGTCAGCCCGGTGTAAGCAGCATTTGGATTTGGCTGCTGAGTGTAGGTAAAACCGGGTGGAGGAGGATAATACTGAGAGCCTATGGGGTGGTTATAGTTCGGTTGATATTGACCATGAGGATAATAACCACTCTGAGGATGAGTAGGCTGCTGAAAAGTGGAACCCTGTGGAGCCTGATAAGTAGGGCGCAGCTGTTGATTTGGCTGCGGCATCGAATGAATCGGCTGCTGGGCAGGGTTAATGGAATGAGCGGGCTGTCCTGAGTGAACAGGTTGACCCGACTGAGAGGGTTGCCCTGAATGAACAGGTTGACCTGGATAGGCAGGCTGCACCGGTTGCACAGGCTGGCCTGGCTGTGAAGGAGCCCCAGGTTGTATCGGATGGGCCGGTTGGCCTGGAGGCAGAACACCAGGTTGTGCCAGATGGGCCGGTTGGCCTGGTGGAGGAACAGGGCCAGGTGGTTGCTGGAAACCAGTTTGACCTGAAGCAGAACCATAGGATGGTCCCGGCTGATATGCAACGTTAGAAACAACAGGATACTGAGGTTGCATTGGTAGAGAAGGTTGGATTTGCCCCCCAGGACCATAGACCGGTCCCGGTTGGTACCCCGGCTGAGGCTAAACAGGTTGACGGGAAGGGCTGTAATACTGTCCTTACGGACCGTATGATGGCCCTTGCTCACCCGCAGGATAGCCTTGGATGGGCTGCCCCTGTGGGTCATAAGGATGTCTAGGTTGGCCCGAAGGTTGGCCTTGGAAAGGTTGCCCTTGCGGGTTATAAGCCTAGTTATAAGGTAAACCTTGAGCATGGAGGTAAGCCTCAAGAGCGGGCAGACGTAAAATGTCCCCGTGCTCGTCATACTGACCTGGAAAAGCATACACGGGTGTATCATCCTGTGCATAGTGCGAAAAATAAGAGCGGTTGGGATCTTGGGAGGATGGTCCAACCTCGGGGTTCGGCTGTTGCAGAGACAACCGATACTCCTCCGGAGAGATGTTCTCCGGTATAGTAGTCGCTAGATAGATATCTTCAGGAGTTGGCATAGCCCTGGCAGAGGGTGTTGTGACAACAGGAGAAGAGGCGGCCACACAAATAGTGGGCCGAACGGGTACAGAAGTAACGGGCGTCTGAGGAGACACCTCGGGTGAAGGAGCAGCTGGCCTCGGAGAAGGAGCTGACACTCCCATAGAGGCTGCGGCAGAAATGATCTGACCCAAATACCTGTACCCCGGTGGTAAAGAGGGACTGGCTATTGACATGTCAGCCAGTTCAGAGTTGTCTCCCGGAAATAATCTTCGTGGGAAGAGTTGATGGTCTTCACCAGACGTTGGGATTTCCTCACCAGAATCACTCATGGTTGAGCCTGCCGTTAGATCGCGCAATAGACAGCGAGGATTAGGAGGAAATACAGCAGCAACAAAAGGCGAACCCGATGTAAGAGAAAGGAAATCAGCTCCTAATCTCAATTCAGACATAGGGTCCGAAAAGGGCCAATCGAATTCAACTGGTCCCCCAAAGGGTTGCTCAGAAAGAACCGGTCCCCCGTCAGGAAACTCGGAAACAATAGGCTGTTGCGGTTCAGCAAAGGATTGGGAAACCTCTGATGAATCGTCCGTGTAAGGACTACCAGTAGACGAAACCGAAGGTTCCGCCACTGTGGCAAACGACAAGAGAAAAAGAAACAAACACACACATGGGTTGAAAAAGAGTCAAGACACATGATCAAACGGTCAACAAGCAAAATCTAAGAGGGCGTGTAATCATGGGTGATTAATTTTTACCACATTGAAAATAAGAAACTTTACCGTTTCATGTTTTAAGAGTCGAGAAACGATAAAAAGGTGACTCTATCTCTTTCATACTTGACACAAGCGTGAAAGGACAAGCGCTTGGTGATATTTTCAAATTTAGGGAGTCAGAAAAGATCAAATGACTGCTCAGGAATACTAGGCAAAAGGATTGGTGTACTCAACAACTGAACTGCAATATACACCTTGGTTTCAATGATGAAAGAGAAATAGACCAAGGACTTTCCGTACGTGTAGGCAATCTCCCCGAATGTTGTGTTCAGTGTATCACGGGTATAGGGCGGCAGACTCAGCTTCCTATGGATAAAGGATTGAAACCTAGAGGGGTCTCCCTTTATATACGCGACGGTACGGGGAGCACAAGTCCGTACTAATTGTTGAGGAGGTAAATCCCCTCTGCGGACAGAGGCGATCCCTACTAGCCCAGCACGGGTCTAGCAACAATCATCAAATGCTATAGCGCAAGTTCCTAATTGCGAATAAACAGACCAACGATGGAGGCCTACCTGGAGTCCAGTGCTATGATTCGTAGAAGAGACAGCGTTCCCGTTCCTCAGCTTCGGTAGATCACGATCCCCACGATCTCCGTGAATGGACACCTGCACATGCAAGAAACAACATGAATACAAGCATAAAATCCATAATACGCAACTATATATCAGTCAGAAAGGATATAACTCATCATTATCATAAGTGAAAAATAGAGTGGAACCATAACCAGTAGTCATTCATTAATAAGCAATCGAAAGAGAGTACAACCAATGTTCTGACGCTGAGGTCTCCTTCGGAGGGGTCTCCAGTCGTGCACGTCTCGCAAAGCCTGCCAGGGATGGGACAAGCCTCTCTTAGAGTCTCTCGACGATAGTCTCCTTGCTTGAGTCGGCCTTAAGGGAAAAATGAGGGCTCTTGCCGCATGAAGGCTCTTGGAAATTTGAGAACTTGGAGATTCAAGGCTTAGGCACTTCAATACTAGCTTGCAATGGCAATGAGCTAGCTTTTATAGATGGAGGAAGGGGAGTTGGGATCCCTATAATTGTGGGATTGGCCCTATCTTCAAGGAAGCTTCCATGAGAGGTGGCAAACCACTTCCCTTCCATGGAACTCCCGGAGCCAAACCTCCCAACTCAAGATAGATAGCAGTTTCTGAGTTTGTTGAAACGAAACTTCCGCGATTCTTATTTAAAAAACACTCCTTAAATTGGCTGGCGTGACTGCTACTCTGGGACAGAGCGCCAATTGGCGCGCCCTCTTTGTAGGATTTTCCTCATTGGCGCGAGTGATGAACTGGCTACCCGCGCCAATGCAAAAAGGGATGTTTTTATGGTTTTTTGCAAGGAGATGTCTTCAGGGAAATTGAAGCTCATGTTTAGAGGAATGCAATGATAATGGTTTCAAGGCATGACATTGCTCACAGGTCACATAATGGGCCCTCCAATGTGCGGGACGGGGAATGGTAGGGACGGTGACAAATTACTGTGTAACACCTCCCACCTTTTTGTGTTATTCTGGGACGTGCTTTAAAAAAAACATAGTTGATGGGCTGCACCACACAGAGCATACTTCCTTTCACATGGTCTCATCCCTATGAAACCCGTGTCGTTTGGACGAGGCGAATTAGGTCGAGGATGGAACTCCGGTGAATAGCTTAAAACTCTTTTGACCTAAAATAGTGAACCAATTCCCTGTTGTTAGACGTGGACATCCTTTTAGAGATTTGATTCCATATAATTAGGAAAGCTAAGAAATTTAAACCTCATACAAGAGCAATTGCTAGGTAGTCCTAATAAATTTTTTTGGGTCATAGTGGGTTTGTTGTAGTGGCAAAATGATTCTAGGTGGTGTATTAGTTTATTTGCCAATGGAGTCATTCTTGTATCAATCCTGGACATCCAAGGTAGATGCAATGATGCACAAAATGCGTTTAAGGAAGTATTTTTCTTCTTCATGTTTTCTGGGTCCAATTTAAATTTTAGGTTGATAAGCACAAAGGTTTTGTAGTTTCCTAATTTCTTGTGTCCATCAAGTAATACTTCAATGATAGATTTCCATCGACCTATATCGTTAAAATTAATAATTCCATCATTTTAAACATTTTTTTTTAGAGTAGTTTTGATCATTGCTGAAAACATCAACATTAGAAAAAAAAAAATCACTAAGGGTCTAGAAACATTGGCA
This sequence comes from Pinus albicaulis, assembly GCA_034641835.2. NCBI lineage: Eukaryota > Viridiplantae > Streptophyta > Pinopsida > Pinales > Pinaceae > Pinus > Pinus albicaulis. The sequence continues at coordinate 42,705,931 of CM076575.1, read as the reverse complement.
TTGAAAAAAAAAAAACCACTGAAAAAAATAGACAAAAATCAGCAAGCTACAACATGCATTACAAAATATAGAGAGCATTGTCAACTGCAGAATTACTTTGTTCTTCTTACTCAAACTGGATAATTTACCGGTCGATAATTCATCTTTACTAACAGTCAGCCAATCCCGCTTTTTCAAACTCAAAATCATTCTTTGGCTGAATTATGTCAAAATTCCTAAAAAAGCATTGCTTCTTAGACTCTTCAATCTTTGCTTTCATAAGCCTTGAAAAATCGTTTGCTCCACAACAGAAATCCACAATCGTGTCACAATTCTATACATACCAATGAAGCCTCTCAAAAACCTCTTGCAATTTATCGAATTTAGTAAAATGTCGACCAAATGATGTGTAACGCATCCCATGTATAAATGATGCAAGAGAAACCTACAATTTACTCTTCCATTTAGACATTTGCAGGAGTATATCTGGTTCACAGACAGCTTTATCATCATCAATGCTACCACCTTCTTCAATATTTTTCAAGGCTGACTTGACAGCCCCCACTAATCCCTCGACTTTTCCTTGAGTAATATTTTTATCCAAATTCCTCATGTTGTAACTCCTGTGTGTTGAGGGCACTTGGTGCTTTGCACACACATCATCTAAATTTATTCTAGCTTTTTCTCTCTCAATTCCAGCCATAACCGAACTTTTGACATCATTGTCAGTAAAAGACGGAGGCATGGCAGGATTTTTTTTTAACTTCTGGCTTAGAAGAAGATAAAACCTTGAGTGTTTTACTCTTAGCAAGATCCAAATATTTGGTTTTTCTCTCCTTCTGAATTAAACTTTTCCTTAGCTCCAAAGTAGAAAATTTATCTTCCTTCTTCACTGAAGAAGGTAATTCTTTGTCCTTTGTTACTTTCTTTGACAATTCAGAAGGTCCACGAACTTATACAGGTACTTAATGGATCCTAACATGGAATTTGTGAGAATGTTTGGACTCGAGTATAATGCAGAGCAATTGACTGATGTTATAGCTTATGAAGTTAAGAAACATTATTGGATTGACAGAATGTACGGGCACCCCACGGATCCTCACATGGAATTTAGGAGAATATCTGTGCTAGTGTATAGTGCAAAGAAATTGATTGATGCTATGGTTTATGAAGTCAAGAAACACTCCAAATCATTGTGAAACCATCTGGTTCAAGAATATAGGTTTTGGTCCAATTCAGAGTGACAGTATCTAAACGCCACTTTTAATACTGAGAGGCCTTCATATTCATATTCAGAAGATGTCAGCTTGTGAGTTCTTATCTGCCGAACGCAAATGTTGTAGGAGTTCAAACGTGGATATTATGAGTTTGAATATGAAAAATACCACTATAACAGCAGTAATAGGTTCAAGAAATTTCTTCCCTACATGGAATATGCATTTATTTTAAAATGTTGTGACCTGAAATTTTTAACCCATTTTTGAATATTCAACAATTAGAAATTCAGATGATATATACTTCGTTGACAACCAATGTAGCTTATTAATCAACAATATTATGGACCAGTTGCGTCTTTCACTTTAGACTAATAAAAGATTTCAATGGCTGATTTTGGCCCCCGAGTATTAACTAGTGATAGCTAAATTAAGTTTCTTCCTTTTAACCATGCCATGATTGCATGCAATTGGTCGTTGATGTAGGAATTTGTTATGTTTAATAGGATGAACCAAAACCTAAATAGTAATGACATAACCACAGGTAGAACATGACATCTCTCTTACGTAAATCGTCCTTAAATCTCCCAACAGATCAGAATTTTTGATAATTGCATTTGGGTATGAAAAGTTTTTCCTATAAATTGTTTGACACATGAAAAAAAATTCACTGCCATATGTTGCACATGAATATTCTTTCTTTGAAAGGAGAACTTATATTAATTCCCATAAACGTTGGAAGAATGTTGAATGGTATTTGGAAATGCACAAGGTGTAGCACCTCAAGGGAGTTCCTAAGCCATCTATAAAATCAATATTATAAGATAAGTAAGGGCTATAAACTAATTAATCCAACATGAAATAAGAAAAACCAACACACTACAATTGTGAGATAGGGGTAAAATATTCCATCCAAATACCAGGCGATGCACATATGGTTAAGCCTTCCTCTCTCTTAAAGGCAAACTAATGTAAACTGTAGTGCCCCGCTGTAGTTGATTGGCAGTAATATGACATTAACATTTATTTAGGCCTAAGGCCAATGCTTTATTCTTTGAGGACCTCAACCAATGTTCATGAAATATGAAGTTTCATGGGCATGGTAGGGTATTATCGTAGATTTTTCGAAGGGTTTTCAAGGGTAGCAAGCCCCATTACCAAGCTCCAAAGAAAGAACAAGAAATTCATTTGGACTAAAAATGTGAAGAGGCATTCCAAAGGTTGAAGGTATTATTAACGACGGCACCAATTTTGAAAGTGCCAGATATGGAACAAGAATTTTTGGTTTGCACTGATGCCTCCAAGAAAGGGTTGGGTTGTGTATTGATGCAAGAGGGAAGAGTAATATCATATGCATCAAGAAAACTTAGAACCCACAAAGAGAACTACGCAACCCTTGATCTAGAAATGGCAGCAATTTTTTATGCACTAAAGATTTGGAGACACTACCTTCTAGGAAGGAAGTTTGAACTTAGAACTGACCATTGTGGGCTACAACACATATTCACTCAGGACCACTTAAATGCAAGGTAAAGAAGATGGTCGGAGCTGATCAGTGAATATGATTTTGATATTACTTATATAAAAGGAACAGTAAATAGGGTGGATGATGTTTTAAGTAGGAGGCCTCGAATATTTTCAATGATTCCCTTAAAGACAAATTTGAGAGATAAGTTGCTTGACTTGCAATTTAAGGACACCTGGTACAAGGAGGTTAACAAGAGTTTGAGGGAGGACGAAATGAGAATCCAAAAATAGGAAGAATACTCCCTTGATAGTGATGGACTTCTACGATTCCGGGGAAGGATATATGTGCCACCGAATGAAGATATATGCCAGTTGATCTTGAACGAAGCACATCGTGCAATATACATGGCACACTCGGGTGTTAAGAAGATGATTACAGACCTGAAACCACTTTTCTTTTGGAAAGGAATGAATAAGGACATTTTAAACTTTGCAGCAAGATTCTTAGAGTGTCAGCGAGTAAAAGATGAACACAGACATCCAGCAGGGTTATGGCAACCCCATGAGATACCAAAATCTAAATGGGAAGTTATATCAATGGACTTCATTGTGGGACTACCAATGACCTCAAGACAACACGATTCCATATTTGTAGTGGTGGACACATTGACCAAGAGTGCCCATTTTATACTAGTTAAGACTACATAGGCACCAGAGATAGCAAGAGTTTTAATTGATGAGATTGTAAGATTACATGGAGTTCTTAGGAAGATCATATCAAATAGGGGAGCAGTGTTTACAGGAAGGTTGTGGACTAGTTTCCAAGAATCCTTGGGAACCCAATTGAACTTCAGCACTGCATACCACCCTAAGACAGATGGTCAGACATAGAGGACTAATCAAATCCTCGAATACATGCTACAAATGTATGTGATGGACCAACAAAAGAAACGGGAGGAGTTTTTACCTTTGGTGGAATTTTCTTACAATAACAGTTATCAAAGTTCCATCAAGATGGCACCATTTGAGTTCTTGTATGGGAGACCGTGCAGAACACCTCTTAGTTGGGACCGACTAGAGGACCGAGTAGTAATAGGGCCAGAAGTGGTGCAAGAGATGGAAGAACAAATGACTATGATTAAATGGAGGCTAAAAAAAGCACAAGATAGACAAAAAATTTATGTTGACTCTCATTGAATAGACTGAAGTTATGAAGTGGGAGATAGGGTGTTCCTGAGAGTAAGGCCCCAAAATAGCTCTATAAGATTTGGAAAGGGAGAAAAATTGTCTCCACGGGTTGTGGGACCTTTTAAGGTATTAGAAAGAAAAGGGTCGGTAGCATATATACTTGCATTACCTCCATCCCTAGCGCATATTCATGATGTGTTTCATGTTTCTGTTTTGCGTCATTATATTTCAGATCCATCACATGTTATTGACTTAGGTCACTTGCAGCTTTCGGACGAGGGCAAGGTGATGGTCGAACCTGTTCACATATTGGACCAACGAAATTTGCAGCTTAGACGACGATTATTGGACTAGGTTAAGGTCCAGTGGGACAATTAAAGTCCTAGTTCGACCACTTGGGAGGATGCCAAAGAGATGCATCATCGTTTTCCTTATCTATTCCAAGGACTTCGAGACGAATTCCACTATTAAGAGGGGGTGTATGCAATGCCCTACTCTAGTTGACTGATAGTGATATGAATTTTAACATTATTTAGCCCTAAGACCCGCACTTTATTCTTTGAGGACCTCAGGCTGAGGATCCAAACACATGACTCTATTATTAGTGGATGTGATGGTTATGTATGTCTTTATTGATACTATGATGATGATAGCATTTATGGATATGCATGTTCTTTATTGATATGATTGTAGCATTAATGGATATGCAGGTTCTTTATTGATATCATGATGATGATAGATTTTATGGATAGATATGTTTTCTATTGATGTTACGATGATAATTCCTTTGATGGATATGTTAGTTTACCATTGATGTTATGATTATGATAAACATGATGGATGTGTCCCATATGTAGCTACTTACATTAGTTCTTATTCAAAATAAACAATGATGTGAATGACTAGGTCATGTTGATGTTTCTATTATGATAAAGACTAACACTAAGAACTTTGTTACTGATGATTATTGAGTATGACAGGAAACCACCAGAGGCACTCGCATATGATGAGTGGATAACATCTGGTTTGATAGAAATTAATATTTTGTCTTTGAAATTCTAAGTTCAGTTTGAAACTTGTTATATATACTACATATACTCTGATGATATGTCAGTGGTCGCAGGAACATGTCAGTTGCTTGGCCGAATAACTCACATATGGGTGATGGGGTTGTACAATTGGATGGAACAACATGGGAGGGGTGGAACAGTGTTCTTGATCTCACCCGCTAGCACTCCCACTGTGACTTAGGCTGGAAAGGTCAAAATACCTTTGCCTTGAAGATCACGATGTCATGGGGGTAGGTCCCAAATTGGGTTCGCTCACGAGGATTTTCTGGGGGGCGCGCATCAAGGCGGATTCCTTGATCCCCAACACCATTAGTCTCACTATAGCAGGCAACATATGAGATGATAGGGGTCTCTGGCGTTGCACATATAATTTCACCTCGTAACCACTGGATACTTGAAGGGCAAGTGGTGTGGCACCCTTGGAATTTCAAGAGAAATTCTTGAAGGGCACGACCGACTTGGCACCCTTAGCATCAAAAATAAATTCTTAGGCATGGCACCCTTAGAACTCTGAATGGGAGTTCTTTAAGGGCATGACCAAATTGACACCCTCGACATCATTAAAGAAACTAATAAATATAATCAATATATGAAAATCCAACTAATTCATACCAAGTGACATATGATGTTAGAACCAAAGGAATTAAATCAAGAATAAAACTTAGGGTAAGGAAGGAATAGGAAGAGATAAAATATTTACCATGATAACTCTACCCTTTCCATGTTAAAACAAAATATTCAGTACATAAGACTTAATTAGGCAAAAGGGGGAAAGAGGGACATAGAGTTAAGTAGAAAGATTTATTAAAAACTTCATTAAGAGAAGAGGGTGGTGAATTAAAATAAGATTAATAAATTAAAATTTGATAAATTTAGAGAACTTCCATGTGGCAAGAGCCAACATAATATATTCATCAAAAGAGAAAATTGAGGTAGTTAGGGGACCAAATCTTAGAATTATCAATTCACTTCAGTAATAAACACAAATTAAGGAGTAAAAAGGGGGAATCAAGAGACAACTAGTAGAAGAAATAGGAAGCCTTGTTGGGTTGAGGGAAATACTATTTTTAAACGAATAATTAAGTAAATTATTTTGGAAAGTCTTGATGAGAGGTTGACACATGGGTGGGTGAATAATCAAATTTTGGGTAATAAAAAAAAATTTATTTTTGCATGAACTTCCAAGTGTCACCTATGAAGCCTTCTATAAAATAAAATGAAATGGAAGGGAAAAGGACCTTTTGTTTACCCTATTGTTGGATGGAGGAGATTATGTCATTTTGAGTGGTTACGAGCTATAGTTGAGTTTGGTGGGATAGAGTATTATAGAAAGGGGACTCTTGAGCCAAGAGGGGCTCACCTCTATCAGCTAGCACATTCCTTCGTTGTACAACCCCATTGCAGCTCGGGGGTCCGCGGGGAAGGATAGTACCCAAGGAGTAGGCTGGGAGGTCAACTGATGGGTCATTACATTCGGATTAAGCACGACAACATTCGGGCTTGGAGGTAGACGACAACAAGGGAGCTCAAGTAGCGGCAAGTCAAGTTTGGTTCGCGTCCAAGGGTGAACGATACATGTGTTATTTATATTGTTTTTAATTATGATGATCTCATTGTGCCTATAATCAAGTTAAATATATGTATGTGTTATTAAGTTAAATTTATGGACTTGATATACGTGATTTAATTTTACTGAGTTTCAAACTTGTATGATTATATTTTCATTTCCTATTTACTGTGTAAAATATATATATATATATATATATATAAATCCTAGCACCCATCTAGTAAATTATAGGGTTGGTCCCTACAGGGCTATGGGGTCAAAATGTGGCAAGCAATACTAAAAGGCAAGGCCAAAAGGATGCTAATGTACTCAGGGAAAGGTAGATAACCCTCAGAGATTTGAATAGTTTGATTGGATGGGATGGCTTGCTTTTCAGGATAAAGGGCAATGAAGGATCCTTTGATCCATAAATAAGGGGAAGGAGGCAGAGGTTAAACGGGACTCAGGAGAAACTAAGAATTCCTAGGTCCGGAAATCAGCAGAAAACATTGAAATGATCACTTAGTTAAGACATGGAGTTTTTACACTTATCCTGAAATAATACTCCTAATTAATCATTCAGATTTGAACAAATATATGAAATTAAATGGAACTTCAGAAAAGGAAACAATGACATAAAGAAATCACTTTACTCATTAGTTTATCGCTAGAATCCTGAGGTATGAAGTCCAGTTAGCTATTGTCCAATCTATTGCTATGAAATCAACACATGAGCCTCCAAAGCACCAGTAAAAATATCTATAATAATCTCAGCAACTTTTATTCCACCCTTAATACTTCAAAAAGAGAAGTATTTATACAAAAATTATTACAAAATATCTGAGAGACAGGTAGTAATATCTCTAGGAAAAAATAAAGATTATTACATAGAAAGAGGGACAGCTGCAAAAGAAACTGGCAAGTTGTCCTCTTATCAATAAAAAATAGGATTAAGTATCTTAACTTATTTCTTTGTTGTAGTTGCTTGCTGGTACTCAGAAACAATATCTTGTTAGAAGATAGCTTGGAAGATACTCTTTCCAATTCACATTCTTTAACCTGTGCTTTATCTCTCATACTCTTTACGATGTTTTATTACTGCCTTACTGTTGTAAAATAAGGAATAACCCGCAATAAAAAAGTGTTTTGACTGATACTTTTTTACTGTGATCATTACCCTGATACACTTTAACTACAAATCTTATCCTTTAGGCAACAGTAATGTTCTGCTTTTAATGTAATTTTCTGCTCTTATTTGCAAAACTTTATATCAAATCAGTGAATTCCTGCCATTGTTCTGCACTAGGAATTTTCATGTTCTTCAATTTCCTGTAGCTCTCATATGCCTCTGTGTACCTAGAAAATTTGGGCTTGACAATGAAGATGTGTTTAATCTCATTTTGTAGAAAGAACAAGTTCTCAAAATATTCCAAAATAACTTTACCAGTTGGGGAACCTTTTGGCAGAGGCTTATTTACCTGTTCTTTGGCATATGCTCTTATCTTCTTGTCATACTCTCTCTGAACCATTAGTTTTTCATTGAAGCAATGAATGTCTGGAAGTCCTGCTTGTGTTAATATAGTGTATTTGGCCATGAACTTTGTTATTACAAGTTCATGATTTTGCATCTTTCCTCCAAATTGTTCATCATATTCCTTTTGTTCAGGACTTTCTTGAATTGTAGTATGCTCTCAGTTCTATCCTGAATTTTCAGCTCTTCAAGCTCTTCTATATTTTTTTTGTTTAAAAATGTAATTGGTTTCAAAGCTTGAGAAGGTTTCTCAGCCAATTCTTCTTTTGTCTTCTAAATTTCTATTTTTGTTGCCTTGAATAAATCCTTCTGTTCATAAATGATTTGGATTGAAGGCCACTGTAGATGTATGCCTTGAATTATGTTGTTCCAAAGATAGTTCTTGATATATGATATCTATTCACTGAAATTGACCTGTTGCTATAGAATCTTTACCTGCTCTTGAAGTTTGTTTGCTCTCTGCTCATGTCCCTTGGATGTAATTAATGCATCTCTATTTGATGTTTCAAGATTTCGGATGGTGCCTTTCAAGTTGATTATCTCTTTATTCTTTAGGGACAGGTCTTCGATAGCCTTTACTATGTCAACTATTTCACTTTTTTTATTTACTTGTGATGTAGATGATGAAGTGGCAGAAATATCTTTAGATGTAATTGACACTGCAGTTGCTAATACTCCTTTTGGTGCTAAATGTTCTGCCAATGTAGAAGGAACAACGGTACTGACAGTTGGAATGACTGTGGGAATGGAGACTTCATGTACTTTTTTCAATGTTTCATTTTCCTTCATTAGAATTTCTGTCTGATTCTCCATTTATTTGATCTGAGTTGTCATCTTTAAAACTAGTTGCATTAATTCATCTTTCTCTATTTTCTCCTGAAGAATTTCTTTAGCCTGTGGGTGCTCACTCTGTGGAAGTTTAAGTTGTTTTCTCAAGGCAGCAATATCTTCATTCTTTTGCCTTATGAGAGTTTTAGCAACTTCGATATTGGAGGGATACACTCCAATTTCTATCACCAATTCTTCTAAGGACTTGATCCTCAAATCCTTAGCAAGTAGAGATGCTTTATCTAATTTCATTTGAGTTTGTCAATTAGATATTGTCTTTTGAAGCATGGTAGCATTCATGGTTTTTTTAACTACCTTTGAATACAGCATTTCTGAAGCACTTCTATGAAACTCTATCTGGTCAAGTTCATGTATGGTATCTACATTTACTTCAAACTCTGTTTTCCTGTAATTTGTAGCTGAATTTGGGTCTGCAACCATTGGTTGGAGAAAAGACATAATCATTTTATTTGTTGAATAATCAAAAGCTGTCACAAGTCTGTCTTTATCTCCTAGTTTTTCTTTAAGGAGTTTAGAATAGACCTCATTCTTAATTTCCTCATTCTTTTCTCTAATCTGCTTGAACTTCTTCTAGATGTCAGAATCAGTTTCTTCTGCTACTCTAGAAGAGGAGGGAGCTTCTGTATTTATCTGTGTTTCAACCATTTCTTTGCCTTTTCCCTGTGATAGTACCTGATCATTGTGAATTTCTTTAAGTGTTTCAATGACAATTATTGTGGCCTCGTCATCTATTTTTTGATCATTGTTGTTTTCTTGATCTTCATTGTCATCTATCTCTATGGCCTTTTCTTCTACTTCAGTAATAATTCTAGCCTTCTTGCTGCAAATTGTCTTAAATTTATTTTCTATAATGGTTTCTGCTAATAGCCTTCCTCTTTACTGGGTCTTTTATTGGATACTTTTGCTTGTTTTCCAACTATAATCACCTGTGTATTATCCATATGTTTTTCCTGCATGTTATCTGTTTGCATCTCCTAAATATCATCAATCAATGTGTTCGCAACCCATTCAATCTGATTAGCATACTTTTCAATTTGTGGCTTTGAATCATGGAGGAATGGGGTTAACTTACACTTGACCCTGAGGTTACTTATAATACCTTGAGGGTCATAATTCCAGTGAAAGCTTTCTTGGAATTTAAATTCTAATAATTTATTGACTATGTCTCTCAAAGCATCTCTGTTATTGACTATGAAGGGGCCAATTTGACTTTTTAGCTTGAACTGTGCTTTCTTTTTGGAGTTTATAAAATTCACTGCATCTGCATTCAATATCTGTCTTAATTACTCCAAAGCAAAAATCTCGGTAGTTAGAAACTTGGGTAATTTTTAAGGAGCCAGGAGTGCACCATACACTCTGATTTCTGTGTGATTTTCGTACAAATACCAGTCTCCTACCTTACAGTTTTCAGACAACTGTAAAATTCTTTTGATGTCTTCATTAATCCTTGGTGGCTCTGCTTTGTTCAAAAAACTCATGGCAGGTTTAATAAACAAATCATTGAAGTCCTTGTAGCTGTATTCACTGTTGTTTTTCCTTAGTAGAGAAGTCCAGAATATCACTGAAAGAGGTTTACCTTCCACATCCATCTTTTGTAATGCAATTGGGAAATTTTCTTCCTGAAAAAATAGGAAGAGATGTAACAGATAGGATGAATATCTAAATACTCCTTCCTCAGGTAATTTAATCAATTGATAATGCATATTATCAGCAATGAATTTGGAAAAGTTGAAAACTAGTTCTGGATGTTGTCCTGGAGACAAGGAAACCTAGAATGGAGGCATCTGTAAACTCATCATTAGCATAGCCTAGAATGAATGAAAGTATGGAAATGATTTGTCTAGAGCCCTCAGGGAAATCAAAAGTGTCATAAGGTGGATTTACCTTAGGAAGACTAACATGACTAGGCATGAAGTTGTGAAGGATCATAAACTTCCTAGGGAAATCCAAGTCTAAATACATCTGAGTTAAATCTTCAATGGACAATGATATTGCTCGTGGATCATGGCTCAGTTGGAGCATATCATTGATGGCTTCAACAGTTATGTAAAACATGACCACATTATCTTTGTTCACCATGCATCTCTGGTCAAGGATATAGTGTAACTGACACAACCTAATGAAATTTTGAGCTTGATGGGTAATGGGAACCACGTATTTAGGAAAGTTGGAGTCCCATACAGGTATATCATTCTCCACTTTCTTCTCAAATTTCTCATGACACCAGCTATGTACTTCAAGTAGATCAAACTCTAAGCTAGTATCAGTAATTCTATAGTCTAAATAAATCAAGGGACTGTTCTCTTCAGAGGTAACAGGTGGCTGCAAAGGTTTAACTACTTTAGTGGAATCTGCAGTTAGGGCAGGAGTAGGTTTATCGATTTTTGAAGGTTTAGGGTTTGGAAGCTTGCTGGATGCAAGCTTCTGAGGTTTGGGAGCTCCAGTCCTAGGAGTGACCTACTTTTTTGTCATTTTGAATAAAACTGAGCAAGATTAGACTGTTTGCTTAGTTTCTTTTAGGAAATAGAAGGCTAATTGAGCTGTTTTAGGAAGAATTTAGAATCTGGGCGAGGATTTTAGGATGAAAATGCAGACTTACAATGTGTATAAGATTGGAAAGGGATTTTAATGGCTTTTTTTGTAATTCAAATGGATTTTAACTACAGAAATAGCTTTTGGATGGTCAAGAATTCTTTAAAACTGAATTAGGCGGAGGTGGAAAATTCTGAGAAAATTTTGACAGGGTTCCCCTTGTTTCTTCAAGGTTCGGGGATTTTCAGTCTATGCAATTTATATTTCACAAAGTAACTGGTTCGAATTTTCTTAAATTTGTGAAATGACGGCTTGAAATTTAGGGAAATACCTTTTTAGTGGTATTATGGCAGTCGAGGAGGCTTTCAGATTGTACCAGTCTTCAAACTGGTCGTAGTTGTTTGGTAGAAAGCGTAGAGAGCCTTTGGCAATGAATTTCAGAGGGGAAATTGGCTTTAAGACGATAAACTGGTTTGAAAATGGCTCTGCAATGGTGTCTGTGAGTGATTTCTCAGAGGGCACAAGCACAAAGGTATGCAAACAATGAAAACTTAAGGTTAAAACCTTAGGTTTTATCGATATGCGAAGTATTAATTACAGGTCAAGTTGAAATGGCGGGAGTGATTTTCGCATTGAAGGTGAAACCATTAGTGGTTATCGCATTGCTCCTGGGCGGTAAATGGTTTTTCACTTTGGGAATGTGATCCAGTAGAAATGAGACACGTAGCAGATGGTGGTTTGACGAAACATCTTTTATCGCATTATTTTTTACAAACTTTGTCCGATCACTTTTGTTATGCGATATTGAATATGCACCGTCGGATTTGATTGCACGATGCGAACGGTCGAGATTTATTGGGAAGACGCGGGGTAAGGAAAGGTGGGACCCGGGTTAAATGTCAGCTGTTGATTCGATAGGTATGATCAACGGTTGATTTTTAATGCGATGAGGAGTGGTGGGCAAGGGAATGTTTTATCACATTAGATTTGGACCGTAGGATCAAGGCGAGCATTGGTGATCAGGCGGTTGGGGATGATTCGTGAAAATGTTGGGTTTAATTCATTGGATTAATAGGTTTACGTATATATAAACTAGGTTTATATATAGGGTAAAAATGCATGGGGGCGGATTAACGGAGATTTTAACCAAGGTTTGATACTTATATGAAACAAGAGGTTCCTTATATCAAAAAAGGAAAAAGCTTGAGGCTCTTAACCTTGGGTTAAGGGTAATCAGGAAAGGGAATAATGATGTAAGTATTTTTTGTGCGCTATTTTAAATACACACAATGTGAATAAAATGCGCCTTTTTGTATTATTTAACTTTATTATATAGTTTTAGACTGCGGAGGGGTCTAAAAACCATAAGAGAAAGGGGTATATTTTTATAGGTAATTTTATGTCAAAGGGGTAATTTCGGGATGTTATTTCAACATGTGATTAATATCTTTGACACAAAAGCATATAATAAAGGGGTTTTTGGGATATTAAATAAAAAGGAAGTTATATTAATAGGACTAGGATATTTGATACGGAGTTAATAAAATAGGTTAAGTGTTAATATGAAAAGGGACAATGAATACTCAAAATATCATAAATAAAACTAAGGAAAGTGAAAATTGGAGTAAAGCTTCATTTTCATAATTCATTCACTTTTACTTAGTATATCATGTTTTTTGAGGGTTTTATGCTTTGTAAAATTGGGGAAGTTAATTAAATGGGCCTTTATGTAACATTTAAGTAAGAAAAGAGTTCTTAATTATGAAGTAAAATGGTAATGAGTGCATGGAGGGGTAAATGATGAAAATTTCCGAGATTAATATAGAAACTTAACATTTTCAACTAGTCAGTCATTGAGCCTTGGGTCCGGTCCCAACAGAAGTCAAAGAAATGCCTTAAGCCTCTTTGAATGATAGTTTAGAATATCAAATTGCTATGGGAAGGGGAAATTAGTTATTTATGGCATAGTGATTTACAATGATGTTTCCCACCTTCTTCTACCTACCCAGTCATATCTTCTAACATTTTTTCCTTCTATTTTAATCAGGTGCATTTGAACTAGCAACCCTACCACCTTTTATTTTTTTTTGGAAGCAGTAAACTATCTTTTTCTACACTTATTGCATCCAAGAATCCAGATTAAACTGTGGATTCTTTTATTCTCTACCTAACTACTGAATTGTCATGATTAAACTGTATGACAATTCTTTATTCACTATCTACAACATTTGAAATTGAAAGATGACAAGTCGAGATTAAATTGTTCAACTCATCACAGATTATGGCATTCATTGACACTCTGCCATAATCAACTGCAAAAAGTAAAAGTAGTGGCACTTAGACTTGCACACTTTCATGTTTTATTCATCTTTTTTCTTTTGGGGTATAATATTTTTCTAAGTCCTTTGATTTTTCTTTTAGAACTTTTACCCTCTTCTTTTTCTTTTCTTTTCTTTTCTTTTTTTCTTTTTTTTTTTTTTACAAAATATGGGAAAATAACTTGCAGAAAGCAAAGTTTGTACATATTTACAAGACTACCATCAGTCAAGTCAAAATTATGAATCCTATATTTATAGGTTACTAACATCACCTTACCACCTTTTATTTTTTTTATAAGCAGTAAACTATCTTATTCTACACTTATTGCATCCAAGAATCCAGATTAAACTGTGGGATTCTTTTATTCTCTACCTAACTATTGAATTGTCATGATTAAACTGTATGAAAATTCTTTATTCACTATCTACAACATTTGAAATTGAAAGATGACAAGTCGAGATTAAATTTTTCAACTCGTCACAAATTATGGCATTCATTGACACTCTGTCATAATCAACTGCAAAAAGTAAAAGTAGTGGCACTTAGCCTTGCACACTTTCATGTTTTATTCATCTTTTTTCTTTTGGGGTATATTATTTTTCTAAGTCCTTTGATTTTTCTTTTAGGACTTTTACCTTCTTTTTTATTTTTTTATTTGTTTATTTTTTTATTTTTTTATTTTTATTTTTACAAAATATGGGAAAATAACTTGCAGAAGTTTGTACATATTTACAAGACTACCATCAGTAAAGTCAAAATTATAAATCCTATATTTATAGGTTACTAACATGTAGCATCCAAGAATTGTTTATTTATGTAATTGGAGGTTGCCCTCTCAAAGTGGTTGATTTCTAAGGCGTTGATCTCTCTTCTCTTCTATTTTTGGAGCTGATTTCCTAATAGTATGACTAATCTAGGGTATTCCTCCCAAAAGAACACCCTTACATAAGATTTGCATCCGCTTTCAATGGTAAACGAGAGAGAACCCATTGGCCTCCAATAACGACACCAACTAAATGGCTTAGAGCATGAGAGAGAGAAGGAGAAGGAGAAGGATTTCATATAAATGTTCGATTCAAATGGGGAGCCAATGTTCGATGATCCAGAATTGTTCGACACCTATGTTGAGAAATTTCCCATTAGCATGAAAAGGAAATCTATCTCTTATAACATCCCATATTGGGAGCATCTTAATATTACCCACTTATTAGATCCCATGCATATATTTAAAAATGTTTCATATTCTTTATGGAGGTACATATCATCGAAACAAAGTGACACATTGGTTGTTAGGAAAGATCTTATTACTTCAAAAACTAAAAATAAACATTGGCCAAGACGATTAGAAAGTACAGGATCGGAGGCATGCGCTAGTCCTCTAATTCATGGTATTTCAAAGAAGGTGATGTCCCATGGATTTTTAAAAAATATGATCTTTCTTTGCCAAAGGAATTTATAATGGGTTTGAAGGTGCGATCTTCATACGGGTCTTCACTATGGCGCTGCTTCATCGTGGATGACCATTTGTCGGGGTTGAAATCGCATGACCATTTGAATATTCTAAGAGTATGTATAAGCATGATTTTATTATTTTTTATATTAATAAATTTTATCCCATGCAGGGATCATAAAATATAACTAATTTTGTATATTATTTCACGTGTTTATAACTTTGCAGTGTCATTATCCTTTGTTCGTACATGGGTGTGTGAAACATGAATTCCCCCAAGACCTAGGATGCACCATATCTAAATTATCTGCATTTGTACGTTGTATCACATCAAGTGAGATTCATGTGGCTAGCATTCCATGGTGACGTCAAGAGATAGTTGAGATTGTTTGTATGTTTGAGAAGTAAATGCCAACGAGTTTCATGGACTTGCAAGTTCATCTTCTAATCCACCTAGTAGATGAGGTTGAATTAGTTGGGGTGGTTTCTTGTCGTTGGATGTTCTTCTTAGAGAGGTACAAGAAGAAATTTAAAAGTTTGTTCGACAAAGGGCAAAACCCGAGGGGTCTATGGCAGAGGGGTACATATCGTATGAATCTTTCTATTATGCCAATGAGTACATCAAGCAGAACGACAACAGACCAGGTGCAGTGCTTTGGGATGATGAAATGGATGAAGACAAAAGATAAGGGTAGCTGCTCCAAACAAATGAAAAAAAGCTCTTGATAAAGTGTAAGTGACTTATAATTTTTAAAATTTACACAAAGTAAATATTCATGTTGAACTTTTATATAATGTATATTTTGATCTCTATGTACTGTATAATGTTGGTTTGATTTCATTAGTGAATGTAGAAATTGAAGCAATCAATAAATTCGTTCTTTACAATTCTGAAGCGACACAACCATGGGTTGTATTGTACGAACATAAGAGGATGAAATGGGACAGTGATAGGAAAGAATTCAGACTGTTGAATGGTAGAAGTGTGCCTTATCCTGAACATTTAAAAGAAAATATGTCAAAAATATGCCCCAACGGTTGGGTTGCTAACCAAATCAGAGAGAAATACGATGCAACCGGTCGTGACCCGCGCGCTGAAGAGGATGCGCTAAACTTGGGGATTGGGTGCACCAACTCGGTAATAATCTATTTAATTTATATGTACATTTGAAACTTAATAATGCACCTTTCAAATCTAATTAAATCTATATTTCATATTTTAACTGTTGGGTTATTATAAGACACACGACACTATGATTTTTTAACTTTTTTATAGGTGCATTTGTTCCCATTTATGTGGGCATATGGACACCATTATCGCACAGAAAATTCCAATGATGGACACATGACACAAGACTGTGGAGTGGAAGTCGAGTTCGATCAATCTATTCTATTTAGCCAACGTGATCAAAACCTAGTACGAGGGACGTTAGGTTACGTCGGAAAGATACAAGAGATCATTGAAGTGGATTTATCTTTTTTCCAATGTGTTATGTTTAGGTGCAAGTGGTGGGACACCTTTTATCAGAAGAATGTAAAGGCAGATCACGATAGTATGCTAATATGTATCAACTCTAGAAAGATGTGGGATGAAGCTAAGGAGACCTATGTTTTCCCCAAACACTGCAACCAGGTGTTTTTTTACCCGGATATGTTGGATAGGAGTTGGTGGTTTGTATTAAGACATGACCCTAGATCAAAACATATTTTTGAGAACAATAGTGTTATCATGCCAAGTGAGCTGGAAGATAATGAGGGTGATCATGAGAACCGAGAGTGATATGGTACATGTGTTATTTCATCGATATTTATACTTTTTAAGATGGGTTTTTATAAAGAAATGGACTTAATTACCTTATAACTTATACGAATCTTTTTTTTGAAACATTATAATATGTATTTCGAATTAATTGGTAATTTTCATTGTGTTAATGTTAAAATCAATATTTCACTTGATAATTTGCAATTATGTGGATCTAAAAAACAATGGTGTACTGTATAAAGTTTTTTTTTTTTTTTATGTAATATCATAATAAAATAATGATAATTCTAAAGTACATGAATCTATTTTCATTATTTTATAAACTTTATTATGTTACAAAAATTCATATTATTCTAGATTTATTATTTTACAATTATTTACAATTTTACAAATTTAAATTTTTTAATAAACTCATTTCACATTAATACAATTAAAATTTTCACATTAATACGATTAAAATTTTACAAATATTTTACATACAATTAGAATTATAATTACAATTAAAATTAAAATTTTATAATTTCACATACAATTACAATTTTAGAATTTTATATACAATTACAATTAAAATCATTTCACAGTAATACAATTAAAATTTTACAAATATTTTACATACAATTACAATTACAATTACAATTTTAGAATTTTACGTAAAATTTACAATTACAATTTTACATATATACCATTACCATTACAATTTTAGAATTTTACATACAATTACAATTACAATTTTACAATTACGATCATTTCACATTAATAAAATTAAAATTTTACAAATATTTTACATACAATTACAATTACAATTTTACAATTTCACATACAATTACAATTATAATTTTAGAATTTTACATACAATTACAATTACAATTTTACAATTTCACATACAATTACAATTACAATTTTACAATTTTACATATATACAATTACAATTACAATCATTTCACAATAAATTAAATATCACAATTACAGTTAAATTTTTACAAATATTTACATACAATTACAATTACAATTTTACAATTTTACATACAATTAAAATTAAAATTTCAATTACAATCACGACATAATATTTAATAAATATCATGATTTATTATTAAATTAAATAAACATCACAATCATGAAGGATGATGATCCAGGTGGATATTGGTGGTCACCCGCCTATTCCACTTGGGGCCCCACCATTGTCTCTTTCATTTTTTCAGTTTCGGCACAACTTACTATTTTTAGCATTTTTTCGGGTCCTGAACTTCCGGAAAATTTTTGAGGCCCTAAACGACGTTTTTTGGGAAAACGGGGAGCAACATGGGTCCATGGATCAATGTTGTTCACTCAAAATTTGTAGTCCTCAGATAGATATTTCTAACGAGGTATGGTACACGTCAAACGGAGATCGTATGCCAAAGTTACGTCCCCGGGAAGTTGAAACACCAATTTACCCAAACGGGGCCCATAGTTTTGGCACTTCATCTCCTAGGGTTAGGGTTTTGGCTGTTTAGGATTTACCATTGTTTCACAATAACAGGCTCCTTTTGTACCATTAAAATCTATATAGGCTTGTAGTCAATATCTTCATAGAGATAAAGCACACACCTGGTTATTTATCACTCTCTGTTCAGAAGAAAATTTCTGCCTCTTGAACTTAATGAAATGTAGTTGTTATTTTCCGTCGCATCTTTATTTATGGTTATATATGTTTATTCTAGCTGCGTTCATGTGTAACCGATCATTGCATTATAGCGGGGCTGTTTTTTTTCTCGATCCTTCTTTGCATGTCCCCCAACGTATCGGGGCATATTAGGCTCGATCGCGTAATCCCTATGACCACTTGAACCTTGCTGGGACGCCCATGGGGGACGAAAAGAAAGATGAGGGAGCAGGAGATCCTATCAAAATATTGTTCGAGGAGGCCCTCGAAAAACAAAGGGAACGCGATGATGGATAACTTTGCTTAGATCCTTCAACCCGTCGCTCACCTACGTAATTTCCTCCACAGAAACATCGCACTGAGGTGCGACTCTTTCTCAGGTACAGCATCTTTAAATTCTATATTTGAGGGTCAAACAGATGTAGGATGTATGTCGTATATTATTAATGAAGGATATTTAACCATAACTTCTTTCCGTGAGAAGATTATTTTTGTACCAAAGTCATTTTATGTCAAGGACTCAGGGGAAACCCACCGTAGAAAATATTATTTAACCTCTTTTTCTACCATACCCCCACTGGAATGATGCCACTTTATGAAAAATACTATCTGTGGGGATGTGATAATAAGTACATACAATGGATCACGTTTACCACAAACAAGTGGATAAAGATGCATGGAGGTTGACGAATCGTTCCATACCCTCCATACCCCTGCACAAGTTGGCTATCAAATATTCAAAGAAACATTCCAAAGTTAAAGTATTCACGAGTCCGTACGTAGACATTCGTGAGGAAATGGAGAGTTCGACACTTCCTCACTTAGGAGTGGTATGTCAAGATAACAAGATTGAGCAAAAATTCAAACAGAAGAAGCGAGACTTTGGATCTGCGAATAAAAAGCAAGGGAAAGGTGCCCCCAAACCATAGAACAAAGGACAGAGCCAAGGCATGGTGACTCAAGACAACCTGTCGAAGCCACAAGCAAAGAACAACACCGCAAAGCCAAAGAAGGACACAAGAAAGTGGTGTGAGTTCCATAAGAGCTCCACTCACAACACAAGTGAGTGTCGGGCCAAGAAGTTGCTAGTGGCCGAGATGAGGGCTTCTGATTCAAATGCATGCTCCGACTATGAATCAGAACCTAACAAGGGGAGTGACAAAAGGAAACATATTATTGATGCGGAGCCCAATGCCACTGTTGCCACTACGAATATCCAGAAGGAGGAACCGGAAGATCCAGAGGAGGAGGAACGTCTCTTCCACTCCCAGATGTGGGTAAAGGGCTCCCCAGTATAGTTCATTGTCGACAATGGGAGCCAAAATAACCTCATTTCAGCAGACGTCATGAAGCGGTTGGGCTTGCCAACCACAGCTCACCCACATCCATACACCATCGGGTGGCTTCACCAAGGACGAGATCTCCGCGTCAGCCAGCAATGTTGCCTTCCCTATAGCATCAAGCCCTTCACGGATGAGGTATTATGTGACGTTGCTCCTATTGATGTTTCTAATGTATTATTAGGACAACCATACTCATGGAAGCGTCATGTTGTGTATGAGTCTCGGCCTGGCACTATTATTGTTACTTTGGGAAATAAGTTGTACAGGATACCAAAGGTACCACCTCCTACTGCTATCTCTTTGGTTACTGCAAAACAATGTAGTAAGCTCATTTCCCAAACCAGGAAATTCATTTTCCTGATGATCCACCCCCAAGGCAAGAAGAATATTATGGCCACGACCTCCAAACAGGGCTCCTCTGCACAACAACAACAAATGGATAAGGTTGTGGAGGAGTACGGGGACATCTTCACCTCACCCACAGGGGTTCCTCTGCACTGTCAGGTCAAGCACCCGATTGATCTGACCCCAGGTGCGCCGCTACCCAATGGACCGATCTATCGGTGCTCTATTCTGGAGAACGATGAAATCAAGAGGCAGATTCAGGATCTGCTGAAAAAAGGTCACATCCGACCAAGTTCATCACCCTGTGGGAGCCCAATCGTGTTGGTACAGAAGAAGGATGGGACGTGGAGACTCTATATTGACTATCAGGTGTTGAACAAGATCACTATCTGGAATAGGTACCCGATCCCACGGATTGATGACCTTCTGGACCAACTCAAAGGTGAAAAATATTTCAGCAAGATCGACTTGAAGTCTGGGTATCACCAGGTACCAATCGAACCCTTCGATGTGTGGAAGACTGCCTTCAAAGCCAAGGAAGGCCTTTTCGAATGGTTGTTCATGCCTTTTGGGTTGAAGAATGCTCCCGCAACCTTCATGAGGTTGATGGACGACATCTTGCGGCCTTTCACCAACTCATTTGTAGTGGTGTACTTAGATGACATTCTGATCTTCAACCAGACTTGGAAAGAGCACCTTCACCACATCCGACAAGTCCTCCAAACACTGCGGAAATACAAGTTGTGTGCCAATTTGGAGAAGTGCACTTTTGGCATGACCCAGGTTCAATATCTGGGATACATTATTGATGAAAGGGGGGTGCATCTGGATCCAACCAAGATCTAAGTCATTCGGGATTGGCCAGCCCTAACCACTATAACAGAGCTTCGTAGCTTTCTGGGTATTGCGAATTTCTACTGTAGGTTCGTGTTGGGATTCTCTCATATCACTTGGCCCTTGAGTCAAGTCACCAAGGGAGGAGCAAGAGAAAAATTCTTTTGGTCGGAACCTCAACAGAAGGTGTTCACAGAATTGAAATATTACCTCTGTTTTGCCCCAGTGCTCACATTACCAGACTTGCAATAGCCATTTTAGATCGAGATAGATGCCTCTGACTATGCTATTGGGGCAGTTCTTACTCAACAGGGGCATCCAGTGGCATATCACAGTGAGACATTATCTGACACAGTTCGCAAGTATCCCACTTATGACAAAGAAATTTATTCCATCGTGCAAGCTTGTCGACAATGGAAACATTACATTTTGGGGAAGGAAACAATCATCCACACAGACTACTGTACCCTACAGTTCATACAGACACAAGGGAAGTTTCAGAATGATCACCATCAGAAGTGGTCCACATATCTGCAACAGTTTCATTTGAACATCAAGTACAAGAAGGGCAGCACCAATAATGTTGCATCGCCTTGCCGACCACCCCATCGGCGCCACCGCCGTTTTCAACTTCGTGGGAACGAGATCATCGTCGGCTATGAGAGTGACCCAGTAATCGGCCACACTTACAAGGCACTCTTGGGGGGTACGCCAGTTCCAAATTTTCACCTCCAAGATGCACTTTTATGTCACCTGGGACACCTTTGTGTTCCTTCAAGAGAGCGTGCCAAGATGATATGGGAAGCACACTATAGTCGAGTCACTGGGAATTTTGGGGTCGAGAAAATGGTAGCAGTACTGCAGAAGTATTTCTATTGGTCGAACCTCTGAAAGGATGTCGGAAAGCACATCATATCCTGCACTACCTGTGCCATTGCCAAACTGACCATCAAGAAGCAAGGCCTATATACTCCACTACCTACCCCTAGTCGACCTTGGGAATCCATATCCATGGATTGCATGTAGGGCCAGCCTTCTACTAAGCATGGAAATGACCGTGTTTTCGTGGTCGTCGACAGATTCTCGAAGATGGCCATTATGGCAGCCTGCAAGAAGAATATCACAGTAGAAGCCACTGCTAAACTCTTCTTTGAATGAGTGTGGGTGCACTTTTGGATCCCACAATCTATCATATCATATTGGGATAGCAGGTTCCTCAGCACATTTTGGTCCAGCCTCTAGTCAATGCTGGACACCAAGCTCACCAAGTCCACCGCTTTCCATCCCCAAACAGATGGCCAAACAGAGGTCGTCAACAGAATGATTGTACACATTATGCGCATGTACAATTCAAATCATCCACACACATGAGACGAGAGCCTCCCCTATGTACAACATAGTTATAACTGGGCTCTCCACAGTTCAATCGGCCATAGCCCCTTTTAGGTGGGCTTGGGATTCCAGCCACTATGTCCCATTGACGTAGCCATGCCATTTGCGGCTACTCAGGCCGATTCGACTCATGTCCAGTCTGAAGTTGAAAAAGAAAATAGCTTGATCAAGCGCATTCAACACATCCGCCAACAGGTTCATGACATATTGGACAGAGCCAATGCTAAGTACAAGCAACGCCATGATCAACACCGGGTGCCATACAACTTCCAGGTGGGCGACAAAGTATGGCTACATTTGCAGAAGGAGCGCCTCACTGGACCCCACCGCAAGCTTCGCTCGCTCCGATACGGGTCGTACACCATCACCAAGGCTACAGGGAACAATGCCTTTGAGCTCAGTATTCCATTATTCCTTGGTCTGCACCCAGTATTCAATGTGGACCGCCTTCATCCTTACTTCCCACCTCTACTGGACACCTCTGACATTGTAGAACAACTCACACCAATAGAGTTAAACCCAGACTACATGGAACAGGCCACCACAGATTGTATCATTGACATGCAGATCAAGAACACTCACCAACAGAAGATCCAACTGTATCAGGTTGTCAAATCTGGCCAACTCTTGCACCAAGGAAAGTGGTTCACCAGGGACAAAGTTCAACAGAAATTTCCTCATCAACGCAATGGGGACCATTGCTTCCTATGGGGGGAGGAATGATCCAGGTGGATAGTGTTGGTCACCCGCCTATTCCACTTGGGGCCCCACCATTGTCTCTTTCAGTTTTTCAGTTTTGACACAACTTACTATTTTTAGCAGTTTTTCAGGTCCTGAACTTCCGGAGCCGTTTTGAGGCCCTAAATGACGTTTTTTGGGAAAACGGGGAGCAACATGGGTCCATGGACTACTGTTGCTCACTGAAAATTTGTATTCCTCGTATAGATCTTTCTAACGAGGTATGGTACATGTCAAACGGAGATCGTATGCCAAATTTACATCCCCGAGAAGTTGAAACACCAATTTACCCAAACGGGGCCCATAGTTTTGGCGCTTCATCTCCTAGGGTTAGGGTTTTGGCTGTTTAGGATTTCTCAATGTTTCTAAATAATAAATAGGCCCTAGAGCCTCATTATAACTCAGTTCAGAGGCCTGTAGCCACCACGTCTCTTCTTAGATATAGCTACCAGCTCCCTAGCTAGTTTTATTTCCATTCTGTCTGTAAGCAAATTTCAGTTCTTTGATATTAATGAAATGAAGTGTTATTTCCGTTGCATCTTTTTATTTATGGTTATATGTTTATTCTGTTGCGTTCCTGCATAAATTCGGATCAGATGACATCCTCAAAGAGAAAGATGCACAAATTAGAGAGCTGAAGGATGACCTATCCAAAGCCAATTTCATCGTGGCTTTCCTACAACATGAGAATATATAGTTGAGGCAAACCATAATGCAGCAGAGCAAGTCACAAGAAGACACTCTATCATCAATCCAAAAAGTTTTTTTGACAACAAAGGATAAAGGTAAAGTCGTCATTGATGTAGAGAAGTTGTAAAAAATAACATTCAAACATAGCCTAGTGTTGGAATCATGATTTCCGTTAGACCAAAACCCGCAAGCATTAGTCTCCGCTACAATCGCCAGAGTTAGGATCCACGAGAGGCAGTTAGTCCATGTCACGAAACACATAGGGAGTGTTGAACCCAATGTCCAACAATCTCCCCCCCAACATGAGTCGGTGAGTTTCGAACTCAAGACTTGTCTCTCTGATACCACTTGTTGGAATCACGATTGTCATTAGACCAAAACTTGCAGGAATTAGTCTCTGCTACAATAGCCAGAGTTAGGATCCATGAGAGGCAGTTATTCCATGTCGCGAAACACATGGGGAATGTTCAACCCAATGTCCAACACCTAGGAGACCTAAAACTAGAGCAATGGCTAGGAAGGAAAAGCATGTAGAATATCCATATCCTCCTCAAGCTCAAGATACCATATTTGACTCCATAGGTGCCGAGATTGAGAAAAATAAGGAGTATTGGCTTGAGAGAGTGAATAAACACTTGGAAAATCTACTAGAAAAATAAAATAGGGATACCACCATGCAAAGAAATATGGAAAGACACTATTATGCTAGGCACATGGTTTGAAAGGTTAGATTAAAACATATGAAGAAGAAACTCAAAAGAACCATAAGGAGACTCAAAATGAAGAAAAAAATTGACCTATTAGCTGATGCATCACTGGTGGTCTTAATGCAAGACAAAAATAAAAGAAACAGGAGACACAATTTTGAAATTTTGATTTTTTGTGCGAACAGTCAAAGGTATCCTACATAAACGCAACAACTAGTTGCTGCACTTTTTTTCAAAGGGTCAAAATCCAAAATTTCAAGAATGTCAGGATATATAATCATCATAAAGATACCATAAAATCACTTGAGGATGTTTTTAGAGTCGTGAATTTGCAAAAAATGATCAAACAATGTCTTTTTTACACCTTGTTGCCACCTTTTCAGGATTGTTGCTGTGTTTTTGGACAATTAGTTTTGGGATCAAGTTTCAAGAGATAAAAATCATGTTTCTGAATGGTTCAAAGGCTCCAGGGTGTAGTGGACATCCCAAAATTTCTTCATAGGCCTTCAAAAAAATTTATAACCTCTTTCAAGTCATCAAAATATCAAGTCAAATATTTGTTGCACTTCTGCTAACAGTTGCTGTGTTTCTGGGTTATTTTCCATGTTTCTATGTTTGGAGGTTTTTCACTGCATGTGAAGGTTAAAAGTCTAACTAGATTGATGTAGATAGTTGACTCATAATTTTATCTAATTTTGATATTTTTATTAATGATTATCATTGTAAAGAATCTTGTAATCAATGCTTTGAGAGATCATCTCAATTAGTTAGCTAGAAAAGGGGGGAAGTTGTTTCTAACTTCCCTAGGATTTGGCAATGAGTAAATAGGTGCATGAATTAGTTGTTGTGGATCAATATTCAACCTGTTAGAGGTGGAATATTGTTTGTCTTCTATTTGTACTGAGAAACATGTCTAAGAAAGGTTGGATACTTGAAGTTCACACATTTTTGAACTGGTGTACTTGAATTTTGCAGAGAAATAATATAGGCAGTTGCAACTATTTTTATGGGATTAATGTGTTGTGGTTAGCGACACTCGTTTTCCTCAGTATTTATTATGCATTTGATTATCATATGTTTCTAGCATCCATCTACATTTCTTCTTATGTTGATCTCCTAATTTTTTAAACAGAATACACTGTCTAAATTATCTGTTATGTTTCAGATTGTCACATAAGTGTTTTCATCCTATGAAAAAGTGAATTCATTATGCTCACTTATTTCCTTCTATATGATTTTCTCCTCACCACACTACAATGACAGATCAATTTTTGTCACTGATTACATGTACCTTGCCTCATTCTATGTCTACAACTGATCTTTTGGAATACCTGGCCTAGTTCCTAAACCTGGTGCTTTTTTATCTAGCGAACCCTAATCAAAAAGCTATTGAGTTGATAACTAGCCTAAAACCCTACTATTATCCAGTCACTTCCATTGGTTGTGAGGTTGATTTTGAGAGATCCCTCTCTGATTTTGTAGGGATAGATACCAAGTCAAAATTTGGTTTATGGTTACCTCTTTGGTTTCCTTTCTTAGCCTTGGGAAACTAAGGAGTGCTAACACCTACCATACCATTACCATGTAGTATCCAAAGGCCCTTCTCTCCAATATGTCCAATCCTTTGATGCCATATCATGGTATTTTCTCCAAATACCGCTAGGCTTTCTGCTCCAGTTTCAAGAACCACAGAACTCTTGCACCCATCAATAATAGTACTACCTAGAAGCTTGTACATATTTTCAATCTGAACTCCCCTCATTAATACCAGTGCTCCCTAAACCATCTTGCAAGTACCTTTCTCGAATACTATTTTTACATCTGCATCATCAATCTTGCTTACATAAATCACATTTATGGCCAATGCAGGAATATGTAGAACACGAGGAAGTGTTCTAATCCTTCCACCTTGCAGCTTGAACTTGAATTTTTCATGTCCAATGATTCTGGCCTTCCTATCATCCCCTAAGAAGACATCAAAACCATCATACTTCTCATACTCATAACCACTCCCTATGGGGAATGAAGTGAAAGGATATACCTAATTCAATCAACCATGCCTCATGATCTACATGTGTATCGAAAGAAGAAGCCAAATACACATCCCCACCATCTGAGGTGGTTTTTGCCTCTATAGAAAGAGCATCATTAGATCCCTTTCCTTTCTTAGGAGCTTTAGATTTGTAATCCTTTTTGAAGTGCCCTTCCTTTCCCCATTTCCATCACACCTTTACAAGCTTTCCTGGAGATTTAGTTCTCTCTCTAGATTCATATATCCCACTCAAAAACTTATTTTTGTTTATATTATGGGATCTTCCTCATACAGATAAGTAATATCCATTATATCCCTCCATATTTTTTTCATCTCATTTCCTCCGACAACATGGATGATACAATTTCATCAAAACTCAAGGTAGTTGTATTTCTACCTATTGCAATAACTAGACTATCCAACGAATCTAGTAGAGAACACAACAAATTGATCCACTTATCTTCATCTGAGATTTTAATATCAACAGATTACAACTGACTTACCACAATATTAAATGTGTTCAGATGCTCTGTCACCGAGTGTCATATTTTTCCAGAGGAAAAATTTATTCACCAAAGACTTAGATTGGTACAAAGTCCCTAACTTGACCCCCAAATTCTTCGTCGTAGCTTCCCCAGATACATTCAACAATACCAAATCTAAGATACACAACCATATTTTTACTTTTTCCTTTGGATCAACCTTCACCTAGTCCTCATCTGACATTTTCGTTGTTTTAGTACTTGAATATACCATGATCCACTGATCTTTTTCCATTAGCAGATCCTCCATCTTGAGCTTCCACAACTCAAAACTATGACCATTAAATTTCTCGATCTCTATCTTTCCACTGCTTGCCATCTTCTTTCACTGCAAGAATCAATCCTACAGATCTCCCATTGAACAAGTTCTACCACAGGCCCGAGCAAAAAACCCCTCAGTAGCAAAGACGTCCCCTTGAAACCGAAACAACTCTAATACCAAATGTAGGTTTTAACCCTTGTTGAGGAGGTAAATCCCCTCTGCGGACAGAGGCGATCCCTACTAGCCTAGCATGGGTCTAGCAACAATCATCAAATGCTACAGTGCAAGTTCCTAATTGCGAATAAATAAGCCAACGATGGAGGCCTACCTGGAGTCCAGTGCTATGATTCGTAGAAGAGACAGCGTTCCCGTTCCTCAGCCTCGACAGATCACGATCCCCATGATCTCCGTGAATGGACACCTGCACATGCAAGAAACAACATGAATACAAGCATAAAATCCAGAATGCGCAACTATATATCAGTCAGAAAGGATATAACTCATCATTATCATAAGTGAAAAACAGAGTGGAACCATAACCAATAGTCATTCATTAATAAGCAATCGAAAGAGAGTACAACCAATGTTCTGATGCTGAGGTCTCCTTCGGAAGGGTCTCCAGTCGTTCACGTCTCACAAAGCTCGCCAGGGAAGGGACAAGCCTCTCTAGAGTCTCTCGACGATAGTCTCCTTGCTTGAGTCGGCCTTAAGGGGAAAATGAGGGCTCTTGCAGCATGAAGGCTCTTGGGAATTTGGAGATTCAAAGCTTAGGCACTTCAAGACTAGCTTGCAATGGCAATGAGCAAGCTTTTATAGAAGGAGGAAGGGGAGTTGGGATCCCTATAATCGTGGGATTGGCCCTATCATCAAGGAAGCTTCCATGGGAGGTGGCAAACCACTTCCCTTCCATGGAATTCCTGGAGCCAAACCTCCCAACTCAAGATAGATAGTTGTTTCTGAGTTTGTTGAAACAAAACTTCCGCCTTTCTTATTTAAAAAACACTCCTTAAATTGGCTAGCGCGACTGCGACTCTGGGACGGAGCGCCAGTTGGCGCGGCCTCTTTGTAGGATTTTCCTCATTGGCGCGAGTGATGAACTGGCTGCCCGCGCCAATGCAAAAAGGGATGTTTTTATGGTTTTTTTGCAAGGAGATGTCTTTAGGACAATTGAAGCTCATGTTTAGAGGAATGCAATGATGATGGTTTCAAGGCATGACATTTCTCACAGGTCACATAATGGTCCCTCCAATGTGCGGGACGAGGAATGGTAGGGACGGTGACAAATTACTGTGTAATAGATGCCCCCTAAAGCATGAGGCCCGAGAGAGAGAAAGGGGTGAAATGCTTTACGAGAACGTGTCCAACTGAAGCTCCGCCGTCGAAAAACCTGCGTAGAGAAATACAACTGATATCTCAAGTACATGATGTACATGTGGTATGGACGCAGCCATCCAAAACAGAGTATACAATAACCCAGATCTGAGGTATGGTCGCAGCCATCCAGTGAGGATCGATAAATAGACTCAGGTATGGTTGCATCCATCGAGTGAATAAGTCATGTAAATAATAATAATCCACAATATCGCATCCTGGATTACAACAGACACAATCCAGGGTCTTGCGCTCCATCTCGACCCGAACAAAGTACAAGTTCAAGCATGCGAATATGTGAGCTGAAGTCGAACATGCAAGAACATCGCCTGATTACCAGCCAATGATGAGAGCTGTTAACAGACGCGAGAGGAACCACCAATAATGACAATGGCCCTCAAGGTACTACAGGTACAATCTACGGCATGTGAATCAATGAGCTGGCGTCGAACACCCATAGAATCACTCAATCGGAGGCCAATGATGAGAACCTCACGTCGAATGCGACGAACCTGCCATTGAGGCATGCAGGCTCCAAGGTACCATAAAGGAGTCTCTAGATCAGCTTCCTGGATAATGAGCTGAAGTCGACAGGAAGTGACCTTAATCGAAGGTGGGCCATAATTTTTCCCACATCATCGACACGAGACAGAGGAACATGATTTTTTGTTGTGAATCACGATTAGATGAGAATCAGAGGAAGGTTGAAATCTGCAGAGGTCAACTTCTCTTGAACATATTGACGACACGACAGTGGATTTATCAGTATTTGACTTCAAAAGATCAAAGGTCACAGTGACGAGGCAAAGAGCAGATGAGAGGTCAAAAGGGATCACCCAAACCCATGGAGGCAAGTGAAAAACGAGATGAGATGTCCCCAACCCGACACGAATGTAGACAAGTGCCATGTTCAAGAGCGACATACTGCCGACACGACAATGATATTGGTTCCATTTTTTCCACCATGCTTGGCGAGTACCTCTTTATTTTTACATAAGCTTGAAGAGGATACCATATGCTTGTCATATAAATTCGTCCTTCGGACGAATCCATCCTAGTACATTTAACGAGCCTTAGGAAGGAGGAACTCGAATATTGTCATCACGACTGAATCCAATGTCATCAGGGTTTAACGAGTCTGACAAAGGAATAACTTGGCGTCTTTTCATGTTTAGAGAGTTCGAAAAGACAGCAGAAAAGTAAAGTCTGAAGGTCCCTTTTCGTCAATAGTTCCCCAGATCCGAAAAGGTAGAAAACAATATCCGGGAAAACCTCCTAGTCGCGATAGGCTAGGGTATTCCTTTTTCATAAATAATCCATCCCAGTTTTTAAAATTCAGAAAAGAGCTAAAAGTTGACTCCTCCTGGAGGAATGAGTGGTATAAAGGGTAGCAACTGGTTCCGATAATGATGGAACTTCTCAGAACTAGTAAATGTTAAGAGGCTGGCTAACAAGACCACTCATCGCAGCGGTTCCTCAAGAACGGGTAAAACAACGAAGTGAAGGCATATGATCGGCCAAGCAAATAGTGACGATGGAGTGAGAAAACCACGGCTCATCTGGAAAAAACAGGCTGATAAAATGACAATCACAAGAGGTAAAATGGGAATGGTTTCATTTTTACACAAGCTTGAAATCAGAAAACTCTGCTTGAAGTTGGTTTCATTTTTACACAAGCTTGAAACAAAGATAAGCTATGCTTGAAATCGGTTTCATTTTTACACAAGCTTGAAACGGAAACAAACTATGCTTGAAAAATTAAGCATGCCCCCAGCATGGTGACTCAATTCGAGGTACATGCCCCCCAAGCTTCAGTCCATGCACCTGAGTAAACAGATGGAGGGAGTGAAGGTTCAAGTTACGAGATCAAGAGACAGACTCGACTGGGATTTTACGAGATCTTATCAAAGACTCGAATTGAATAGGAACGTGTTTCATTGTTTTAACGAGGTTGACACATCAAAAGAACTATCCTCAGACACCCTTGTTTCATTTTTTAAGGAGCTTGACACAAGACAAGGAACTGTGCTCTAAATGACCTCATCATAATGAACAAGAAGTCATCGCTTCCAAGAGTTCCACCCCCGATGGAAGGAAAACATCCTGGAAGTCAGGACCTAATGCCCCCAGCACCTGATGCACGACGGCATCATCATTGAGTACAGGCACGGGGTAGGTAGCCACATAGTTGACCTGCGGTGGGGCAGATACAACGGGTGGGTAAAAACCAGGAAGGGATGATGGCGGGCCAGCTGCCACATCAGGACCAAAGAACAAAAGCTGATCAATGGTCATGATCCGTCCTTCATGCGGAAAACAGACCACACGAAAAAGGGAAGAGACAAGTGCTCCCATGGCATAGGTGTAATCGCGCCCCAAAATCAGATGGAAATCTAAGGGGCCTGGAACAACCATCAAGTCCATATGGACGGTTTTACCGCCCAAAGTAATCGGTAACCTTGGAAGGATCCCCAACGGTTGACTCGTCCTTCTGTTAAAAGTCAACAGATTCTGCGTAATAGGCGCAAGCGGTGGTGAACCAAAAGCTTGCCAAGTAGTTGAAGACAGAATACTAACAGAGGCACCTTCGTCTATAATGGCGCTGGGTACGACCAGACCAAGAGCCTGTACTGTGATCTCGAAAGGCACATAAGACGAAAGGCGGAATCCTGCAAATCGACTCCAATTGAAGGAGGCGACCAGACTACTCGGAGGGGCTACCATCAAACCAAGAAGGTCTTCCCCTGATGTTACGGAAGGAGGAGCATCCTCCATAACCTCCATCTCGAAGGCGGGAGGGATATCCTCCAAAGCCTCCATGGTGGGAGGCAGAGGAGCAGCTCTTTGAGGTATGGGGACAGGAGAATCTTTTTCCAAGTCTAAGGAATCTGAAGAAACAAGAAGAACCTGAGGGATGTGAGGTCCACTCTCAACGGAAAGGACCTGGTGCACCGTAGACGAGGCCAGTTCAACCGATCCCACAACCAATGGTTGGTCGGGAACGGATTCTTGAATTTGAATTTCCGAGGGAGCGGGATTGACCAAGGATGATTCTTGACCAATCGTAGGATCAACTAGCGGAGGACTCAAAGAAAGTTGTTTGTAACCAGCCGGGAGGCATGGTGTAGAAACAGTTGAGTTGTCCAACACTCTCTTGGCTTCATCCATATAAGAAAAAAGGTGAATGGCATGGTGCCCTTCACACAACCTACAGGGATTGGTAATCTTACCCTGCTTCTTAGGAGTTTTACCAACACTAGCTGAAGACGTGCCCCCAACCTGACTCCCGGAAGCCAAAGGCAACGGTGGACGACCGTTGGACCATTCTTCAAGCACCTTGGGAATGCCAGGGCAGTCTCGAAGAAGATGGTCTCCCGTGCACAACATGCAAGGGAACTTGAATTTCCGGGGAGGGTTGGGAGGTTCATCAAGAGGAGATGTTTTAGAAGTGACAACTGTAGATTTAGCCTCTCTCTTATCTGAATTCTTCTTCTTTTTCTTCTTCTTCTTCTTCTTAGCCACCTGGTTACTTGAATCCATACTTTCACCAGGCGAAGTAGAAGAGGAGGACGCAGAAACAGGTGAAGAAGGGGAGAGGTCCACCTTGGAATCAACATGATGTTGTTCGTGGAGGAGTCGATTAGGCATAGAGATTGACATTCGGGACTGTTGTAGGTTGAAAACAACGCTGTGCAACCCAATGCTTTTAACCTGTGAAGGGACACCCAGCATATAGTGAGCACTCAACATTTCCAAAAGGAGGAAAAGGACCAGGATTCCCATCGGAGGGGATTCCTTGGTTGGTGAACTCTGGGAAAGTTGCCATTAGAAACGATCTTGAGAACAACACCCTAAGGAAACTAACTTTAACCAGGAATATTTCGTGGGCAGTTAATTTTTAAAACATTGAAACAAAAATCTACCGTTTCATCTTTTAAGAGTCAAGAAACAGGCAAAAGGTGACTCTATCGCTTTCAGATTGGAAACAAGCGTGAAAGGACAAGCGCTTGATGACCTTTTCAAATTTAAAGAGTCAGAAAAGATCGAAATGACTACTCAGGAATGCTAGGCAAAGGGTGTACCAAATAATCGTGAACTGCAATATACACCTTGGTTTCAAAATGAAAGAGAAATCAACCAAGGACTTAACGTACGTGTAGGCAATCTCCCGAACTACAAAGTCTTGCAATGAAGAAGAGAGGGGCAACCTACTCCTACCTTCCCATGGACCAAGTGATTGAAAAAACCTAGAGGGTCTCTCTTACATATACGCACGCTGCGGGAGCACAAGTCCGCATTTAGCTACTGCTTCAAAGCCAAAAGGCGCAGCGATACTACTAGGTTTAAAGACGCCTAACACGTCTCTTGATTAGACCTCATGTTCACATTGGGACACTGTGCTCTTTAGGTAAATTGAGTAAATTTTATGGTCGATCTTCAATTATGTTTCGGTTTTCTGGCCCTAACGAATGTGTCGTCTCAAAAACTCCTAAATGCAAAGTTACATGCCACAGTACATCATTTCGTTCAATGAAAGTTAGCTACAGAAGGGTTGAGAGCTTTTACACAAACAACATGATCGGAAGACAAACAATGATATCTCTAATGCAACTAATGAAATTGAAAACTTTTCATTCAAATCACTAATTACTAGTAAGATCGAAAAGATTACAATTTTCACTAATCAACCAATAACAAAAGAGATTTTATTTTTTTAAATTTCGATGTTTGATAGCTAGATGCACTAAACAAACCGAAAACCAACGGAACAACTTGAGAAACGATATCAAGAGAGCAAAACAAACCAATTTCACTCAATGACACCAACAATCAGATCTCAAATCGACCAAAGTCTCTCAAACCAAGAAAAAGACTGAAAGGCTCCAATGGACCGTGTGATCTAGGCCCAAAGCAAGACCAAATGAAATTTGAATGAAGAGAAGAAAAATCACTCAAAAATCGCAATAAAACGGTGGACAACTACTAAGAGAATGTGGAGGAACAATCAGAGGATTGACTGGACTAACAAAACACCAAAACTCCTATGGAGGGCTCGATGCACAAAGCCACTAGATGCCCTAGGTCTTAAAACGTGAAATCGATGGAGAAAAGCAAACAACCAAAGGATGAAGGCAAATTCCCAGTCAAACAGGACTCCAACACACTCAGGTAGCCGAAAAACCAAGAAGAAAAACACTGACCAGACCCAGAGAGCTCAAAACTGAGAAAACCCTAATGCCTCACAGGAGTGGCGCGACTGTGAGATTGAAACTGGCGGCAGAAAGCAATTGGCGCGGGCAATACAAAAGCAACATGTGCCAATTGGTGCGATTGTCGAGCTAAAAAGTGCGCCAGCCGAGTTTCTCAGCCAAAAATAAAAAAGAACTGCTCCAGAAGCAGATCAATGATAACTAAGCAAACCAAGAAGCAAAAAACAGCAAAATAACCCAGCCCAGAAGGCTAACCAAGCAAGGAAAACCGCGAAACAATCAAAACGAGACAACGAAAACTAGACGATCCCCAGCGGAGTCGCCAAATTGTTGAGGAGGTAAATCCCCTCTACGGACAAAGGCGATCCCTACTAGCCTAGCAGGGGTCTAGCAACAATCATCAAATGCTACAGCGCAAGTTCCTAATTGCGAATAAATAAGCCAGCGATGGAGGCCTACCTGGAGTCCAGTGCTATGATTCGTAGAAGAGATGGGGCTGCTCCCGTTCCTCGCCCCTACAGTATCACGATCCTCCACAATTCGTGAAAGGACACCGCACATGCAAGAAACAACAACACGAATACAAGCATAAACCAATGCAAACCTATACACGCCGTAAAGGACATAACCCATCATTATCATAAGTGAAAACAAGTGGAACCATAACCGTAGTCATTCATTAATAAGCACCGAAAGAGAGTACAACCAATGTCTCCTTCGCTCGAGGTCTCCTTCTGGCGTCTCTGCCGTTCACGGCCGCAAAGCTCGCCGTGGAAGTGACAAGCTCTCTAGATTCTTCGACGACAGTCTCCTTGCTTGAGTCGGCCTTAAGGGAAGAATGAGGGCTCTTGCAGCGTGAAGGCTCTTGGGAATTTGGAGATTCAAAGCTTAGGCACTTCAAGACTAGCTTGCAATGGAAATGAGCAAGCTTTTATAGATGGAGGAAGGGGAGTTGGGATCCCTATAATTGTGGGATTGGCCCTATCTTCAAGGAAGCTTCCATGAGAGGTGGCAAACCACTTCCCTTTCATGGAACTCCCGGAGCCAAACCTCCCAACTCAAGATAGATAACAGTTTCTGATTCTGTTGAAACGAAACCAAAATCGCCTTCTTTATTAAGAAACACTTAAATTACCTATGTGACCTGGCGACTGTGGGACTCGGGAGCGCCCAAACCCTTACGCGGCCCTCTTACTCGACATTTCTTCCTCACGGAAGCGAGTGATGAACTGGCTGCCCGCGCCAATGCAAAAAGGGATGTTTTTATGGTTTTTTGCAAGGAGATGTCTTTAGGGCAATTGAAGCTCATGTTTAGAGGAATGCAATGATGATGGTTTCAAGGCATGAAATTTCTCACAGGTCACATAATGGGCCCTCCAATGTGCGAGACGGGGAATGGTAGGGACGGTGACAAATTACTGTGTAACAACCCTATATAGAACTTATCTGCAAATGAATTCTTAAAAAAAAAAAAAAACAAAAGCGAGAGCATAAAACATAAAACAAATGTACACAAAGATTTTCCCCTAGATCCCAAAGCGGGAATACCAACTTGATTTTTCATTATATTCCTTTTAGTGTTACAACACATATATATACATGTCAAAGAATTCATAAACCCCAATCCATTAACCATGGATTAGAACATAATCGTAGTTCTCTTGACCGAATCTACAAAATACAATGAGCCGAAAACCATCATGCCCAAAACCATTTGTAAACCCATGCACAAAACCATAGGTAGGTCCGCCCACCTAATATATGGTCCAAATTTTTTTTCCCGAGGCACCTCCCCCCCTTTGACCCCCCTATTGCACCTATTGCAAGTGAAGGGGGGACTACTACTCCCCTCACACCTCCCACTTCATGCCTGCTTCTAATCGTGGATAGAATATAACACATGTTGCAACACTTTTACCTAGCCCTACTAGCATGCTTCATATGGGAAAAAATTCCCTGCACCTCTTCTAGCAGTGTTTCCCCAAATGGAGAAGAAGCTTCGTGCATTAGAGGCTTCCATAATGATGAGCTGGATATTGTTCGATGGAGATTTGGTCAATCTCTCTCATTTGGAGCTCTTGATATTATCATTAGGGTATTTTCCCTTGAGAAGTGGGCCTTCCTCCTTCTTTTATGGACTCCTAAATCCCTCTCCCTACCTTAAATTGAATCTCGTCCTTCCACTAATGGTTGTCCACGGTTGGTTTTGCGTAATCATTAGTCCTTTGCATCCCTATTGAGATAATTCCCAAATTTCCACTTGGGACAAGGATTTCTTGAAGAACCTCATTTTGGAAAGGGAAATCACCAAAGGGAGATCTCCAACATCAAGGCCACAGTTGTATGCTTCCTCTTTTCTATAATTAATAATACATTTGATGTTTCACTTTCCATATTTGTCTATATATCTATGAAAGTAGCCTACTACTCCTTTATATGTTAGGTAGTTTGTATTTGATGTATGCTATGTTTTCTCCTGATCACATACTATTTTATCTTCATGCACAATACAGAATCTCTTCTACCATTGATCATTACATGCGGAAATAAAATCAATTGCATGCACACATTAAAACCATAAAAATTCACACATATGAACACAATATGTAATGGGAAAGCTTAAAAGTTTCCAAAAACCCCCAATCCATTCCGTATATTATATATGTCATAGAGATCATGTAACAATTATCATACAAAGCTCCTCAGAAGCTCTCAGTATAATCTCCACTTTCTACACACTAATCAGGCTTGATCTTGCAAATCCCATGCACCAATCTTTGCCAACCTTTAGCCTGCCTCTACTGCGCAATACCTGCTTAAGAATGCCTCTTGATGAGTTTGAATTACCCCAGCCTTGCTCACGCAGTCTTTATAGGCATCTCTACTGAGTGTTGGATGCAAACCATGCATCACTTATAGTCACAACTGATAGTCATACTTTCCCTTTCACCTATCTCTGCACTGGTCTCCACTGAAACTGTCCATGCACTGAAGTTAACTGATGTATTCTTTAGTTGATTAATGAGTTTATAATTAGTGAATTAATTAATAATTAATTCACACCACTCTCACTAATTGTATAAATTAGTTAAACTAGATACAAATAGCTCAACTATGTTTAGATTAGTTAAACTGAACACAACTCCATTAACTCCTCAATCAACTCCACCAAACTCTGTCACATGAGTTCTAACTGAAGTATCCATGCAATAGGTCCACATAACCCTCAGGAATAGCGTAATTCCTTCTGTCAGCTCCTGTGCCACATCTGTGCACTTAACTGAAGTGCTCCAAGAGAATAAGATAATGTTTATAGTCCAAATATTATTAAGAGCTAATAATATTCGACATATCTATTTTTAGACTGGCAATCTAAAAATAGATTCCACCTAATATGTCTAAAAATAGAAGTCCATCTATTTTTCCAACTTGACCAACCATCCACAAATAGCATCCTGCAAATCATAGAATATGATCGACATGTCTAAAAATAACATAGTCTAAAAATAGACTTTGCGACAAAAATCACCTGTGTGGGCCCCACCTAGTTTAGGTGATCACTTTCCAACTAGGATCAGGAATGATGTTTCAGGATGCCTCCTTCACTGTTTCTTGTTGCAATCTTCAACAGGTCTTTACCAAATGACTGTACGATAGCATCAGGAAGGGGTACGTCCTTCTTCTTCTTCCACTTTGAATGCAAACTAGAAAAGGGTTCGTTAGTTTGTCTCGTGCGTTACTAGACCCACTCTAGGGATAGAGAGATCATCTTTGACCCTAGAGGGGATTCTCTTCACAACAAAATTGGTGACTCCACTGGAGAACTATAGCCTCTTTGTCTCTCCTTTTCCGATTTCGTTTTTTTATCAGTTTGACCGATCGCCAAGATCTGATTCTGCTTAGGTATTTATAGGTCTGCATAGTGTTTTATTTTTTATTTAGGGTGTCAAGTATGGTTTGATTGTTGGCATTATTTTTATTTTTCCTTTTGTTTCTCACCCATTTTTTTTCTTTTCTTATAGAAGTGCTAGTAGCATTGTTTTATATAAAATAGTCGTGTTGATCTACCTTTCAGCATGGTTTTTCCTTTCACAGACGCGCTAATTCTAGAGATTAGGAAAAATTCGAGTTTCCCTTCAGTTTTCTAGTGTATCTTGGCCTCTGAGGTATCTTTATATTCTAATATGATATGGTCCCACCGTGTTTAGTTTCATTTCTTTTCTTGAGTGATGAATTTGTCTCTTTGACCCTGTTTGTGTTTAAGTGAAGTTAGATCATCCTCTGCGGTTTGTAGGTCAGTTATCCTTCACTTGTCGCTTGTGTGTGTCATTAAGAGATTGGTTGGCTCTATCTGAGAGCTCTACTGCAATAATTTGAAACACTATTTCATGTTACTTTTGGTTTGTATTTGCAAAGTTATTTTCGTTTACACTGAATCATCATTGTACTTCAGAATCACCTTTGATTTTCTATCGAACATAGATCACGATTTTTTGGTTTACGAGCCTTAGAGTGTATGTTTGTTTTGATTTACCATTTCGAAAGAGGAATAGTGAAATTCATATTCATTTAGAGCTTTTGAATTGTTTTTTTTTCTTTGTTTTGAAAAGAAAATGTGAAAGTAATTTTCATTCAAGTAATTTTGGAACGATTTTGCTTGCCATTCAAAAAAGAGAAAGTGAAAGAAATTTTCATTTCAATTATTTGTCTGTTTGGTTAGATTTTCTCTGTTTTATTTCATTAATTGCATTAGTTTTCATTTGAGAATCCAAAGTGAAAGAAAAAATAAAATATGTTTAGTGCATCTTAGTGAAGAAAGAAGTGATTTCATTTTCAGCAAGATTGCATTTGGGTTATAGGGAAAGTGAATTCGTTTAGAGTTCCATTTCATAAATTTTGAGCTTGTTGGGGAGCATCATTTATTGTTGCATTGCTTGTTTTGTTCTTTTTTTTACTTTCTCCCTCATTAGTTTAGAATTAATCGAAATGAAATGGATTCTTTTTTGAATTTAGATGCATTATAGGGATTCAGGTGACATCATTATTAAGCCCAAAAGTGAAACATAATCAAAGATCAACTTTAAAATTTAGTCAATTAACCTTAAG
Organism: Pinus albicaulis; assembly: GCA_034641835.2. Taxonomy (NCBI): domain Eukaryota; kingdom Viridiplantae; phylum Streptophyta; class Pinopsida; order Pinales; family Pinaceae; genus Pinus; species Pinus albicaulis. The sequence goes on along the minus strand of CM076575.1, from coordinate 42,666,810 downwards.
GATCATTTGGAATTAACACAAACATCTAAAGGTCTAGGCTAGAGATATGTTCCAACATCGTTAAGCGTAGTAGTTGTCGCTAACAACCTGTGTTGCATTCCGAGGGTGATATCCTGTCCCACGTATGGAAATATATAGGACTATGCTCCACATATGAAAAGTATAAGGGGACATTCTCATCGAACGGTTACACATTAGACAATGCTACTACGAAGTGAGATCCCATGTACCATCGAGTATATTTAGGGAAACCCCACTTGGTTGCAAACCTACCATAAGTAACCGAGTCGGCCACCTTATAGATGTGATACACCAAACACAACATTTGGGGAGATTGGTTGTTGTACGCTAATTCCTTGGTAATTTATTTTTTCAAGGTGTATATTTCAATTCGCGGATACCTGGTAATCCTTTATGCCTAGATTACCATCTTTGACTTATTTTTTTTAATTCTAAAATTAACTTCCCACGATAACATCCTACCTGTGCAGTACTCTTTCCTTATCTTTCCTAGTTAATTATAAATATTAATTTCTCAAAATGATTCACCTTTCCCTTCGTTGATCTTGTTACAAAAGTCATCATGGTTGAATCTTCAAATTCTCGTCACTCCTCCTATGAAGGAACTCAAGGAACTCCTCTTGAGATTCCACAATTTCCACCTTGACGCCTTGAAGCTCAAGGTGTTGAACTTGGAATTTGCATAAGTTTCCAACTGGTCTCATCTCAACCACCACCTGACGAGTGTATTTCATCTTCATCTAAGGATCTCGAGCTAGAATGTCCTAAACCTTCTATGCATTTTAAGGTCTTTCCTCCCAATCCGCTCTACGATCTATTTGTGGTCTTGCTTGAACATATGTATGGTCCTTTTGATGATCCTGGAGTTCTCCTTGGTGATTCTCCTATAGCATCTCGTACTAATGTTCATAAGTTGTTTCCACTAAACATGGCATTGAGTGCCAACAAAACTCCATTCGTGAGTACTCCTCAAAATATTGCTCGGGAAACTTTTGCAACTTATGTCTGAGAAGTTGACATTGCATCTATGTTCCCTCCTCAAAGGTTTTCCTTATGCACTCCTCATGATATGGGAAGTGGGACGAGTATTCCCTCCAGTCAAGTCATGTCTTCGCTTCCTCCCAGGTATATGTCTCATGGAAACCTTGTTTAGAGAGCTTCTAGGGATGCATCCCTATTTACAGATCTTGTATGGTCAACGGGAATTTCCCCATATTCTGGCCCATTTATCTCAAATGTGGTTGTCGTTTCATAACCTGTTACTCAACCTGCGGTTTCTGTAGGTCAAATGATAGTTTCTCTAGGATCATCTACTCCCTTATCACTATCCATGATCACTGTAGTTCCACCTTTGAGTGGAAAATCTATGGTTTTATTCGTGCCTGGGGGGAAATCGCATCCTTTATATGTACCTAGCCTTTCGGGTGGGGGAAATCTAAATTCCAGAACTTTATTAGGGGTGGGACAACCCATCTCTAGTCTAACGGAACTTTTATTTCACAATCAGCAAGTGTTGTCGTAGGAACCTCTATACTGGGCGGTAACCCTACTTCAGCTCAAATTTTTTATCAACAACCCCACGTTCAATACCCTCATGTTAAGCAACCCCATGTTCAACAACCGATCATACAATATCAATATGTTCAGGAACCGAATGTACAATATCAATATGTTCAACAACAGAACATATCACAAGAATATGAACAATGTCCCTAAAATCCCTTGGGTGATGTTGTAACTAACCCTCAGTTTGGTCCTCAAACCCAAGCTAGTCCAAACCTTCCTTTGGGTCAAACTAGAACTTACCCCAATCAGCCTGGTGTTCAATACCAACAAATTTTGCAAGGTCAATACTAGCAAGGACCTAAGGTTGGATCTTATGTCCAGCAAGGTCCTTATGTACAACAAGGATCTATCTCTCAACAAATGTTGCAACAGGGGCCTTATATATAGCTCCAGCAAGGTCCTTACGTTTAGCAACAATTCCAACAAGGTACCTATCAACAACCCTAGTTTCAACAAGGTCCTTACCAGCAAAAATGGGGAAAATATGCATATTATGGTAAAAACGAGCCCCAATGGGGAAAAACCTGTACCAACAAGGTTGGAACCCACAGATAGGTAACTTCCAGAGGCCACTTACTCCTTATAACCCTCCATTGTTATTCCTGCCTACGTTGGAACTATCGGATGTCTCTAAATTGACAAATGACCCCATCCATCACATGCAGCATTGGCCTCTAGTTCCAACTAAAATTCCTAGTGATTGTCCGAAGTTTGAATGAAAATATGGGGAAGACCCCCAAGCCCATGTCATGATTTACCATTTATGGTGATCTTCCAACTCTTGGGTTCATGATTCAATTCGTCTGTGTCTTTTCCAATGCACTTTCACGAGTTTTACTGCCAAGTGGTCCATTGAACTTCCTCGTGGTTTTTTGTATGATTTCAATACCTTATCCATGGCCTTCCTCATCCATTTCCAGCTGCTTGTCCAGTATGAAACTGGCACACATCTCTTTACATCTTTCAAGCATTCAACCGCTACTCATATTTCAGATCATATTCATGAATGGAGGCGCAGGCGCCGCCTTATTTAATTCGATATCATTGCTCAATTATTGAATGAGTGGTACAAGAAATATTTCGTTACTAAAATTTCCAAATATATCACTATGGGTGGTTGTGTCAGAAGAGGAATTCATCGCCCATGCTCAGTATTTAGATCTGGTATATTCCCAATCTAGAACTTTATATGAGATTTCACCTGATGCGCTGCGACCTTCAACGGACCCATCATCATCCAAATCTCCTGCTATGCCTCTTGTTGATGGCATCATTGGGATGGTGGCCCATAATGTTAACAATACACTGAAGTCTTCTTAGAAGTATAATTCTACTTCTGCCACTACACCCTCCACTTCTTCGAACAATTAGAAGAATCCTGGTAAACCTCTGAGGTTAGTGTTGTTCAATCTACCGCAACAGACAATTCGTCAAAATTTAAAAAGATGGGGAAAGGTAAAGCCAAATCCAACACCCATTAATATGATTTCGCTAAGTCGTCTATCGACGATGCTTCCAAGCATAAGCCCAAGTATCCTTGCCTGATTTGTGATGAGGATCATTTCACCAAGGATTTTCCTCAGTGTGTGGAATTCACCCATCTTCTTAAGGGTGCACCTGGGACCCCGGCTGTCTTAAAAAACTTTTTCCTTCTCAGCAAATATAAATAATATATCAACCCAGTCTTCTACATCCGAAATCTCCCAAGTCTTTATGAGTGGTACAAAACCTATTTTAGTTCCTACATGGTCGAAAGATTACCCAAATCCTTCAAAATATCCCATGGAAAAGGATGCTTCAAATATTCCTTCCTCCTCCACTCCTCCTAGTTCTGGTCCTATCCAGATTGAAAGACCTAATAGTGATTCCATTGTCTGACCACCTCCTAAGGGTGTTCTTTGTAAATAATCTTATAATCTGAATGCGTGAGCTACTTAATACTATAACATTGTAAAGGATCTAGCTCAAGAACCTCCAACGAAGTCGTCCTTGGAAGTCCTTCAGCTGTGCCCATCACAATGGAAGACACTATTATCTTCTATCATAGGAATAGATCCGATGGATTCAAATATTATTACTTTCAATATAGAGAATCATGTTCCTCGACTCCCATTACAAGTGGATTTTCTTATCCAAGTCATTGTGATGGTAAAAACCATTCATCGAACTGTTGTTGATGAAGGTGCTTCCACCTACATCATGTCTATTGCATGTTGGAAAGCCATAGACTATCCTCCATTAAGTAATTCCCCCAACACTCTAGAAGCTTTCGACAGCAGAGGTTCTCGACCATATGGTAGTATGAAATCCCTACCAATTTAGTTGGAGGGTAAAACAGTAAACCTAAAAGTAGAGGTGGTGGATTCCAACCTCAATTATAGCTTTTTGCTTGGACTTAGTTGGACTCATGCGATGATTTTCGTGGTATCTACCCTTTTCCGCGTTCTTCGCTTTCTTCATCAGGGGAAGATTGTCACTGTTGATCAACTTGCTTTCTTTTCCCTAAATTCTTCAACTGAAAATTTTCTGTATGTTGGGAATACTTCTACTTCTTATGAGAGCATTGGGCCAGGTCTTTTAAAGTACTCATCCTTGATGGGAATTTTCTTCTCCCACCTCATAATGTCACCTTTGTTAACATGGTATCATCTGGTCATGATCCGTGGATTATTCCTAGTCCCGACCAACTTGACAGTTTTGGTGACGCTATGCCCCTCATCCCTATAGAAAAAATGTACCAAAGCATTATTCTAGCTTCTGAGGCTACTTCTAAAACCAATGATAACCTTGTTTCATATCTAAACACATATTTGCAGTATCCCTGGTTTGGTTCTTGGGATTCAAATGATCCCTTGAATGAGACATTTCCCATTGACGAGAGTATCGTGGAAGTCATTTCTCTCAAAGAAACCCCTTGGAATAATGGTCATCATCTTTCCTCATTTATTCCAAGCTTGGGTGAAATCTCTACTTGTCTAGAGACCCATGCTTCATCTGAATTGACTGGACCACTTCAACATCCCATTATGGTTCATGAAGTGTTGTCCAAAGGAAACATGGTTAACATCTCTACCACCATTCCAATTGACATATCTTTCAAACCAAGGATTGTCAAGCATATTCATGTTGGAGTTTCTTGTTCTCCCAATGAGATCAATATTTAAACTGCTTTCATCAAAAAGTGCGCCCCACCCACTCCATTTTCCCTCGTTCCTACCATTTGGTAATGTAATCGCGGGGGAATCATTTCCATGCTTTGTAACCCTTACTCGGCCAGGGGGCATGGGCACTTCGTCGCTGTTGTGAATTATCTCACAAAATTGGCTGAGGTAATGCCAACAAGCAATATCAATGGTAGATCTCTGGGTTTATTTATGTTAATCACGACACAAATTTATTATCCAAGTCATGTATCAAACTCCATCTAAGAATTAATATGCTTAATCAAAAGTACAATACTTTGTACATTAGTGTGCTTTTAGATTTTTTTGGTGTGATTTTTTTCTTTGTAGACATGTTTCCTCTCCTTACCTTGTGTTCCACTTGGTTTGCAGATGTCATCGAACCATTATATCAATTTTTCTGATGGTGCTTGTCGTAGCACACATAACTTAACTTCCACATCATGGGCACTATTTTTCCCTAATGGAGAGTTTTTCAATCTACAAGGTACTTTTATGGGTCGAACAACTAATAATATTGTTGAATATAGTGCGGCCATCGAAGTATTACCACATGCAATTTCTCTTGGTATCAGAGACTTGGTTGTCAAGCTAGATTCACAACTCATTATGTTACAGTTAATGGATATTACTCAGTGAGAAACCCTCAGATTTTGTGCCATTATTTATGTGTTCGATTACTAGAAAGAAATTTTGATTATATTACATATCAACACATTCCATGAAATTTAAATACATTAACAGATACATTGGAAAATTATGTATTAGATCGACATTTGCATCATATGTAAAAAACCAAACACATCATTATGATATAAAAACACTTTGTCACGGAACACGTATCTTTTGATATATATATATATATATATATATATCAAAAGATATGTGTTCCATGACACAATGTCTCCCCAAGCCTACATTAGTGCAGAAAATTAAAACTAAAGGCAACTATCCACCCACATGGTGCTCGTGATAGTAAGTGACTGCCCGGATAACTCAAGATAGTAACCAACGAAGTCTACCTGAGACTCCTACAATATGCCTCTAAAATCACAGCGATATGTCATCAAAAGCCACATACTCTGGAATGCCTCTAGTAAGGCCTGCCAGGTTGCGCTCAACCTCTACGATTAGGTATTCTCCCTCCTCATAAGGAGCATCCTCGATCTGTTGTGCTACCCTCCTCCCAATCTGGGACATCCCTGCTGGTCTCTTTTTTCCAACATCTGCACGATAATAATAAGTTTAAATCTCATAACACATAACTAAAAAACATCAAAAAAAAAAAAAAATCCAAAAACAATTTCTTTACCCACATCGGTCCACTATGCACTAGGTGGAAGGGGAAGATCTGGATCTCCTCAGAAATCTGTATTGGAATATGCATAGTCATCCAATATAATCAATTTACAATGTAATCAATTGAAAAAATGTTGTAGGGAAATGCATCTGCTGGCCACCTCTGTGGCGAGGCATGATCTCACACCATCTAAGCAGCCTCGGGTTTATCAGGGCAAGATCATACACCTCAATCCACTGGTATTAAAACAATGGCACACGCTCCAATAAGAATGTGACCAATATGGATCCATATCCAAACAATTTCAACCATACAGTCTTACACTTTGTGGGTTGGCTTTTCATATTAGCCAACAATCCTTCGCACCAATTGAACATGGCGGAAGCAAGGTGGTCAATGGCATACTGGAACTAGGACTTTTTTGCCTCATGAAATGCCCGAGTCCAAACTACACGGGCCATAATGTGTAAAATTTTCCTCAAAGGCAGATTTGTGATAGTCTTAATATCTACCTTTCCACTTATGGTCTTTGTTGGGTGAAATAGTCATCTTTTATTTCCCACATAAATTATCAACCAGGAAGTTCGTAAACGGTGAGGTGCACCTGCACTAGGATTAGTGAAATAAATCTAATCTAATGATTATACTACTTTTTCATAAAGGGAAACACACTTTGCGTAATTGAAATCTAATCTAAACAAACTTTTCGTAATTGAATTCTAATCTAAATACACTTTGTGTAATTGCAATATTAATCTAAACACACTTTGCGTAATTGAATTCTAATCTATGGTTGCATAATTGAAATATCACTTGCAATGAAAAATAACTAATCTACACTTGAAAAATAAAATAACATTTGCAATGTAAAGCTAAATTATTTGCATGAATCAACGTAAAACAAACAAATTAAACTTACAAATTTACAAAGGGATGCACATGGTTGATGGGGGGCCTTCCATTGTCCAATAGCATTCCAACTCATAAAACTCACATTCTAAAACACAATGATAGAAAAGAAATTTTTTGTTTATAAGCTCACAACTTTACATAATGGAAATCTACACTCCTATTCTCATTACATCAATAGATCTTCACTTTGCATCCCCTTCCATCTCAAGCCTTGTTTACAAAACATTCTATGATTCCTTCCTCTCCTTTTTTTATGATATGAGAGAGTACTCCTATTTATACAAGCTTTGAGAAACAAACTCAATAATGGAGATCCACTATTTTCTCCATATATCTACAAGTGTCTCAACCAATAAGACACATCACCTTATCTTGCATGATCTTCTCCATGTGGCATATCTTCAAATCTTCATGAAGGAATTCGAATTTGATCATGGGAGGCCACATAAGGGTGCCTTAGAAGCTTCCAATGAACCTACACATGTCACAAAACTCTTTCCACTTTTAAGGTATAAGTATATGCATATTATTTCCTAAATTTTGATCACAAATTCACTTTAAAACACTATAAATTAATGATGTTTGGAAAACACAAGGGTAACCAAAATGATGATGAAAGTGAGATGAATGTGGTCACATGGTGGTGAAATCGAGGTGAAATGGAGGTGATATAATGGACATGATGGTGAAAGTGGATGTCATTTTAAGGACAATTTTGAGACCCAACAGTCTTCCTAGCACCATGACAATATCTCCCAATGAGCATACTCGTTCTCTCACCCCCAGTACGAGCTCCAAAGTGTTGGATTCTCTCTCCTCTCCTGGACAATCCAGTAATGAAGTAGATGTCTGAAATTTCTATTTTGATCTCTTGGTCCCCGATGATGAAAATTTGGTGATCTACATTCCATAGTCCAATGAGATGCTCCAGTAGCTCGAGTTGAGCTCTGAGTCTAGAGGTCTGAACGAACTTGAGAAAACCAGAGTTTCTCAAGGCATTAATACAATGTGGATATTGGGTAGCTTCATGATATTCTACCTCATGGCCTCTTTCTTTCCATTCAATGGCCATGTTCATCAAAAACACCTGCAAAACATTCATAAATGACATTTTAGGAGTTTTTAACGATCAAATATGGAATTAAATCATTAAAAATGGATGAATTTTGTTTTTTAAATTACTCTTTGTTCCCAACGTGATTGTCAAAATTAATTCAGTGCTGACAGTGCACTGGCCTAACAGGATATGGGCAACCGGCACAGGTCAGATAGGTCAAACCCGCGCTGATCGCCCACGACATAAAAAATTTAAAACCTCCTCTTAACCATGAAATTTCCAAAACAAATGGCTTAAAAATGGAATGAAAATGATGAGAAGAGACAAAGCTCTTACCTTAAACTAACGAATCATTGATTGGTGTTATAGGTCAATTTGGGCACCATTCCCAATGACCTGGTTAACTGGGCAGCATCTCTAGGATCGATGATCAAAGGGTCTATCATTCCCTATCATCTCAGTTGCTATATGCTCTAAGACAGGAAACATTCATGAATCAAACAAGATTTTCATCAAAGCAAGGCTTTTCCATGGTTTGAAGCTTATTATTAAACATGTGGGAGCTCACCAACGCAGGCTCTAAAGGGCCTAAGTGCGTTGCATATGCAGGTAGCTCCATTTTGGGCTCCTCTGCAAAGTACTTCCCGACATTAAAAGGTGCGTTGGTCAGATTGGGAGCGAAATTCTCATTGTTCCGGAATCTCCACTTGGCCAGTGTCTTCTAGAAGGGTTCACATGTGTCATGCTTTGGATCCAAGTGTCCATTGACATCTACATTACTGGAAAACATGTCTTGCCTATTTTTGTAATGCAATTTATTGCAAAACAACCTATAGTTCATCTATAAATTGAACACAAAGGTAAGTGTTCAAGGAGGAAGAATTTGAGTAGAGAAATGTTGGAGAATTTTCAACAGAGAGTTTGATTTGTGGAGCTGTTCGTGGAGAGACTTATGCTATGATGAGACTAAGGAACTCTGCTGGAAGGTTACGATGAATCAGTCAGTAGGTTGTAACCTCTCCTTCTATCATCAATAAAGAGTACTTCTTGTTTTTCCCTACATGCATCCTTTTTTACTTTGATTTTCCATGTTGCAAAATCTTTGTTGATGAATGTAGTTTATGCTTAACTGATTTGGCTAATTAACTTGAATAGATATCTAGATTATTGTATCTTCTACTGTTTCAGTGCTCTTTCTTGCAGGAAGCATTCAGCTATTTGAAACTACTTGAAGTTGAGGCTGTAGTGGAAGGGACAGAAAGGAGCCATTTGGAAGCGACTGAAACAAGTAAGCATCCAATCCTCTCTGTATATCTGTTCTGAGTTAGGAAAAAGGGTAGTGTAGTCTTTCACCTGTTGTTCTAGACTAGACACCGGTCTAGGGAAGCGTATTTTATCCATAGATTACAATTCTGGCCCAACAATTGGTGTCTTGGATTTTCCGCACCACTTGTCTGAATATCAAAGGAAAATGGGGTAAAAATGAGCTCTCCAATTTATCCAAAGTGAAATGGTAAAAACGATTTTATTTTTTGCATATTTATAAGTTTTAAAAATATGTTTGCCAATATTTTATTATTTTTCTCGATATCAGTGATGTGTGGTTCTCTTTGTGCAGAAACATTATCTTTTTAATGGTGATAGTGATCAATTTTTACTGATGTAACGAGTTTTATTTTATCTCTTTTTCGGACTCGTTAAAAGTAAATGAAAAAGGAAACCATTTGAGTCGTCTTTAAGATCTTTTATGACTCTTGAAAAATGAAAAGATCGCGGAGTAATTATCATTTCAAACTCGTTAAATAAAATGAATGGACGTGGTCTCAGTATACATTTATCCCCTTTTCGGCCTGAGATTGACTATTTACGAAAAAGTAATACCTTGATCGAACATAGTCACTGAGGTTCTCTCAGATATTGTTTTCTATATTTTCAGATTCAAGAGATGATTTAAAAAAAGGGACCTGGTGGAGTTTTCTTTTCCATCTCTTTTTCAAACTCCCTAAACATGAAAAATACATTGATTTACTCGTCTGGTGAACTCATAAAAATTAAACAATGAAAGACATTTCACCATGACGGGACCGAGTTACTCCTTCCTAGGGCTCGTCAAACTTACTAGGATGGATTCATTTGAAGAATGAACTTATACGATAATAATATGATATCCTATTCACACTTGCTCTAAAAAATAAAGAGGTACTCGTTAGCAATAATGGGGGGAAATCGAAAATGGAATTTCCTATGTGTTTTTAGGTAGCATGTCGCTCTTGAACATGACACTCATCTGCATTTTGTGTCAGGTTGTGGATATCCTTCATTCGTCACTTGCCTTCGTAGGTTTGGGAAATCCATTTGCTTCTCATTCGATCATTTTTTGCCATCACCATGACATTTTATCCCATTTTGAGTCAAATTCTTCCATACTCTAGAGTTATGTTGTTGATATGCTCAAGAGAAGTCCTCTGTAAAAGTCAAACGTCCTATGATGATGTGACCCTCACTACAACAATCCTGAATCACTCCTATCATCTTGAGAAATCCTTTGTTTCATGTCAATAATGTGGGAATCATTATGGCCCTCCTTCAATGGATCACTTCCTGTCGACTTCAACTCATTATCCAAGAAGATGGTTTAGAAACTTCTCTTTAGTACCTTGGAGCTTGCATGCCTCAATGGAAAGTTCTTCATGTTCGACGACATTGTCACATAATTTCCCTTTGATAGGATGATTCTACAAGTGTTTGACTTCAACTCATTCACTCAAACTTGTAGATTGTGTTGTCGTACCTTTAGGGCCATTATCATTATTGGTGGTTTCTCTCATGCATGTTAAAGATTACATCATTTACTGATAATCAGGTGGTTTCTACCATGTTTGACATCGAAACATATATTGGCATGGTTAGATTCGTGCATTGGGTAGATCAAGATAAATATGAAGACCCTAGATCACATATATTTCTATCCAAGATGTGTGGAGTTATTGAGTAGTCATGATTATACACATGATCCTTTCTATATGGATGGTTGCGACCATATTGTGGATCCACTTCCATGATCTCTTTCAGACAGATGGTTGCGACCATGTCATGGGTTCATGTGTTATTGATTCCTATTCAGAGATATGTTATTAGGTATATTTATATCAGAGATGTCATATATTGTATTATGTTTGATTTGGCAGGTCTCTTGGTAGTATTATGAGTCCTTGCCTTGGTTCGTAAAGCATTTCACCCATCACTCCCTATTCTACCTTCATGCTTTGGGGGGCATATGTTACTCAGTAATTTGTCACCCCGTTCGCTTCCCATCCATGATCCTGAAGTGCCTTAAGTTGAAAACTGTGCAATATATTCACCATGGAGAATACATCAAGATATCCCTTGAAGACCAAATATTTTCTGAAGAAGCTCAGCTTAAACCTAATGGGTCTGGTCTCTTTTCTAGTTGCATGTTTGTGCTGATGGAATGTTGTGACACTTTGACCTAGTGCTTCCAGCGTGCTTCTAATGGGAAAAAACACGTTGAACCTCTTTTGGCAGTGTTTCCTAAAATGGAGAAGAATCTTCCAAAATGACGAGCTGTATATTGTTCGGTGGAGATATGGTCAAGCTCTCTCATTTAGAGCTCTTGATCTTATCATTAGGGGATTTTCCCTTCATAAATGGGCCTTCCTCCTTTCATGGACTCATAACTCCCTCTCCCTGCCTAGAAATTGAATCCCATCCTTCCACTAATGGTTGGTCATGTTTGTTATTTCTTGATCATTAGTCCTTTGCATCCCTATGCTGAGATAATGCCCAAATTTCCACTTGGGACAAGGATTGCTTGAAGAGCCTCAGTTTGGACTTGGAAATCACCAAATGGAGGCCTCCAACATAAAGGCCATGTTTGTATGCTTCCTCTTTTCTATAATTCATAATACATCTGGTGTTTCACTTTCCATGTTTTTCTAGATATCTATGCAAGTAGCCTAATACTCTTTGATCTATTAGGTACTTTGTAATTGATGTATGCTATGTATATCGTAATGTTTCTTATTGTTGTCTCTTCATCTCCTAAAGGTATTCGAATGCCACAAGCATCATAGAGTTAGGTTGAAGGCTTGTGGATCAAGATCTTCACCAAAAGACTGGACGGTAGCATCAGGAAGAGGTAGGCCCTTCTTCTTCTTCTTCTTCCACTTTGAATACAAACTAGGAAATGGTTCATTATTTTGTCTCGTGCATTTCTATACCCACTATAGGGCTAGAGTAGAGGGGATTTTCTTCAAAACACCACCGTGGAGGCTTGGTTTAACTCTAATCCTCAACTAATATTGGAGTACCCATACCATGGTGTGGACTTCTAGGGGGATCTAAACATGGGTCTTCCTCCTGATGATGCATGCGGACCAGCATGGACGATATTTTTTGTTTTCTGCACTTCTGTATTTTTTATTTGTATATATGTGTTTTATATGATGACACTGATATCATGCTTCTTTTCTCCTAGATGTGGGGCCTGGAAATGACTACTAGCCTACATGACAAGAAATGATCTGAGACACATGGGTGTCGAAAGGGCGGCACCTATGCCCCAGAGACCAATAGATGTGAGGCATCCTGTTAGGCCTGAGCGACTGGTGTAGCCACAACTGTTGGAGATTGTTAGACCTTATGGACAAGGTAGTAGTGCAGTGACAACTAGGGACGCAGAGTGATGGCGCAAGAGCTCCAAGGTTGTACAGGCATGGTTGTGGAGGTCAAGTTGCTAGATTACCGAGACACTTGGGGAAGGGTTGAGCCCATGACTAGAAGAATTCCCAGTCAGGGCTGGGAGGGGTTGGAGGAGGTCATCATGGAGATGAAGACGGCACATGAGCGGGTGCATCGACCAGATTTGTGTCATATAGCTTTGGCAGTGGCCACATCTAGTCCCATTTTGGCTTCTGATGCAAATATTGGTCCACGAGACCGGCAGGGAGGGCCTCGGCCCTAAATGTTTTTTTATGACATAATTTTTCCTCGATATGAGCCAGTGGATTAATTTTTGTATGCTTGGAGACATATATTTTTTGATGTATATATGCGAGATGTATTTTGGAAGCTCTCATGATTTGTACATGTTGATACTTTATGGTGTATTTCATGCCTGTGATTTATATTTTTTTTATATATATGCGATGGATATTGATGCTTTTATGGTCGATGGTATATATTTCATGGATATTATATGATAATCTATGTGATTTTAATATCTTGGTATCTGTGCAAATGTGATGTGATAAAAAAATCGAGCTAATATTTGTGCATGCATATATTTCCTAAAGAGGCGTGGATCACACACCTAAAAGTTTTGATTTAACTTTGATACAACCAGTTGGGAATCAAGGAATACATGCAGATGGAAGATACCTTGGTGGGAGGAATCAGCCAAAAGTCCCATGATGACATCATATTCGGCTTGATTATTGGTGTATGACTCGATACAAACTCCATTAGTGAGGCAAGGTGTCGAGTGAGGAGAGTATATGGCCGAGGCTGCAGCAACAAGTTTTTGCAACCATTGAGAGGCGCCATCAACAAATGCGTAATGATAAATTGGCAGACGATCCATAAAAATAAGTTACGATGCATACATATTAATTCTAGGGCATTGAGGGCCTTTCTTTATGGGTGAAAATTTTTGAGGTAGAGTCCATTGACGAGATTTTTAAGACATGTCCCATTGGGCTATGATAAATATATGCCCCCTCAAGGAGGAAATGTTTGACAATATATGGACCCTTCTATAATGTCTCGAATTTCCTAGGTCCTAAAGCTTCTTGAGAGACATCATAGAGGAGGACTAATTATCCCTCAGTGAATGATCGAGGGGTGATGTTGCGATCAAACCAGGCTTTGACCATCTTTTTGTGGGCTTCGTTATATTGGAGAGACTCTCATCGACCAATTATAACAGTACCAAACTTTCCTCCAAAGCTTTAGTATCAATGAGAAGTTCAATAGTTGAATGTAGGGTGGCGATATCACGTTCAATGGGAAGCATGACCTCCACCACATAGAATAATTCGAAGGGTGTGAACCTTTTTGATGCTTTGTCCGTTGTGTGGTATGCCCATAGGGCTGCGAACACCATGTGGTGTCCATTGGTTTTCTGATTGTTCACCATGCGCTGCAGCAATTCTTTAAGGAATTTGTTGACAACTTTTACCTAACCATTAGATTGGGGGTATTATGTGATGCAAAATTGTGAGAAAAACCAAGGTGTTAAGTAGCCATTTTTGTTGTTAGGGCTATTCGTCATGTATAGCTAGAGTAGGGTATTTTCATACACCTGCGATAAGATTGTACGCTAACAAATGGTGACTCCATTGTTGTAATTAATATTCCTATGTAACCACTAGCTTCAACAACAAGGGTTTTTCTTTAGCTATTTTCAGTCTCTTAATGTTGTTTTTAAATTTTTATGCCGTAATTCAATAAAAATTCTAACTTCTGGATGTTTTCTGGATTTTTCCGCAGGTAACAGGTAACAGTCGCGTTGGAGACAACAAATTTTCCGCAACTTGCCGCCCAATAACCGAGTATAAAATCATATTTTTTATCCCAAATAGTGTGATTTCCCCCTGAAATCACACTTATCTACCCAAAAAGTGCGAGCTCAGTCATCCATAAGTCAGTAACTGTGATTTGGAAAAAAAAAATGAGTTTTTTTCTAAAACTGTCAGGGTTTTCCGAGAGCACTGTTTTGGGTTGGCTGATCTCTGTTTCAACTCGTCTTAGGCCTAGATATGCTTATTTTTTCTCCTTGAAATAGAACCAAGCTCACTAGGGTTTCAATACACTTCCACCTTTTTAGCAGGGGTTGAGTTGAGTAGGTAGTCTGAGATTTGCAGCACTTTCAGCCATTGTTTCAGGGCCTGATCCATGTTTTTTACATAGGACCTTTCCAATAGGTTATTGTTACATCCAAAACTCCCTTTTTAGTTTTTTTTGTTCTTTCCCTTAGGTCTCCCTTTTTTTCCCTAGGTTTTTCACCTTTAACCTTAACCTTTTCAGCATTTTTCCCCTCTGGTTTCTTGTTGCTTTCTACCTCATTTCCAGCAGTATAGAATCATTAGATCTGTGCCCCTTTGAAATTATATCTCTTGGTTGTTTTAGTGTGTTTTGATTCAATTTCTCTCATCTATTAGTCTGGTTGTTTGGGAGCCTTCTTTTGGGTTGAATTTATGCATGATTAGTTGTTTATTTTACTGTAATTTTAGTTTTCTTTACAATTTTTCAACATTTTTTCTTTTTTTAAATAACCATCTGGGCTTAATTAAAATTAGCACGCTACTTGCACACTCTCACACCTAAAGCGAAGAAATTTTGGTTTACACTGCCAAGCCAAGACATAAACATCAGAATAAATTCATTTGCTTTCCAGATCCTTTGTTTATCACTCTTCAACCTTTTCATGTCATCTTTGACTTGCCATCATTGCACCCCCAAGGTATTTATTGCAGATAATCCAAGGTCTTAACCCTCAGTTTCCGCTAGGGAATCTTACTCCACCCCAAACAGTCTGATTTAGTCCTCCCTCAAGTCCCCATACCAACTCTAATTCTGGTTCATCGGGTTTTTCCTCTGATTCCGACCTTGGTTCTCCTCACCCTCATATTGTCACCATGTCAGGTGCCAATGCAGGTGAAGGTACCCAAGCTGGTGGTGGCCCTGGCCCTAATTCTAGAGCCACTGCTAGCGGAACTGCTACTGGAACCGTTCTGGCTACTCCTTTGCTACCTTTTATGGTAGGTTTAAGCCTTCCCGATTTTAGCCAGTTAATCAATGAACCCATACACCATGATGTAGGTTGGCCTGCTATGCCAACTAAGCTTCCTTCTAACATTCATAAGTTAGAAGGAAACACTGGAGAGGACCCCACTAATAATGTCTACTCCTTTCATATATGGTGTTCATCTAGTTCCATCACCGATGACTCCATTCGCCTTCGGTTATTCCAGCGTACGCTCATTGGAGAAGCTGCAAAGTGGTATGTTGACCAGCCCGCCGCATCTCATACCACTTTTGCGACGCTTGCTAAAGCGCTTCTGTAATACTTCTAGTTACTTCTCCGTTATGATACTGGTATCAAGTTTTTGACCACATTCCATCAGTCTTATGCCACCCGCGTTTCTGACCATGTCCAAGAATGGCGTAGAAGAAGGAAATTGTGTATAGATACTACATTCGACGACCATGTCTATATGGATTAGTTTCTTAGAACAATATTATCCCCCATTGTTAAAGATTTCGCATCTCATTTTACTCAATCTGAAGAAGAATCTCTCCAAGTTGTGTCAAAATATGACTTGATTTAGGCCCAGTCTGGTTATGTTTATACTGTTTTACCCGATATTCCTAGACCTGGTGGTGCCAATGCACCAGGGTAATATCACGTTGCTGATGGTATAATTGGATCTTTTTCACATCCATATGCTCCTCCTAACATAATTTATGGATAAAATTATGGTGGGACCAGTTCCTCCAACGCCTATCCCCCTCTGGGAAACATGTAACCTAGTCAAAGCACGCCTTATGCATTTTCCCAACCACATCAATCGATGCCAGGGTGAGTTGTTGCTCAACCTATTTACCCGAATGTTGCCCCACCTCCATATTATCATGATGCATAGCCTAGCACTCCAACCCCTCGGACATCAGCTCCTCCGCCTCCCGTGCCTTCTAAACCTCTGCCACAACAGCCACCCCCTCCTCATGGTCAGGTGTATGCTGAGCAGAGTGCGACTAATCCCCCCAATTCTAAGAAAAAGAATAAGGGGAAAGGAAACCAGAATCAACAAGCACAGGGTAACTAGGGTCTCCATTGTAACCAACCAAATTCACCCTAGGGGAACCAGCCTACCACCACAAACCAACAACAGGGCGATTATACCAAGCTAAACAAGACCCTTCGAACGAAAAAACTTTGTTCTTGTTGTGGTGTACATGGCCATCATACACATGTTTGTCCCCTTTTAGCCCAGATACACCAAATTTGAGAAGCCCAAACATTTTCCAGAGGACAACAACCCACAGTTTCGCTTCCTCCAAAAATTGTGTGAGCCCAACCGACTCTGTCCACCAATCCTTTCCCTAAGCAAGGATATGTTGCTGCCCAACCCCCTCAAGGTCGGGCCGCTCCTCAACCTCGGCAATCTGGTACCCCTGATTACCATATTCACATGATGAATTATAACAAGGCCAATACCACCGATGTCAACCTTCAGACTCGATCGTGCCAATATGAAAACTAGCCCGCTTTGTCTGCAACTGAGTCCCAAACCAAAGTATCCACGGAGTCCATTCTGACACCAAATGTTCCCTTACAAATCCCTCAACCTAAGGCAGAGGTCATTCCCAAGATCCCCAAAGGGCCATTATGCTAAAATGTTTATTTTGTCAAAGTCACCCATACCTATAGCATAGTAGATGACTTGGTGCAGTCTTTTGTTGCCATGTCAACGCTGGAATTCCTCCATACGTGCCCATCACAATGAAAAGCTATACTATATGATTTGGGTGTTGTGGATCCTCGAGATGATTATTTGATCATCTTTGATGTTGAAAAGTCACAACATCTCCTTTTACCCTCATATTTTCTGTGCCCGTTATGGCTACGTTGAGTTTACCCAATTTGACTATGGGAATCCCAATCTGGGACATAGATCCCCTAGCAAACACTCCACCTATTCAACTCAAACCATATACCGCTTTCACCCCAGTCCAACCAGTCCCTATGACCCCTCCCTCTACTTCAGTGCCTCAGCCACCGCAACATGAACCTACTCTTGTTTCGAAAGCATCCGGTGAGTGGGGCAAAGCCAAAAAGAAGGAACCTAAGGACAAGGCTCCCCAAACAACTCCAGATCCACCTAAGCCTTCAAATTTGTCCCCTCCATGTGCTTTGTGTGATGTTGTTAGGCATGCCACACATAACTCTCCTGAGCTTCCTCACCTTAAACCTATGCTCAATGAAACATTTCCTGAATCTGACATCTCAGATGTCCATGTTACCTTACCTGATTCAGCTAAGAGACTCAAATCATTGCGCACAAATCACCCATGTGTTTCGTGTGATATTTATGGCCAATATTCTCATCGTTTTCCTAGTTTTAATGAGTTTCTCGAAACCCTTCATGTTATTCGTGATATTGAGGCCACTTGTAGTTGATCATCTACTCCTCTACTTGTGAGTTATGGCCCCACTGCTTCACCATAACCAGAGGACAGTTCTGCACCCATTGTAATCCCCCCTGTTACACAGTAATTTGTCACCATCCCTGCAATCCACATCTCTCCCATTGGAGGGTCATTTCTGTGACCAATAATCAGTGTCATGCCTTGAAAATACCATCATTGCATCCCTTTCCATGAGGACAACATTCCTTCTGTTGATCATTTCCTGAGCAGACACCTAAAAACACCTGTTTTTGCCTTGGCACTGGTAGCCCATTATGTCCTCGCGCCAATGGGGAAAATTAACACTGAGCCCGTGCCAATTGGCGCTCTATCCCAGTTAATCACCCGTGCCAATCTGCTTAAGGAAAGTTTTTTAAAAAAGGAGGCGAAGTTTCGATTACAACAACTTCGTGGATGAGTCATCAGGAGTGGTTTCGACTGAATAACCACGGCCTTCCTCCTTTGGCCTCTTGTTTCCACCTTATGGGGAACCTCCCAAGGGATAAGGCCTCCCTTCCACTATTGTAGGGATCCCAACCTCCTCCTCTCCTCTATAAATATAGCCTTCATCCATTGATGAAGGAGCTGAATAGCTGAATGGTTGAATGGTTGAATCTCCAAGAGCCTTCATAGCCTAAAGAATGCTGCAAGAGCTTTGATGGTCCTCATAGTGCCAAATCCATAGCAAGGAGATTGACGATCAAAGAGAGAGGCTTGTCCCCATTCCCGACAAGCTTTACTGAGACGTATTCCGTTGATGACCCGCCGAAGGATGGTTCAGTGTCAGAGCTTGGTTGTATTTTCCTTTGTATGAATTAATAATAAGCGACTTTGGTTATGGTTCCACTTGTATTGTTCATTATGATCATGAGTTGTGTCTTCTCTAACTAATACATAATTGCATATATCGGGTTTTACGCTTGTGTTTGTCATGTTTCTTGCATGTGAAGGTGTTCGATCGTGGCGAGCGAGAGGATTTTGATCTGCTGAAGCAAGGAAAGGGGAGCGCCATCTTCCCTATGAACAACAGCGTTGCACTTGAGGTAGGCCTTCTTCGCAAGTTGGTTTATTGTAATTAGGAACCTGCGCCTTAGCGTGATACGATTGTTGCTAGACCCGATCTGGGCTAGTAGGGATCGCCTCTGTCCGCAAAGGGGATTTACCTCCACAACAAATTGGCGACTCCACTGGGGAGTTAGATTGTTGTTTGCTTTATAAACTACGGACGGAGCCTGAAGTTAGCCAGATAGCCTTCGAAACACTCTTGCTTTGCATTAGCGGAAGTAGATGAATGCTGCTTCAGTAAATCTCCGGTTTAGTTTATGAACTGAACACTTGGAGTATTGTATTATCTTTCAGTCGATTCTTGACTTTGCCTGCTTGATCAGCTCTTTTGGCTGGCTCTTGTCGTGAGTTTGGCCTTTGGTTTGAGCTCCAACATCACTAGTTTATTCCTTGGATTGCTCTTTTTTATTTTTCCATAGTAAACTCGACTGGCGTGCTTATTAGCCTGACAGTCACGCCCATTGGCGCATGTTGCCAATGTATTACTCGCGCCAATCCTGTTCTGGCGCTAGATTCCGCCTGACAGTCGCACCAATCCTGTAAGGTGCTAGGGTTTACTCTGTTTTGAGTTTTCTGAGCTTGACCTGTGTGTTTGGTTTCATTTTTACGACTGCTTGAGTGTTCTGGAGCCTTGTTTGACTAACTATGACCTTCATCCTTTGGTTGTTTGCCTGATTCTATCGATTTTACATTCTAACCCTAGGGCATCTAGGTGCTATAATGTGTCAAGCCTCCCGTGGGAGTTTTTGGTTTCTATCTGTTCAGTCAACCTTGTGATTGCTTCTCTGCATTCGTTTGGTGGTTGTCTATCGTTTATTATGTTATTTGAGTGATTGGCTTCTTCTTCATTCAAATTCCGCTTTGTCTCACTTTGAGCCTAGATTACATGGTTCATTTGAGTCTTGGAGATTCTGCTTGAAGTGGTGAGTCTGGTCTTGGTTGGGAAAAATTCTTTGTTTTTTCATTTTTAGGCGTTGGCGCCTGTTGTTAGTTAGCAACCCACGCCAATTTTCCATTGGCGTTAGTTGTCAGTGAAAAAGTCGCACCAGTTGGCGCTAGTTGTCAATGATAAAGTCATGCCAATTTCAGGGTGTGTGACAATTGAGATTTTTTCCCTAAATCCTTCACCAGTGTGTCTTTCCCTTCCGGTCTTTTCAGTGTATGAGCATAGATTACATTTCTCATTGTTTGAAATGTCTTCTCTCCATGATTGCTTGATGTAAAAGGGAATGAATGCCTTGTTTTGATCTCATGCTTTGGAAGTCCTCTTTGTGTTTTGTCACCTTTTGAGAATTTCATTACAAAGTGTTTAAAACAACGATTGCATTCTTAGTGTTTTTTTTTTTTTTTGCATCCCTTTTGCCTTCATCCTTCATTAAGAAGATTTGTGTTCATTTATTTTTCGTCTCAAAGTTTTCTTTTTGTTAAAATGCATTAGATCACATTGCATTGAAAAGTATTTTTGAGATTTATCATTGAACTTAGATCACATTGTTTAATGATTTAAACCTAAAAATCGCATTGAGTGCATTCTCTTTCATTAAAAGCATGCATTAAGTAGATTCTCATTTCATCGAAAAATGCATTGAGTGCATTCTTATCATTTGGAAAGGAAAAGGGAAATTGTGCATAGATTACAATTGCATAGTTTTCGAAAAAGAGGATTTTGCATAGATTACATTGCATTATTTGCATTGTTGAATGTTTGGAATTACTTTTGGATAGTGAAAGTCATCTAGTTTGGAAAAGTTTCGTTTTTAGTGTTGTTGTTTGTTGCATCATTGTTTGAAGCTCTTCCCTTAACTAGATAGCATTCATCGAATTGAAAGATTTCTTTCGTCATATAGCTGCATACAGGATATTGTCAGATGACATACGGTAGGGCCTTGAAACCAAGACATAATTGAAGATCAACCATAAAATTTATTCAATTTACATTAAGGCAACATTGAAACATTAACGAAACATTTAGAGGTCTAGGCTAGAGACGTGTTCCGGCGTCTTTAAACCTATTAGTTGTCATTCGCCTCTTGGCTCTAGACAGCACTAGCATGGACTTGTGCTCCCCGTACCGTCGCGTATATAAAGGGAGACCCCACTAGGTTTCTATCCTTTATCCATAAGAAGCTGAGTCTGCCGCCCTATACCCGTGATACACCGGACATAGCATTCGGGGAGATTTCCTGCACGTACGTTAAGTCCTTGGTTGATTTCTCTTTTATTTTGAAAGAAAGGTGTATATTGCAGTTCACGGTTATTTGGTACACCCTTTTCCTAGAATTCATGAGCAGTCATTTCAATGTTTTCTGACTCTTTAAATTTGAAAAGATCATCAAGCGCTTGTCCTTTCATGCTTTTTTCAAAACTGAAAGAGATAGAGTCACCTTTTACTCGTTTCTCGACTCTTAAAATATGAAACAGTAGAGTTTTGTTTCAATGTCATAAAAATTAACTACCCACGAAATATTCCTGGTTAAATTTAGTTTCCTTAGGGTGATGCTCTAAAGATCGTTTCTAATGGAAACTTTCCCGAAGTTCACCAACCAAGGAATCCCCTCTGACAGGAATCCGGGTCCTTTTCCTCCTTTTGTAAATGTTGATGCTCCTTACATGGCAATGTTGTCCCTTCCTGGGTTAACTGTTGGGTTTCCTGTTTGGTTATTTTCAACCTCTGTGGTCCCAAATGTCTCGGCTACTGGTCAATCATTTCCTCCGCCTAAGCAACGTCATGTTGATTCCAAGGTGGACCTCTCCCCTTCTTCACCTGTTTCTGCGTCCTCCTCTTCTACTTCGCCTGGTGAAAGTCTGGATTCGAGTAACCAGGTGGCTAAGAAGAAGAAGAAGAAGACAAAGAAGAAGAAGTCCGATAAGAGAGAGGCTAAGGCTGTAGCTACTGCCTCCGAAGCACCTCCTCTTGATAAACCTTCCAACCCTCCACGGAAATTCAAGTTCCCTTGCATGTTGTGCACGGGAGACCATCTTCTTTGAGATTTCCCTGGCATTCCCAAGGTGCTTGAAGTATGGTCCAATGGTCGCCCGTCGTTGCCTATGGCTTCTGGGAGTCATGTTGGGGGCACATCTTCAGCTAGTGCTGGTAAAGCTCCTAAGAAGCAGGGTAAGCTTTCCAATCCCTGTAAGTTGTGTGGGGGGCACCATGCCATTCACCTTTGTCCGTATATGGATGAAGCCAAACGATTTTTGGACAACTCAGTTGTTTCTACACCGTGCCTTCCGGCCGGTTACAAATAGATTTCTTTAAGTCCTCCACTGGTTGATCCTACGATTGTTCAAGAGTCATCCTTGGTCGATCCCACTCCCCTGGAAATTCAGATTCAGGAATCCATTCCCGACCAACCATTGGTCGTGGGATCAGTTGAACTGGCCCCAACTGTGGTGCACCAGGTCTTTTCCATCGAGAGTGGACCTCACATCCCTCAAGTTCTTCTTGTTTCTTCATATTCCTCGGACTTAGAGAAAGATTATCCTGTCCCTGTACCTCAAGAAGCTTCTCCTTTGCTTCCCGTGATGGAGGTCTCGGAGGATACTCCTCCCGCCTTCGAGATGGATGTTGTGGAGGATGCTCCTTCTTCTTCCGTAACACCAGGGGAAGACCATCTCGGTTCGATGGTAGCCCCTCCAAGTAGTTTGGTCGCTTCCTTTGATTGGAGTCGATTTACGGGATACCGCCTTCCGTCTTATGTGCCTTTTGAGATAACAGTACAGGCCTTTGGTCTGGTTGTACCCAGCACCATTATAGACGAAGGCGCATCTGTTAGTGTTCTATCCTCAACTACCTGGAAAGCTTTAGGTTCACCACCGCTTGCACCTATTACGCAGAATCTGTTGACGTTTAACAGAAGAAATAGTCAACCCTTAGGGATCCTTCCAAGGTTACCTGTTACTTTGGGAGGTAAAACCATCCATATGGATGTGATGGTTGTTCCAGGCCCCTTGGATTTCAATTTTCTCTTGGGGCGCGATTACACCTATGCCATGGGAGCGCTTGTCTCCTCCCTTTTCCGTGTGGTCTGTTTTCCGCATGAAGGACGGATCGTGACCATTGATCAGCTTTCATTCTTTGCTCCTGATGTGGCAACTGGCCCACCATCATCCCTTCCTGGTTTTTATCCACCCGTTGTATCTGCCCCACCGCAGGTCAACTATGTGGCTACCTACCCCGTGCTTATACTCAGTGATGATGTCGTCATGCATAGTGTATTGGGGGAATTGGGTCCAGAATTTCGAGATGTTTTTCTCCCATCCGATGCAGAACTCTTGGATGCGATGACTTCTTATTCATCATGATGAAGTCTGTCTGGAGCAGAGTTCCTTGTCTTGTGTAAAGCTCCTTCAAAATGAAACAAGGTTGCCGGAGCATAGTTTGTTTTCTTGTGTCAAGCTCCTTAAAAAATGAAACAAGGTCATCGGAGCAAGGTTCATTTTCTTGTGTCAAGCTCCTTAAAAAATGAAACAAGATCCTCTGAGCATGGTTCGTTCCCTTG
Source organism: Pinus albicaulis (assembly GCA_034641835.2). Lineage (NCBI taxonomy): Eukaryota > Viridiplantae > Streptophyta > Pinopsida > Pinales > Pinaceae > Pinus > Pinus albicaulis. The sequence goes on along the minus strand of CM076575.1, from coordinate 42,642,993 downwards.
TGTCAAGATCCTTAAAAAATGAAACAAGGTCTGTTGGAGCAGAGTTCCTTGTCTTGTGTCAAGCTCCTTAAAAAAAAAAAATGAAACAAGGTTGTCGGAGCAGAGTTCCTTGTCTTGTGCCAAGCTCCTTAAACCATGAAACAAGGTGTCCTAAGGATAGTTCTTTTAATGTGTCAACCTCGTTAAAACAATGAAACACGTTTCCTATTCAATTCGAGTCTTTGATAAGTTCTCGTAAAATCCCAGTCGAGTCTTTCTTTTAATCTCGTAACTTGAACCTTCACTCCATCTGCCTTTCATATGGACTGAAGCTTGGGGTGCATGTACCTCGAATTGAGTCACCATGTTGGGGGCATGCTTACTTTTTCAAGAATAGTTTGTTTCTGTTTCAAGCTTGTGTAAAAATGAAACTGGTTTCAAGCATAGTTTATCTTTGTTTTAAGCATGTGTAAAAATGAAACCGGTTTCAAGCATAGTTTATCTTTGTTTCAAGCTTGTGTAAAAATGAAACCAACTACAAGCAGACTTTCCTAATTTCAAGCTTGTGTAAAAATGAAACCTTTCCCATTTTACCTCTTGTGATTGTCATCTTATCAGCCTGTTTTTGCCAGATGACCCTTGGTTTTCTCACTCCATCGTCACTATCTGCTTGGCCGATCATATGCCTTCACTTGGTTGTTTTACCCATTCCTGAGGAACCGCTACGATGAGTGGTCTTGTTAGCCAGCCTCTTAACCTTTACTTGTTCTGAGTAGTTCCACCATTACCGAAACCAGTAGCTACCCTTTATACCACTCGTTCCTCCAGGAGGAGTCATATTTTAGCTCTTTTCTGACTCCCTAAACATGAAAATCTTGTCGAGTCACTTGTTGTTTTGACTCATTAAAGCGGTTACGAAACGACATCTACCCAGTATACGTTTACCCCTTTTTCGAGTTGGGATAGATTACTTACGAAAAAGGAATACCCTAGCCTATCGCGACTAGGAGGTTTTCTCAGATATAGTTTTCTACCTTTTCGGGTCTGAGGAACTATTTACGAAAAGGGACCATTGGAGTTTACTTTTCTGTTGTCTTTTCAAACTCTCTAAACATGAAAAGAGGTTGAGTTCTTCCTTTTTCAAACTTGTTAAACCCTGATGACATTGGATTCAGTCGTAATGACGATATTCGAGTTTCTCCTTCCTAGGGCTCATTAAATGTACTAGGTTCGGTTTTTCTGAAGGACGAACTTATATGACAAGCATATGGTATCCTCTTCAAGCTTGTGTAAAAATAAAGAGGTACTCGCCAATAATGGTGGGGAAAAATGGAACCAACATCATTGTCGTGTCGGCAGTATGTCACTCTTGAACATGGCACTTGTCTGCATTCGTGTCAAGTTGGGGAAATCTCATCTCGTTTTTCACTTGCCTCCGTGGATTTGGGTAATCCCTTTTTACCTCTCATCTTCTCTTTGCCTTGTCATCATGACCTCTAATCTTTTGATGTCAAATATTTCCAAATCCACTGTCGTGCCGCCGATATGTTCAAGAGAAGTTGACCTCTGCAGAATTTCATCCTTCCTCTGATTCTCATCTGATCTTGATTCACAAAAACATTATACTCCTTTGTCTCGCGTCGATGATGTGGGAAACGCTATGGCCCACCGTCGATCAAGGTCACTTCCTGTCGACTTCAACTCATTATCCAGGAAGATTATCTAGAGACTCCCTTCTGGTACCTTGGAACCTGCATGCCTCAATGGCAGGTTCTTCGCATTCGACGAGAGGTTTTCATCACTGGCCTCCAATCGATTGACTCTACGGGTGTTCGATGCCAGCTCACTTATTCACATGCCGTATATTGTACCTATAGTACCTTGGGGGCCATTGTCATTATTGGTGGTACCTCTCGCGTTTGTTAACAGCTTTCATCATTGGCTGGTAATCAGGCGATGTTCTTGCATGTTCGACTTCAGCTCACTTATTCACATGCTTGAACTTGTACTTTGTCTCGTGCCTGATGGAGTCATAAGACCCTAGATTTTGTCTGTTGGAATCCAAGCTGCGATTTTGTGGATTATTATGATTGGTTACATGACTCACTGATTGGATGGCTGCGACCATACCTGAGTCTCTTTATCGGTCCTTACTGGATGGCTGCATCCATGCCTTGGATCTGGTTTCTTGTATACTCTGTTATGGATGGTTGCGCCCATACCACACATATATCATGTATTTGAGATATCAGTTGTACTTCTCTACGCAGGTTTTCCAACGGCAGTGTTTTCAGTTGGACACGTTCTCGTAAAGCATTTCACCCCTCTCTCTCTTTCGGGCCTCATGATTTAGGGGGCATCTGTTACACAGAAATTTGTCACCGTCCCTACAATTTCCCGTCCTGCACATTGGAGGGCTTATTTCGTGACCTGTGAGTAGTGACATGATCTGAAAACACTTTCATGGCATTCCCCTAGACATGGATTTTCATTCCCTTGAAGACATCTCCTTGTGAAAAACCCTAAAAATAGCCTTTTCATCCTTGGCGTGACTAGCCAGTGTTATACCCGCGCCAATGGGGGAAATATTCCAAAGAGGGTGCGCCAATTGGCGCTATGTCTCAGAGTCGCACTTGCGCTAGGCTTAATAAAGGGTGTTTTTTAAAAATAAATGGCAGAAGATTGACTCCAACCAACTCTTGAACTGGTCTCTAAATTGGGTTGGGACGTTTGGCTCTGGATTTCCATGTAGAGGAAGTAGTTTTCCACCTCTCATGGAAGCTTCCTTCAGGATAGGGCCAATCCCATGATTGTAGGGATCCCAACTCCCCTTCCACCATCTATATAAGCTTGCCATTTCCCTTTGCAAGCTAGTCTCCAAGAGCCTTCAAAGCCTAAATAATGATGCAATAGTCTCCATAGTGCCTAATCAGTAGCAAGAAGATTGACGATCGAAGAGAGAGGCTTGTCCCCATTCCCTACAAGCTTTACCGAGACGTATTCCACTGATGACCTGCCGAAGGAAGATTCAGCGTCAGAGCCAGATTGTATTTTCCTTTGATGAATTAATGATAAGCGACTATTGGTTATGGTTCCACTCATATTGTTCATTATGATCATGAGTTTTTTCTTCTCTCACTGATACATAATTGCATATATCGGGTTTTACGCTTGTGTTTGTCGTGTTTCTTGTGTGTGCAGGTGTTCGATCGCGGCGAGCGAGAGGATTGTGATCTGTTGGAACAAGGATATGGGAGCACCATCTTCCCTACAAACAACAACGTTGGACTTGAGGTAGGCCTTCATCGCAAGTTGGTCTATTGCAATTAGGAACCTGCGCCTTAGCGTGATACGATTGTTGCTAGACCCGATCTGGGCTAGTAGGGATCGCCTCTGTCCACAGAATGGATTTACCTCTACAACAAATTGGTGACTCCACTGGGGAGTTGGTCGGAGCAGAGTTCCTTGTCTTGTGTCAAGCTTCTTAAAAAATGAAACAAGGTTGTCGGAGCATGGTTCTTTTCCTATGTCAAGCTCCTTAAAAAATGAAACCGGGTCTGGTTGGAGCAGAGTTCGTTTTCTTGTGTCAAGATCCTTAAAAAATGAAACAAGCTGGTCGGAGTAGAGTTCCTTGTCTTGTGTCAAGCTCCTTAAAAAATGAAACAAGGTTGTCAGAGCATGGTTCTTTTCCTGTGTCAAGCTCCTTAAAAAATGAAACTGGGTCTGGTCGGAGTAGAGTTCCTTGTCTTGTGTCAAACTCCTTAAAAAATGAAACAAGGTTGTCAGAGCAGAGTTCCTTGTCTTGTTCCAAGCTCCTTAAACCATGAAACAAGGTGTTCTAAGGATAGTTCTTTTAATGTGTCGACCTCATTAAAATAATGAAACACGTTCTTATTCAATTCGAGTCTTTGATCAGATCTCGTAAAATCCCAATCGAGTCTTTCTTAGATCTCGTAACTTGAACCTTCACTCCCTCCATCTGTTTACTCAGGTGCATGGACTGAAGCTTGGGGGGCATGTACCTCAAATTGAGTCACCACGCTGGGGGCATGCTTACTTTTTCAAGCATAGTTTGTTTCCGTTTCAAGCTTGTGTAAAAATGAAACCAGTTTCAGGCATAGTTTATCTTTGTTTCAAGCTTGTGTAAAAATGAAACCAACTTCAAGCAGAGTTTTCTGATTTCAAGCTTGTGTAAAAATGAAACCATTCCCCTTTTACCTCTCGTGATTGTCATTTTATCAGCCTGTTTTTTCCAGATGAGCCTTGTTTTTCTCACTCCATCGTCACCATCTGCTTGGCCGATCATATGCCTTCACTTGGTTGTTTTACCCGTTCCTGAGGAACCGCTGCGATGAGTGGTCTTGGTAGCCAGCCTCTTAAATTTTATCATGTTCTAAGTAGTTCCACCATTACCGGAACCAGTTGATACCCTTTATACCACTCATTCCTCCAAGAGGAGTCATCTTTCAGCTCTTTTCTGACTCTTAAAAATTGAAAAGATTGTCGAGTCCCTTGTCGTTTCGATCTTAAAGTTGCTACGAATCGACATCTACCTAGTATACATTTACCCCTTTTTCGGGCTGGGATAGATTATTTACGAAAAAGGAATACCCTGGCCTATCGCGAATAGGAGGTTTTCTCGGACATAATTTTCTACCTTTTCGGATCTGAGGAACTATTTACGAAAAGGGACCATTGGAGTTTACTTTTCTGCTGTCTTTTCAAACTCTCTAAACATGAAAAGACACCGAGTTATTCCTTTGTCAGACTCATTAAATCCTGATGACATCGGATCCAGTTGGAATGATGATATTCGAGTTTCTCCTTCCTAGGGCTCATTAAATGTACTAGGATGGATTCGTCCGAAGGACGAACTTATATGACAAGCATATGCTATCCCCTTCAAGCTTGTTTTCAAAATAATTGGGGTACTTGCCAGAAATGGTGGGGAAAAATGGAACCAGCATCAATGTCGTGTCGGTAGTATGTCACTCTTGAACATGGCACTTGTCTGCATTTGTGTCGGGTTGGGGACATCTCATCTCATTCTCTGTTTGCCTCCGTGGGTTTGGGTAATCCCTTTTGACCTCTCATCTGCTCTTTGCCTCGTCATCATCACCTCTGATCTTTTGATGTCAAATACTACCAAATCCATAGTCGTGCCGCCGATATGTTCAAGAGAAGTTGACCTCTGCAAGTCTCAACCTTCCTCTGATTCTCATCTGATCCTAATTCACGAAGACATTATGTTCCTCTATCTCGCGTCGATGATGTGGGAAACATTATGGCCCACCTTCGATCAAGGTCACTTCCTGTCGACTTCAGCTCATTATCCAGGAAGCTGATCTAGAGACTCCCTTATGGTACCTTGGAGCCTGCATGCCTCAATGGCAGGTTCTTCGCGTTCAACGTGAGGTTTTCATCATTGGCCTCCGATCGAGTGATTCTACGGGTGTTCGACGCCAGCTCACTTATTCACATGCCGTAGATTGTACCTATAGTACCTTGAGGGCCATTGTCATTTTTGGTGGTACCTCTCGCGTTTGTTAACAGCTTTCATCATTGGCTGGTAATCAGGCGATGTTCTTGCGTGTTCGACTTCAGCTCACTTATTCACATGCTTGAACTTGTACTTTGTTTGGGTTGAGATGGAGCGCAAGACCCTAGATTTCGTCAATTAGAATCCAGGCTGCGATTTTGTGGATTATTATGATTGGTTGCATGACTCGCTGATTGAATGGCTGCGACCGTACCTGAGTCTCTTTTATCGATCCTTATTGGATGGCTGCATCCATACCTTGGATCTGGATTCTTGTATACTCTGTTATGGATGGTTGCGCCCATACCACATATATATCATGTATTTGAGATATCAGTTGTACTTCTCTATGCAGGTTTTCCGACAGCAGTGTCTTCAGTTGGACACGTTCTCGTAAAGCATTTCACCCCTCTCTCTCTCTTAAGCCTCATGCTTTAGGGGTCATCTGTTACACAGTAATTTGTCACCATCCCTGCAATCCCCATCTCGCCCATTGGAGGGTCGTTTCTGTGACCAATAATCAGTGTCATGCCTTGCAAATACCATCATTGCATCCCTTTCCATGAGGACAACATTCCTTCTGTTGATCATTTCTTGAGAAGACCCCTAAAAACACATGTTTTTTCCTTGGCGTTGGTAGCCCGTTATGTCCTCGCGCCAATGGGGAAAATTAACACTGAGCCCGCGCCAATCTACTTAAGGAAAGATTTTTAAAAAAGGAGGCAAAGTTTTGATTACAACAACTTCGTGGATGAGTCATCAGGAGTGGTTTTGACTGAATAACCACGGCCTTCCTCATTTGGCCTCTTGTTTCCACCTTATGGGGAACCTCCCAAGGGATAAGGCCTCCCTTCCACTATTGTAGGGATCCCAACCTCCTCCTCTCCTCTATAAATATAGCCTTCATCCATTGATGAAGGGGCTGAATAGCTAAATGGCTGAATGGTTGAATCTCCAAGAGCCTTCATAGCCTAAAGAATGCTGCAAGAGCTTTGATGGTCCTCATAGTGCCAAATCCATAGCAAGGAGATTGACGATTGAAGGAAGGTTCAGCATCGGAGCTTGGTTGTATTTTCCTTTGTATGAATTAATAATAAGTGACTTTGGTTATGGTTCCACTCGTATTGTTCATTATGATCATGAGTTGTGTCTTCTCTGACTAATACATAATTGCATATATCGGGTTTTACGCTTATGTTTGTCGTGTTTCTTGCATGTGCAGGTGTTCGATCGAGGCAAGCGAGAGGATTGTGATCTGCTGAAGCAAGGAAACGGGAGCACCATCTTCCCTACGAACAACAGCGTTGGACTTGAGGTAGGCCTTCTTCACAAGTTGGTTTATTGTAATTAGGAACCTGCGCCTTAGCGTGATACGATTGTTGCTAGACCCGATCTGGGCTATTAGGGATCGCCTCTGTCTGCAGAGGGGATTTACCTCCACAACACCCCCCGATGTCGATATGAAGGACCCTTCGATCTCTATTCTCTATCTTCCATAATCCATGAGATCCACAAAGGAAGACCCCTTAGGGGCTTCCCATTCTATTTCTGTTGAACCTCCCTTGTCTAACACCCTAGTCTCAACATTGGTAGATGTTTCATCTACTAACTCTTTGTCTACCCTCAGTAGCGATGCGTATGTGAACCATATTTCTCATGTTGATGTGTCAGGTAGCCCAGCCGCATCAAGTGGTCTCCCTTCCTCCAATTCTCCCATATTAAATTCTGATGATGACATCATGGAAGCCATGAACACCCCTAATTTTCCTTGGGATGATATGCATCATCATGCATACTTCCTTCTACAGTAGTCCCATGACCAATATGTTGTGGAGTCTGAAGACTTTATCCATGGTGAGGTTGATTGGTTTAGAAATCCCAGTCCTGCACCAGATGATTTCGAAGAAGGAAAAATGGCCAATATCTCTCCTAACATCAAAATAAACATTTCAGATAAAATAGGGATATAAGAAAACATCACCTTGGGGGCACATTCCACACCGAAAAAAATTGAGGCTTACACCAAGCTATTCAAATAATTCCATGATGTTTTCACCTGGTCCTATTCTGAGATGCCTAAACTTGATCCTGCCATTGTTGAACATCATATTGACACATGGGTCGATGCCACTCATGTTCGTCAAAAGTTGAGACCCATTAATCCTTCCAGACGTAAGGCTATCAAAGCCGAAATCAATAAGCTCAAGCAAGCTGGTTTTATCTATCACATTGAATATACCACATGGGTTTCCAACATGGTTCCTGTTCTCAAGAAACAAGGCACCATTTGTGCTTGCACTGAATTTCATGACCTGAACAAATCTTGTCCCAACGACAACTTCCCCACACCATTTATTGACCAAATCATTGATGAGTGTGCGGGGTACGAGTTTCTATCATTCATGGATGGATTCTCTGGATATAACCAGATAAGTATCTGTTGTGTTGATCAGCTTAAAACTGCATTAATTATTTCGTGGGGAACTTTTTCTAATAGGGTCATGCCTTTTGGTCTAAAGAATGCCAGAGCCACCTTCCAGTGGGCCATGTCTTATTGCTTCCTTGACTTGGCTCATATTATTCTTGCTTACCTTGATTACCTCACTGCGCGTTCTTGGCTTCGAGTGCAACACATTCATGATTTGCATACCATTTTTCTCCAATTTTGCAAGTATAATATCCACCTCAACCCTTTGAAATGTGTCTTTTTCATTCCTGTTGGCCATCTCTTGAGCTTCATTATGTCCAATTATGGTATAAATTTTTATCCCATCAAATTTCAAGCCATTCATGAGCTGCCAATTCTTCATACCTTGCGCCAGTTATAAATCCTCCAAGGCAAAGCTAACTTCCTTCGCCAGTTTGTACCTAACTATTCTACCACTGCGCATGGGTTTCTCAGGCTCCTTCGATCTAAAATTTTGTTTGTTCGGGATGACTATGCTCAAGAGTCATTTGATGCCTTGAAACATGCTCTCACTTCCACTCCCTTGATTATTCGACCTAACTTTGATAGGGACTTCATCCTTTATATCTTAGCTTCCACCCATTCGTTCGATGGGGTCCTCATCCACGAAAATGCTACTGGGACTGAGAATGTTATATATTATGTCAGTAAGAACCTTGTAGGTTCCCCTGTGTCCTACTCTCATGACCAGAAGTTGGCATTGGTCGTTGTGTTCTTGGTCAAAAAAATTCGTCATTATATCCTTACGCGTTCCACCAAGGTAGTGACCAATTCCAACCCAATGCCTTTGCTATTAAGTCGACGGATCGTTAATGGGAAATATGCATATTGGATCGTTATCTTCCAGGAATTCGATCTTGAATTTGTCACACCCAAGGGTAAGAAAGGTTTAGCCCTTGCTGAACTAATTTATGAATTTCCTACTAGTACGAAAGATCTGTCGGTTAATGACGATTTACCTGATGAACATTTGTTTGCCTTTACTTCAAATGATCCTTGTTATGTCGACATCCTAACCTATTTGCGAAACCAGAAATTCACCCCCCACCTTAGTCGTGATGATCGACAATGTATCTAATGCCAAGCCACTCGCTACCTTCTCATCGATGATGATCTCTATCAACGCAGTGTTGATTATGTCCTTCGTTGTTGTCTCACACATGCTGAAGAGGAGAAAGTCCTTAATGCCTATCACAATGGTGCTTGTGGTGGCCACCTCTTCGGTATGGCCACTGCCCAAATAGTCATTCGCGTTGGATATTTTTGGCCTTCTCTCTTCGGTGATTGCATTGAAGCAGTCAAACACTTCTCCAATTGTCAGTTATTTTCCCCAAAGGCAAGAGCTCCACCTGCTTCCCTCCATCCTGTCATTGCAGTCGGTCCTTTTTGCAAATGGGTCATTGATTTTGTTGAGTGTCGAACCCCATCGGCTAATAACCACAAGTATATTATCGTGGTTGTCAACTATTTTACCAAATGGGTTAAGGCTATGCCAACGTTCAATAATACTACGGCTACCGCATCCCTATTCTTCTTTAACCATGTTATCACTCAATTCAGGGTTCTAAAACGATTGGTCTCTGACCATGGATGACATTTCGAAGATGATATATGGCATGATTTATCCTCTATATTGGGCTTTGAGCACCAATATTCATCGTCCTATTATCGCCAAGGTAATGGACAAGTTGAAGCTGTCAATAAAATCCTTAAAGCTATGATTCAACGAACGGTGAACAAGCACAAAACCAAATTGAACCTCATGCTCTTCCCTGCTTTATGGGCCTATAGAGCTTCTGTTGAAACCACCACTAGGTAATCTCATTTCCACCTTGTTTTTGGCGAGGAGGCAGTCTTACTGATCGAGTGTGAAATCCCTTCCCTTCACCTAGTTGTCGAAATTTTCCCTGACACCCAACATTTAAGAACAAAGACTTATCATTCTTGAGCGTTCTTCCAAAGGTCGTCGTGTTTCATTGCAAACCATTGAAGCAGTTAAGAGGTGCACGAAGGCTCAATATGACCGAAAATTCCACCCTCATACCTTCCACGAAGGTCATCTTGTTATAGTGTATGACCAGGCCCATGATGTCCTTGGTCATTGAAAGTTTGAATCATTATTGCTAGGACCTTACATCATTAGTAAGGAGTTTAGCAAGGGGACATAGCTTCTACAGGATTTTTAAGGCCAAATCGTTCCTAATCCTCGCAATGCTCTCTACCTAAAGAAATTTTACCCATAACATCACCGATCGACATGCTTGTATTTATTTTTGTCATGCATTTAGGTAAATTGCATTATCCCCCATCATCTCATTTGTTGTCTTGTGGCACCTTTCAGATGAATCCATCATCCACATTGTATATAGGCCATGTCGATGGTTCGAGATACTTCTCTCGGAATCTAGCCTCAACAACCTGGGCCATTTTTATCCCCTTGCATTCGTTATTCCTCTCCAATGGCATATGCATTGGACCTGCCACCAATAACCATGCGAAATATGATGCAGTGATAGGTTTTTTAGTCAATTCCCTTGCTCATCGCATCCTTCACCTTCATGTTCGTTTAGATTCCTTATTGCTTGTCATGCAATTGAATGGCGTTTATCGTGTGAATAACCATGTCCTTTTTAGAAAATATCTACGAGTGAAGCTTTTAGTGCGTGAATTTGAATCCACTACATTCGGTCATGTTCCTAGAGCCCATAATCACTATGTAGATAGCATTGCAAACAATATTCTATATTGGAATTTATCACATGAATTTAACACAAGACAATAATAAAACAAATAGAGAACCATAAACTCATCATATATATATAATAGTTGCATATCCATATTATGTATCCACAAAATCATAAATGTTTGGAGTCCACTACTCTAAATACATCTAACATGCCCACAACATGTTACAAAAATTAAAAAGGGGGCACCACATGCCTTTATCCCTAATCATTATCTGGAGGATCCCAAGCCAATGGCTCCTCTCCATGAGCTCGCAGGTCACGAATAACGTGGTCATCCATTGCCATGCGTCGCATGACCCCTCGTCACTCTGAGGGTAACCCCATACACCCCTCTATGTATTGGTTCTCCGACTCATGCCACCCATGCTCTGATACATCAGTCAGAAACAGATCACACCTGCGACAAACATCCTCCATTAGAGCCTCATAGTTAGCTCTCTAGTATGCTCTCGCTCCACTCGGTCCCGCAACCCCTAGTGTTGCAGATCATCTTGCATATCTTGCCGGCTTAATCGATGCTATATCTACATGCCAAAAGTTAAGAATAAATACCACATATATATTCTAAAAACTTTAAATGCACCAAAACATTTAACAAATTTCACTTACCATATGGTCCCCATGCTCGACCGAGTGGAAGTGGCAAGTCAAGATCCCCTTGATAGTTCATACTGTTGTATGGATAGTCGCTATATAGAGTTGCATATAATCCTAATGTGCAAAAAACTCAAGTCAGAACACCTGTACAAATCCCAATCCACCTCCTCTGTGTAGTAGCTACTCCCAGTGGCGCATCATGGGCTCTTGTGGGCCCCCATCCTGGATATGTAAATGAGGTGGAATTATGGGGATCTTCTCAAAGAAGAATGAGTATAATACTGTACCAAATGCACAATTTTGGTTCAACTGTTGCCTGCATAGTGATATCTATCGTTTCACCTGGTTGCCCAGGATTCGTAGTACCGTTGCGGCGACATCCCGTGTCTCAAGTTGTTGTAGATCACTAATCAGAATGGTCGTGCCCTTAGCACAAGCATCCTATCTACAATGGTGCTCCACAAACTCTGCAATGTTCCTACCACGAGGCAACATCGGATGTATGTTCCTCACCACCCCTAGTGGAGGGAGTCCTATAAAAAATTAGATGTCCTGGATCTTGAGCTCGATCATGTGCCCCTGCACCACAAAGGCCTCCTAGTCAAAATCCGAGTAGCCCACAATCCTCGATAACGGGGGCTCACCTACCCTCATTAGTGGGTTCTCAACAAAATTGAGAACCCCATATCAAGCAAGCGCTCCTCGTACCACCTGATTCCCCTGAATCACGAAATGAAGAGTATCCAAATCTCTCTCACGGCAGTTTATCTTTAACTCTTTCATACCTGCACAACATCATCATGTTCTTTCAGCTTAGGAAAAGACAATTGGACCATAAAATTTCTAACCCTGGTCCTCAAGAAACCAACAGACCAAACCTTGTTTTCAGCCTCAACTCGCACTGCTCTACCCTAAAATTGCGAGATCACATTTTTCCCTTTGTTTCCTATGAGCCAAAGTTCCTTTTAGGGTCATAAAAGTGTGACGTGGCCGTAAAATTGAGAAAGGGTCTCTTACTGAGCTCCGAGGACCTAATCTGAAAAACTAAACTCCTGAAAATGAAGAGTAAGGTTAGGCCTCCTACCTGCAACTGACGGATCCTGATTCCAACAATCAGTTTGTCCACTACAATCACCGGAAGATTTAAGGCCTTTTCCTCCTCTCCAAATTCACCATAGCTCACTTAGCTAATGAATAAAATTGGAGGGAAAACACCATTTTATCTTAAAACCCCCAAATTTTTTGTCACCAATTGCTACCAAACCGTATCTTGGTTTGAAAAATTGTTAACATCGTTGGAAATATCTCATTGAGCACTATAATGGGTATTATTTTGTTTTTTTTTTAATTTGACACTTCACTAGGAAGCCATTTTTCCTTGAAGGGTCACTTTGCCACCTCCTAAAATCGAATTTCTTCATATGTGGTGCTTGTACTTGGGGCACCACTTTGCCTTCATACTTGTCTCCTGATGTGTCGATTTTCGTCATGAGTAACCATATTTTGCTCATGTTTTTATGGTTCCCCTGGGCCTATTTTGTGGCAACATCATTGAGTCACCCTTGATTAGAGCATCTGAGTTGATTCATCATCACATTCATGGAATCCATCCCGAGTCCCTTTGTCTCTTGTTACAATATTCCATCCATTTGTTCCCTACATTCATCTCGTCTTGCCCGTTTTTTCCTCCAGTCATACTGTCCCTCATCTCCTCGGGAGTCGAGTTAGTCACTGTCAGGTCAAACATGATTTTTATGCTCTAACAAAGGAAGTCGTCCATCCACTACTCAGTATCCCCTTATTCCATCATTATCCCTGGTGTCATTTTATCATTCAATTTATTATTTCCCCTCGTGCTTTAGTTGAGGATTCATCATTTCCTCACCTAAGGCAGGCCTTCTTCTGTCGACATCAACACATTCATTCCAGAAGACATGTCTAGAGGGCAGTATACTTTGGTTCCAACTTCTATTCTTGTTCAGTGCCTTGGATCAAGCAAAGGGAATCACCATTGCCTTTTGACTTGGTTTTTTCTATGGGAATAATTTTTATTGTCTCGTCCATTGATGCCAGTATGTCATGTACCATTTATCATATACTTTATTTCTCAATGTCATATTGTTGAGCCCATTTTTATTCTTTGTACTTTATAATCTCGGCAGGCATAGATATGCCTCCCCCCCCCCCCTCCCCCGCCTCATTGAGAGAAAGTACTCCAACATAAAAGGAGACTTATATCACTTTGTAGGTCTCACCCCCTCGATTACTATCCTCTCTTTCTTCACTTCATATATGTCCCTCTCTCTCTGACTCCCCTTCAGTGTCTAGTGATTGTGTTCTTACAACGTACTTCGAACATATGATTTTCTCTTAACGCTTGCACGTTGATGGGGAATCTATTATTGCCAAAAATTGGTCATCTTACCATTTCTAATTAGACGGACTAAAGTACGCCATGTAAGGCCAATTTCACTATAGTAAAATTGCTTTTACGATATGAAATAATTTATTAAACCATTTTAAATTAAGTTATTTATGGCTAAAACAAGAAACCCCATAAGGAATAATTAAATAAACCATTAATTACTTAAATTCCCTTAGGAATAATTAATTAAACCATTGTTTAACTAATATTCCTGGTCACATTTAACCCAATTATGTGAAATAATTAGATAAATCATTATTTATCTTATAATTCTCTAGAACTAATTAACTAAATCATTATTTAGTTATTATTCATTGTTAAATTTGACTAAATCACCTAGGAATAATTAAACAGATCATTATTTGTTTATTATTCCTTAACGACATTCTTGAAATGATAAATAAATCATTTATTTATTTATTATTTCTAAATAAATGTATTTAACCAATTTAAATACCTTTTCCCTACAACAAAATATAATAAAATATTCCAAGCGGTTAGATCCAGATTTTGGTTAATAATATTTTATTATTCTCCATTATCGAGGATAACTCAATATTTTGTTATAAATATGAGAATTTTTCCATTCATTATTCACTTTAATCATTCGCATTGTCACCATTATTTTTTTTTTCTTCTTGAACTCCCACTTGAGTTCAACACACATTTTTGGTTTTATACACCATTGAGAGAGAGAAACTTCTCAAGTTGAAGCATTGAGGACAACCAAGAACTCATCCCATTGAGGGAGACTAGTAACTTTTAATTGTGTCCTTCACCAGGTGTTACATAATATAAAATCATTCTTTTCATCTTGTCTTGTTTGTTAACTACTTGGAGTTATTACTATTTCTTTTTACCGTTTAGCTTCTTTTACTGCATAGATTTGGGTTTTTACAATATTTTTTCTAATTCGCCCCATATTTTATGGCCTTAAAATTTTAACATATGAACCAACATCTGCCCCCTAAATATGGTATTGTAAACAAGAACATGTACTCTTTTAATTCATAGAACTTGAATACCAACTATCATAGCCTCCTGAAAACCAAGTATCAAAATCCCAGTTGATTATGATGGGCTCTCCTGGAAAAATTTGCGTGAGGTTAGGAGTTTGTCATGTTTGCATGGATGCAATTTCGAAGCTTATTATCTGTACTTTGTAAAACACCCAACTTCCTGGCATATGTAGCTCAGTGCCCACTAAGAGTGAATTATTATGAATATTGTAACAAGAAGATCTGATTTTCCCTGACAGGGTGCATTCGATGAGCCTTACTTTGTCGTCCCTAATTACCATACTAGGCTATAAAAGCATATAAAGTCTTATAGAGCGCCTCTAGGCTTACAAACAAAAAATCCAACAAGTATTGATTTATTAAATATGATAATATAAATAGTGTGCATATAGTAGGTTGGTTATTAAATTATATTATTATTATCCAACCACGTAGCCATTTCACTGCTAAGTCTAGCAAGGCATACATGCTCTACCCCCCTCTGGTTTTGAACCTGGGACCTCTTAAGAGGAAACACATGCCCTTAACCATTAGGCCCACTAAGTGAATGGGGAATAAGAATGTGTATTTATGAACATAATATAGATTTTGGACTTGGTAAATATAATATGAATGTGTAAATATAATATGAATTGTATACTAAATCTAAATGGGGATGTGTTTACACAATATGAATTGTAAATTTGGTAAACATAATAATATCAATATATAGCATGTATGGACGTAATATGAATAGTAGAGTTCGTAAACATAATAATATAAAAAATATGTTTGGAAATAATAGGAATTGTAGATTTGTTAAAGATAGTAATATAAATAGGATGTTTGGACATAAAAGGAATTGTAGATTTGGTGAAGATTCCTAATAAATAGGATGTGTGGACATAATATGAATTGTGAATTGATATTTAAATAGAGATATATATATATGTAATATAAATTATATATTTGGTAATCATTGTAATACAAATTGACTAAAAAATTATTGTAATATAAACAAGGGTCGCACGGAAACTTATTTCTAGTCATTTAAGTTAGAAACCATGCTTTGGGAAAAATTAAGAAAATTTGCATAAAAAATATATTGTTCAATTATAGTGGTTAATATGAAAATCGAATCCTATAGTCTTGTTTTGGTAGGAACTAATAAATTGAGATTTGAAGTGGATAAACTAGCAATTGCTCCATATGTTGCAAAGGAAACGTTGTAAGGCATAAATTCGAAAAGAATCGTGACAATCAGAATATCATTGAATATAAAAATTAGTAAACAAAATGTCATTCAAAGCTACAAGATAAAGAGAAATCACTTACATTATGCCAGATTTACAGATTATATAACCTTTACAACATAGATTGTCTCTCAATCTTCAAAGATGCTCTTTCAAGTTCCCATAGAAAATATTTGATTAAAAAGGTGCATTTTTTCAATATTGAACTATCCCACTTAAAAAGCTTTTATTATTTTCCACTTTCTCTTAAGGTGATTGGATTTTCCATTGCTTGTCCTTGCTTAACTTCTTTTGGGGATTTGGACCGGGTTTATGATGCATGAGGCTTATATTCAAACACACTCACACAATCTGATACATGAAATGAGATGAGCCTTAATTATATACGCTTTCACACTAACAATATGGTTTCAACCACTCCCGAGATATTAGGATCTGAGATCTAGAATTTGAGTCTTAATCCTATCCTAACTTAACTTTCTCCATTAATTTCTAACACTCCCCCTTAATGGAGAAAGGGTACAGAACAATAACATATGATAACATACGCCTGCTGATCTAGTCTCAGCTAGGCTTACAATGGTAAAAAAACATAAAAACTTGGTAACAGAGTTTTCATCTTGGTCTTTATGCTTGTGAAACCATATTTGTTCATTCGTGGATGAGGCTTCATCTTCACTTTCTTTGTTATGAGATAGTGATGTATCTTCGCCTCATTTCTTCCCCAGTGATGGAAAGCTTGAACGCTTATCCTCGCCCTTTTGAAAGTTATGACAGGCTTAATAGGAAATTGTTTTCTCTCACCATTTCTGGTGTCATGCATGTAAATTTCAGCAATATTGTCATCTGCACACACATAAATATTGATGAGATTATCACATTTTAAATTCTCTCCAACTTTGTCTTCTTCTGCCACGTCTTCGCCATCAGCTTCATGTGGCTCGTCGAATTGATCTTCAACACTTTGTTCATCTTTACATCCTTCCTAAAGATCAACTTGTGACTCTTCAATATCGGGATCTTGCACAACGGATTGTGCCTCTTGTTTCTCGTGGTCATCAACAGAACCACATTGTTTTTCTGAAAAAATTCCAGACTTAAAAATACTACTCATGCTAAAGCCTCCAAATGCCAACATGAGAATATCATCATCATCATCATCATCAGAAAAAATATCTAAAAAAATAGACATGTTGTTAAAAAAGGTCCAGCTTCCAGATTTCGACTCCACTCGGTCCTCTTACGAGCTCCAACAACCCATTACCACGCAGGCGGGAATCCTCCCTTTGGCAGCTCTTCAATAGTAGAACCTTGTAGACTGTGGCTTCTATGCCACACAGGGCTTAGTTCCCTCAGCTCTTCAGACGAGCAGCATATGACCTCTCAACAAACTAGAAACATTATTGATATCCAATTCTGATGCATGTAATTCTCTATACATTAACTAATGTCCGAGAGCTTTATCTTGACCCCTATAAGCAAATTTCCCTCCGCTGACCGAACTTTCTAGCAACCAACCATGGCCACTTAGAGCTTACAAGCTATTATATTGCCAACTAGAAGTCCAGAAACCTTAACTTACTGTTTTTTTAAACAGCAGGCAATTACTATCATCACATTAAGTTAATTACAACAAAACCACAAACATTCATTCGATTACTGGAACGCTGCAATTTAAAATGGAGACGTAGCATATTCTCAATGGATAAGTCGTGTTTGCAAAATTGTAGGGCAATTGCATCTCAGCGTCGTGATTGGGGAAACGATGAAAAAATCTCTAGGAGCTACAATTTCCATGCTTTACGTTATTGACTGATCAGCTCCACGCGCTCTCAGGCTCACAGATCTCCCACACTCTGCTGCTCATGGAAAAAAAAAAACCGATTTCAAAGGCTTTTTCTTGTGCAGTTGAGGCTCATTGCACATAACTACACGAGAAAAAAAAATTGGGCCTTCGAGATGATTGCGGCTCTATTGTGACGGAGTCACGGGCCGCCAAGGCAATGATGTCAGCACACGACACGATGCCGCTGCACGCAGCTTCTACGTACTGTTTAATGTCGTTGATGATTTTGAAAGCCTGTGCTCTCAGTGATAAGTTGGGCGCAGCTGTTTGCTCACCCGACGTTGAGTTCAGCAAAACTGACCTGTCGCATCCCTATAATCCACAAGTTAGCTTAATTAATTAATAGTTACTCAATGAGAAGATACTAATTCTGTCCACGATTCGAGCACTGCCCTTGTAATGATGGACAGAGGAGGGTGTTCAATCCGAGCCAACAGGCCAATTGAGGACGTGACTATGGTTTCGATTGGCTAGCAACTCTCGTTCGCTGTCTCCGGAGCTTTTGTACACAACGCACAGCAAACAAGTGGATGGCGGATGCCTCAAATTCGATTTGACAGGGATGCATGACGCTGCTCATTACCAAAATCTTCTCCAAACGCCTCTGCGTGTAGGGATTCACATCAACCACGTTGCCTTACTCCCACAAATCGACGTTGCTAACAAGATATGTTGCCCACACTACTCACACTTCCACTGCACAAGCAAACTCCTCTGCTTAGATCACCATAGGCAGTCAGCGATTAAACCATTGAAATCATCACGACCTTGGACATCGACTCTCACACCCACGCAGCGCACACAGGCCTGTTATCTTACAAAGCTCCGATACCATGATAAAATGAATGAAATGGCCCTCCAATTGAGAACCTGGAGAGTGTACAAACACACTCACACAATCTGATACATGAAATGAGATGAGGCTTAATTATATAGGCTTTCACACTAACGGGATGGTTTCAATCACTCCCGAGATATTAGGATCTGAGATCTAGAATTAGAGTCTCAATCCTATCCTAACTTAACTTTCTCCATTAATTTCTAACAGTTTTTCCATTGAATGAACAATTTTAAAGCATAGCTACAAAATAGATATATCAATAAAGCTAGTCAACATAAATAAACGCAAAATCTATTTCGAAAAATTGGAAAAAAAACAATTTTATTAATAAAATAATTTCAAACTTAAGTGGAAAATTTCCACTCTTCCTAGTATCCATTTTCCCTAACATTACCAAATTTCTATCAATTATACCTCAAGCTCATTTTCCCTCCTTTCGTTTATGTACAGCGATTTCAGGTAGGATAACATGATGAAAAACATCGACTCAGATGAGTGGTTTGGAAGTGGAAATCATTAGAGTCTAACCATATCAAAAAATTTAAAAAAACAAACATACATTTAAACATCCTTTATCACACACCAATGAACCTGAATAATTTGTCGCAGGCTATCCAAATATTGCTATGAAATAAAATCTACTTGAATAATTTGTCACGGGCTATGGCTATGAAATAAAATTTACCTGAATAATTTGTCACGGGCTATGGCTATGAAATCAAATTTACCTGAATAATTTGTCACAGGATATGGCTATGAAATCAAATCTACCTGAATAATTTGTCATAGGCTATGGCTATGAAATCAAATCTAAAATAGCTATAGAAGAAAATACTCTTCTTCGAATTGGCGTAAGGTCTCCACGTCTCCTCTGTCAATGTGAAATTTGCTAGACCAAACACTACAAAAGTCCTCTAACACTTCCCGTGAAAAGCTCGTCAGTCCTTTCATCATATCCCAATGCACTGACTCCTTTTTTCAATGCCGCCTTTCTGAACTTTGAACAATTTGGAATATCCAACATCATCTTTGCCAAGCATTCTCCTGTAACAATGCTGCTAGCATTCACAGTGCAGAACCATTCATCCGAATCTCCTCGTATGAAGTCGCCGTCACAAAGAGAAATGAGAATATCCTGTGAACTGGGAATGTAAGAATTCATGAAAACGTTGTTCAGTGGCCTAAACATTGGGTATACAAGTGTGTGATCTTCAAGTGTCACCAAAATAAAATCTGACCTTGTAGATTGCAAAAGTGAATTGTTTTGGATTCGGTGCAGCAGATGAATTGGGATCTTTTATGAGTAGGGTTCACAAATTGCAGGAATATTTGTATTCGTTACCTTTGGGTTTTCGCAACTTATGTCCATCACTTGCATCTCCAGTTCATATCGTTGCAGAACTAGTGTGTCACTGCCACATATTGCAACGAATTCTATGTAGTCTGGATGTTCCTGAGGGGCAAATATTTTCAGTTCTCCGTTCAGTTTGGAATGAATTCTTAATAGATTTCCTTGTCTTCCACATTCATTCCGATACATGTTTTCCTCATACACCACCATGTCCATATTTCCTGGACTTAGACTTTTCACATATGAACCAATAAATGTGCCACCCAGATCTGGTATTGTAAACAAAAACCTGACTCTTTTAATTCACAGAACTTGAATACTCTATCATTGGGATTGTGTATCATGCCCCGGCAGAGTGGAATATCAAAATCCCAGTGTAGTGTGCTGGACTCTCCTGGAAAAAGCTCTATGGTGTTAGGAGTTTGTCCTGCTTGAATGGATGCAATTTTGAAGCTTAGTGTTAAAATATGACAACAAAATGTAAATAAGTAATTCAGGGCAAATTTACTTATTACCTATTGATTGATTTTATAATGAAATGTAACTGGAATAACGAAATAAGTCCAGGATAAATAAGATGGCCTGAGTGGCTTGAATGTACGGATAATCATTTGATTAATAGAGTTTCCAATATCTTGCCCTGTGGAGGTTTCCTTAACACCCTGTCGAGGTTTTACCACGTAAATTATGTGTATTTACTATTGTGTATGTATTTTTCAGTTTTCTCATTCAATTATATGTGTAGTTGGAATAACAAAATAAGTCCAGGATAAATAAGATGGCGCTAGTGGCTTGAATGTACGGAGAATCATTTGATTAATAGAGTTTCCAATCCCTTGCCCTGTGGAGGTTTCCTTGACACCTTGTCGAGGTTTTACCACGTAAATTCTGTGTATTTACTATTGTGTGTGTATTTTTCAGTTTTCCCATTCAGTTATATGTTTCTTATTTATTGTTTCATTTAACTACAAATGGTATCAGAGCAAAAGGAAGGGAATAAAGATCTTGATGAAACAATAATTTGTCTAGCTTGTCTAGCCATCGCACTCACAGCCGCTTGAAGAATAGACTGTTGTCTACTGTTTTTTGAAGAGGTTACGTTGAAAAAAAAAGAAAATTGCGTTGAAAAATGTTGGAATCCGCCAACGCCTGCCTTACATCAGAATCGCCATCACAGAGCGAAGTCTGAAAGTCTGAGAAATCCGCTGGAAAATGAAACTGTCGAGGAACCCGTGAGATTTGTAACCGCCGGAGAAAGAAGGGAGGTCGTCAAGGAAGGAGCCGTGAGGTCGTTCGAAGGGAACAACCGTTGCTGTTGCCGCTGGGAGGAGAGTGACATTGAGCCAAGTTGAAGTGAATGTTGTGAACGCAGAGTTGAGTGATGTTGCTGCACAGCCACAGAGCCATCTAGCGCCGCAAAGCCATTGAAGGGAAGCTGTCAATTGAGCATTCCAGAATCAAGCCCGACTGCTGGAAGAAAACTGGTAATATTTTCAGTTTATCTATGATTTGAAATGAAGTAGGGTTTCTGAGCAGAAATTGAAATTGAAGGATTTTATTTTCTATCCCTGTGAAATAAATTGGTTGGGATCAGTTTTCTGTTCTTAAAATCATAGTAGTAGAAAGGAAAATTTGAAACCCTTGAAACCCTAGCAGAAGAGGGAATTTTTTTTTTCAAAACCCTAATTGGAAAAGAAGGAAAAATCCTAGTTGGAAAGAGAAGGGAAAACTAGCAGGAGAAATGGAAAAAATGTCAAATGCAAAATTTGAGGTGGATAAGTTCACCGGAAAAAATAATTTTGCATTGTGGAAATTGAAAGTTAAGGATTTTCTATTGCAACAGGGGTTGCACAAAGCATTAGACGGGGTAAAGAAAAAACCAGCTAGCATGACAGATTCGGACTGGGAGGACATGGATGCCCGAGCCCTCAATACCATTTGGTTGTGTTTAGCAGATGATGTTCTTTTCAATATTGTTGAAGAGAGTACAGCTGAAGGGTTGTGGGGAAAATTGGAAACCTTGTACATGACAAAGTCTTTGACAAACAAAATTTATTTAAAAAGACAATTGTACAGTCTTAGGATGAAGGAAGGAACAAAAATTGCAGAACACTTAAATGTTTTCAATACGCTTATTTGCCAGTTATCCAATTTGGAGGTTAAAATGCAGGAAGAAGACAAGGCAATAACCTTGTTATGTTCTCTGCCCGAGTCATGAGATCACTTTGTGACTTCTATCAGTCTGAGCACTGCCGATTTCTTAAAGCTTGAATCTATTGTGGGTGCTCTCTTATCTGAAGAAGTACGAAGACAATCTAGTGTCGAGACATCTGCACCAGAAGCAATGGTAGCCAGAGGTCAGTCAAAGGAAAGAGGGGAGAGAGCAAGAGGTTCTTTCAGATCGAAGTCAAAGGACGGCAAGCAGTGTAAAGCAAAATGTTGGTACTACAATAAACCAGGACATCTCAAAAAGGATTGCTGGAAACAGAAAGAGTCGAAAAAACAACAACAAGGAAGCAAATCAGGTCGATTCAGGTATGGTTGATGAGGTTTTAATTGCAGAAGCTCTCCCTGTCTGTAATGTCTCTCAAGATGTTGATAATTGGCTACTAGACTCTGGTGCTTCTCATCATATGAGTCCGCACCGAAGTTGGTTTACTTCATATGAAATTGTAGATGGTAGTTCTGTATTCATGGGAAATAATGCATCTTGTCAGACTATTGAGATTATTAATGTAAAAATTAAAATGTATGATGGTACAGTTAAAACATTATCAAATGTTAGGCATGTACCTGATCTAAAGAAAAACTTGATTTCCTTGGGAGTTTTGGATTCGAGTGGTTATAAATTTACTGGTCGGAATGGAGTGCTGAAAGTCTCAAAGGAGCCTTGGTTGTGATGAAGGCTGAAAAGGTCGGAAATATGTATAGACTCAAAGGAAGCACTCAAGTTAGTGAAGCAGTGATCGTATCAGAGAAAGCAGAAGAAGGTTCTCATCTATGGCATCAGTGATTGGATCACATGAGCGAGAAAGGTCTTCAGGTACTGATGAACCGCAAGTTGCTTCCTGATTTGAAATCTTTGAAGTTGGATTTTTGTAAATATTGTGTGTTTGGTAAACAGCGTAAACAAAGGTTCAGGACTAGAAATCATAATAGTAAGCAGATTTTGAACTACATTCATTCTGATCTGTGGGGACCATCTCCTACTGTGTCTTATGGAGGTGCATTATATTTTTTAATGTTTATTGATTATTTCTCTCGAAAATTTTGGGTCTATATGTTGAGAAAGAAAGCTGATGTATTTAATGTTTTTAAACAATTTAAAACAATGGTGGAAAAGAAAACAGGCAAATCAATTAAATGTTTAAGAACTGACAATGGCGGTGAATTTACCTCTTTAGAATTTGAACAATTTTGTAAGGATGAAGGGATTGTTAGACATAAAATTGCTATCTATACCCCTCAGCAAAATGGCGTTGCTGAACGGATGAATCAGACTCTTATGGAAAGAGCCAGAAGCATGATCAGTAATGCTAACTTGCAAAAGGAGTTGTGGGCAAAAGAAATATCCATTGCTTGTTATTTAGTTAGCAGATCACCTTCAGTTGCAATAAACTGTAAAATTCCTGAAGAAGTTTGGTCGGGTCAGTCTTGTGATTATTCGCATTTGAAGATTTTTGGTTCTGATGCCTATGCTCTTATTCCTAGAAATCAGCGTTCAAAATTAGATCCAAAATCGAAATGTTGTGTCTTTGTTGGATATGATTATGCAGTGAAGGGATATAGGGTGTGGGATCCTTCTTCATGGAAGATAGTCATTATTAGAGATGTAACATTTGATGAATCTTCTCTTTTAAAATGAGATGTTGAAAAAGTTGAACAGGAGCAGGTATCGCCAAGTCAGTAGATTCAATTGGAGACTAAACCTTTTTTAGAAATTCGAAAGGAAGGAGAGACTTCTGATGAAAAAGGTGGAGAAGCAAAGGAAACTGGAGAAATTCCAGAACCAATTCAGCAACCAGTCACTCTATGAAGGTCTACAAGGGAAAGAAAAAAACCTAAAAGGTATGAAGATTATGCTTCATCGTTTGCATTGATTACTGAAGATGGGGAACCTTCTTGTTTTCAGGAAGTAGTAGATGATGCAGATAGCAAGGTACGGAAAAAGGCTATGGAAGAAGAAATGGACTCCTTAGCCAAGAAAAATACCTGGGATCTTGTAGAACTTCCTGAAGCGAGAAGTGTTGTTGGGTGCAAATGGGTCTTCAAGTTGAAAAGGAAAGTTGATGGAAGTATCGAGAGGTATAAGGTGAGACTGGTTGCAAAAGGGTATTCTTAGATTGAAGGTATTGACTTTCATGAGATCTTTTCACCAGTAGTTAAACTTGTTTCTATTCGTACTATGTTAGCACTAACTGCTTTACTTGACCTTGAGTCAGAACAGTTAGATGTTAAAATAGCCTTTCTTCATGGTGATTTGGATGAAGAGATATATATGGATCAGCCAGAAGGTTTTGTACAAGGTTGCAGTAGAAGATTAGTTTTCAAGCTCAGGAAATCATTGTATGGCCTGAGGCAGTCACCCAGGCAATGGTACAAGAAGTTTGATTCCTTCATGATGAGCCAAAATTTTATCAGAAGTGACTATGATCATTGTGTATACTTCAAAAGTTTCAATGGCATATTCATTATCCTGGTGTTGTATGTTGATGATATGCTTATTGCAAGCAAAAGCATGGAAGAAATCAACAGGTTAAAGGCTCAGCTCTCTAGGACGTTTGAAATGAAGGATCTTGGAGCGGCAAAACATATCTTGGGCATAGAGATACACAGAGATAGGAAGAATGGTAAGCTTTGGTTATCACAACAGAAGTATGTGGAGAAAGTACTTGAAAAGTTCGGTATGGACAAATTGAAACCTGTTAATGTTCCATTAACTTCCCATTTTAAGCTTTCTTCGTATTTAAGTCCTAGAACTAATGAAGAAAAGAAGTATATGTCTCGTGTACCATATGAAAATGCGGTAGGAAACTTAATGTATGCGATGGTATCTACAAGACCTGACATTTCACATGCAATTGGAGTTGTCAGCAAGTTCATGGAAAATCCAGGAGAAGAACATTGGAGAGCAGTGAAATGGGTGCTTCGATATTTGAGAGGCACAAGTGACCATTGCATCAACTTTGATGGTCATGAAGGTTCAGTCTGTGGGTATGTGGATGCTGATTATGCAGGTGATTTGGACAAAAGGAGGTCTACTACAGGTTATGTTTTTACTCTTGCAGGTGGAGTAATCAGCTGGATGTCAAAGCTTCAAGAGACAGTTGCTTTGTCCACTACTGAAGCAGAGTATATAGCTGCTTCAGATGCCTGTAAAGAGGCAATTTGGTTAAAAGGTCTACTTGATGAGATTGGAAGGACGCAGGAGAAAGTAAATGTGTTTTGTGACAATCAAAGCACTATTCATTTGACTACAAATCCAGCCTATCACAACAAGACCAAGCACATCGATGTAAGGTATCACTTTGTGAGACATGTAATCGAAGGCAGCAAAGTAGTTCTTAATAAGTTTCGCACACAGGAAAATCATGCAGATATATTCACGAAGCCAGTTACAGTAGAGAAGTTGAGATGGTGTCTCGCTTCTCTCGGCTTGCAGAAAAGATGATGAATGGGCATGGGCAAGGGATTAGGAAAATTGTTGTCAAGTTGGATTTTGTTAAAATATGACAACAAAATGTAAATAAGTAATTCTGGGCAAATTTACTTATTACCTATTGATTGGTTGTATAACGAAATGTAGTTGGAATAACGAAATAAGTCCAGGATAAATAATATGGCCCGAGTGGCTTGAATGTATGGAGAATCATTTGATTAATAGAGTTTCCAATCCCTTGCCCCATGGAGGTTTCCTTGACACCCTGTCGAGCTTTTACCACGTAAATTCTGTGTATTTACTATTGTGTGTATATTTTTCAGTTTTCCCATTCAGTTATATGTTTATTCATTATTGTTTCATTTAACTACACTTAGTACATGTACTTTGTCATACACCATACTGTCATGATTATCCAGCGAGTCAGTGGCCACTAAGAAGGACTTATTATGAATATTGTAACAAGCAGATCTTATTCTCCCGACTTTCCCTTGCAGCGCACATTGGGTGAATCTTTCTTTGTCGTCTCTATTAGCTGATATTTTATCTCCATGTCGTCTGAAGAACGCAATAGAGCTCATGGAATGGGCAACCAATATTATATCATCCCCAGGGACAATAAAGCAAATAATACCAATGTCAACAAACTCAAAGTGTGTGCATCTGTTAAACTGTGATGAATGTTAGTAACTGTGATGAAGAAGATATCCCTGCATTCCCAATCATATTGGGTTGTGGCCATTGTTCATTTGCTTACATTGTTCTCTTCTTTTTTAACTCGTTTTTCATGTCTTTCTTTGGCCACCTATTGTATTTAAAAAAATGAGATGAGAGCATTGTTTATGTTATCACAAAATATGACCCTGATAGGCTGCTCATCAAGTAAACTTCGTGTAACTCTTTCAAGCCAATCTTTTGGCTGAGGCTTAGCCTCCTCAACCTGAGAGGGCTCTCTCAAAGTTTTATGATTTTCGATTAATGAATAGATGGTTAACTCTAAGAATAAAAGATAAAATGGTATAATTGATTGTATCATAGATTAGCAAACTTTCATTGGGCCATGGAGTCAACAAATCAGTAGGTTCAGTGGCAAGGTTTCTTGACATGGAAGTTGAGGCAAATAGGGGTCTTAAACAAAGACAACTCACTCAAGAACATAGGTCAACACAGCCATTTCATTACTAAAGGAAGTCATAGCATAAAGTTATGAAATCTGAGTAATAGCAATGAAATCTACTGCTAGTGGTTCAAAGGAAATTCACTCATAAAACACAGAAAAACACAGTCATCTCATTACTAAAGGAAGTCAGAGCATAGGGTTATGAATTCTGAGTAATAGCAATGAGATCTATTCCAAGTATTTAAACATAATAGGTATATCAATAAAACATTAAAACCCCATAAGAATCTCAAGTCTGTCAAGAAGAAAACCTCTCTGCATTATTGATCACAGTCAATTACATAAAGCAGCAGTTTTCCCAAAAAGTCTCCAACCCCTGTAGAATTCGACCTCCTGCTCTATATAGAACATTTACAATCTAGGATTCTTTCATCCTCCACTAGAGAATTCGAATTCTCTTGATTTGACACCTATTCTAACCATAAAACATGCTATTAATTGCAAAATGACAGCTAAACTGCTTTTGAAGAGTCCTAATTCTAATAGGACTAAAACTTCTTGAATATGCCTCTAACAACCTTATCTATTCTCCAATTCATGCTTTTACACTTGATATCCCATGAATTCGAATTTTGATGCTGACCATTCATTAGGGGAGTTTTGAGGTCTAAAATGGGCCTCCTAAGAAAAATTTACAACTAAAATAAACTTTATAAGAACCAATAGGATTCAAGATGATGATGTCAACCATGGGGGATGATTCACCATTTTTGGAGTAAAAAAGTAAAAAGATTAAAAAATAGTAAAATAATAAAACTACTTTTTCAACTCGTATTTTGAACTTATCTCCCTAAGGGTTTACTCAAA
Organism: Pinus albicaulis; assembly: GCA_034641835.2. Taxonomy (NCBI): domain Eukaryota; kingdom Viridiplantae; phylum Streptophyta; class Pinopsida; order Pinales; family Pinaceae; genus Pinus; species Pinus albicaulis. The sequence goes on along the minus strand of CM076575.1, from coordinate 42,615,304 downwards.
TTTCGAGTGGAAATACTTTTTGGATGAAAAATTTAATTCGTCATCAAAAGAGTACCCATGTTACATACTTTTGATGGACCTTGCTACACGAAAAATGAGAAATACATAAAAAAACGTGATGGCAATCACATTTTTTATGTATTTCTCATTTTTCGTCTAGCAAATTCCATCAAAAATATGCAACATGGGTACTTCTTGGATGAAGAATTAAATTTTGCATCCAACAAGTATTTCCACTCGAAATTTGAGTAAACCCTTAGGGAGATAAGTTCAAAATAAGAGTTGAAAAAAATAGTTTTTTCTTTTTTCCCTCTAAAATTTGATGATGTAATCAAATCTTATTTTATTATTTTCACTATTATTTTATAATTTCTTTAGGAGGCCTATTTTAGACCTCAAAATTCCCCTAATGCACTTAAAGTCACCCTGCTGCTGATGATAAAATTGTCCTAGAAATTAGGAAACATGTTTCCTGTTTTTTAGCCCTTTACTTTCATTGTCATCTTCGAGCACTTTGATCATTGATAGATCAGGTTCACATGTGTCATGTTTGCAAAACATTGCCATAAATCTTTCAATCTTCCAGCTGTGCATAAAAATATTTCCAAAATGATGTAAAAAGGTAGAAGATAAGCCTGCTACGAAAGTAGCCTGTTTTCGTAGCGCATTTTGTAGCTTGGTGTTAAACTTCTCTTTTCAATCATATTTTCACTTGATTTATTCAATAGAACCTTCACCTGCTATATCCATGCTTCCACCAGCAATTTTAAACCAAAAACTCATCAAACTTCCCCCAATATTTATATGTAAATGTGCAAAAGACTACTTCAGCAGTTTTGTAGCGCGCTACGAAACTGCTATGCAAGCAGATTTTTCAAAAAAGTCTTCAAAATTTATCACTTGGGGATGCTTAAAACATATGAGGATTGTAAATATCTCAAAAAAATAATATCCTGACCTCAAAAACATGGTCTTCATCAAAATTTGTCTTTACCTTTTATCTATGAATTGGTCATTTTGCATTACTGTTTTAATCTGAAAAATAGGTGTTGAGACAGAGCTTGTATCTCCTCATCCATAATTTATTTTGCAAAACTAAAGGAGGCTTTTTTATATCATTCTATATTGAACAAAAACCTCTCTTGGTTTTTTGAAATACTTCTCCTGTTGTTCAGAAACTGTCTTTGAAAAACATGTGTAAAACAGGGAAACTCTGTTTTCTGAAAATAGGGCTTCAAAGAAAGGCTTGTATCTCCCAACTGGTAACACTTGTGAGAAAAGTGAGATAGGTTATTGCAGCTGGAGATTTTATGAAGAGAAACCTATTTTATAATTCCAAAACACTTTTCCATTTGGCCAGAAACTGAACTTGAAATTGACTACTAAAACCAAAAAATAGAGTTTTTCTTCATCACTGAAAAAGCTGCTACAGCAGTTTCGTAGCGCGCTACGAAAGTAGCAGCGCTTTCATAGCGCATTTCCTCATTTTTGAACTAATGGAATGACCCCTAAATGAAAAATGTGACTTTTTAATCATGGAATGGACCTAAAAGACTTTATTTGAACTTGAAATATGACCTTTAAAACTTATGAAACTATGACCTACCTTTTACCAAGACTTAAAATGAATTTTAGACCTGCTTGAAATCATGACCAAAAACAGAGTTGACACAATGAAGTTTTGAGAATTTTTGGGTGATAACAGTTTATACACCAAATACAAATCACATATTACGCAAAAATTACATATTATAAGAATATATGGTTACTTTTAGAAAATAAGACTATCAAGGCATATATATTGATTAGACATATAATCTGTAAAACTAAATTACAATAATAACCTAGAAATTTAATAATAGCTAATACTTGCCTAGATCCATCTTAAGTCAGGATTTATCAAGTCACTAGATGGATCAAATCTCTAGAGGTGCAAACCTCTTTTTTGAGTGCAAAACTTGAAGAAAGGTTTGCACTTCGAAATATTTGATCTCTCTAATCCCTCTAACAGCTTGATAGATCTGAGTTAAGATGGATTTTCAGAATAGGAAAATGAAGAAATTAAATCATTCTAATTTGGTGGTAATAGTGATTCATTATGTTAAAAAAAAAAGGTAGAAAAAAAAAATATAATTTGGTGGTGTTTCGCCCAAGACATAAATTAAATCATTCTAATTTGGTCGTCATAGTGATTCACTATGTAAAAACAAAAAGGTAGCAAAAATAAAATACAGAAGCAATCGAAATCAAACCTAAAAATCAATCGACAGCAGTGTCACGGATATGCTTCCCAATAGTAGCAGCAGTGTGGCAGCAGTGTGTTGAATATATGCTTCCCAATCGCAGCAGTGTCACAGAGATGCTTCCTCACAAATACAATTGGACACTTTATTTTGTGTTAAATTTATATTTTTAGAGAGAGAAGTGAGTTTTCATTAAGGCCGACATTAGATTAATTAGATTAAATGTTAAATGTTAAATGTTAAACATTACTTTTACATTTACATTTATGTCTTTACTTGAGATATTCAATGCATGTAGTGTACTCAAATACGTGGATCAAATTTATTAAATTTAATAATAATAATAATAATAGTATTAATCTTTTAATATTAATATTTAGGTATTTGGTCGATAGGCTTCACCTAAATAAAACCTCTTTTTTTAGTGTCCTTAAATATAAAGAGGAGTATGGAGTAAATATAAAAAGAGGTTTTATTTTTTACCATATGTTTCGTTTATTTATATTTATATTGATTTACCATAGCTCTTTTATTTACCATGGTATTTGGCCCATAGGCTTGATATATACTTAGATGTTGATTTATAATCATATTTGATATATATTTTATGTATTTAGCATACCTCTTTATACCTCTCTTATATTTATTTATTTACCATATATCTTTTATAAATAAGGTATTTGGCCCATAGTATTTAACCCATGGTATTAATAATAATTTGCCCCATGCTATTTGGCCCATAGGCTTCACCTAATGGTCACTCTTATATCATTGCTGAGGAATGTTGCAATAGTAAAGCCGATATGTTATGTTGCTTTGTTGATCTGAATGGAAATATTTGTAATGCTATGCAAAGTATCCAAACTGATATAATTAAGTGTGCAAAGTGTTCTCCATGAATTGCAGGTTAAACAAAGTAGTTTTGGTTATGTATTTGAGTTTTCAGTGTGAGGATTAATTAAGTAATTTTACTGTTTAACATAGTACTGCAGAAATACACAGCAAGTAAAATTCACCAGCACAATACATAGCAAATTGTTGAGGCAGTTCACCCCTCATGGGCTACATCTACCAGTTCAAGGCTCCCCAATGGTATGTCCTTGCTGTATTAATTTGCTCAAAATGGTTGTACAGGTAAAAATATTTCTCAATAGGCAAAACCAATTGTAAATTCAGCTTCAGAAGATAGAAAATAGCTATAAATGGATTTTGTTTCCCACTAAATAGTGAAATATAACCCAATACAGTGCTTTCTCCATGATGGCCCTGATGGCTCCTTCATCTTCCTCGAAGAAAAATCTATTGTAGATCATTTTTGTTCAACCTAAAACCTGTCCCAAACTGCTCAGAATGCTGAAGAAACCCAAAATTGACTATTTTTGCACCCTTTTTGGTCGAACACTGAAAGAGTTATGGCAAAAACAAATTTTTGCCTAGTGTCCCCCAAAATCATCCTCCAAAACTGGAGGAACTCCAGTTAGTGCTCCAAATTAGGCAGACAGGCAGAAATTGTGGAACCACGTGCTAAATCGGCGGAGGAAATAAATGTCAATATTATGGGTTGTCACATGTGACTGTTGCGCCCAAGCCGCCGCCTAAGCTGCATGGATAAGCCATGCAATAAATCGTCACATTAATTGTTTGGAGTGGCGCTAGCCACATAGGCCCGAACCCGTCGGAGCTTAACCACTACTTAACTATTTAACCTTAAACCTTGGTCCTGGGAAGAGGTTGCATGGCATTGGGGCTAGCCCTTTTCATTTTCCGCCCGAAAGAAATTACAAATTCAAATATGTATGAACTGCTATGCTTAACAAGGACTAATGCATAGCCTGAGCGGTCGGGCCTGTGCGCTCGTGGGCAGGAGGCCCGTGTTCGAACCCCCGCAATGCCACAAATTTTTGGTTGAATGTGTTGTCGACAATTATTGTCTACCCTAGAGACAGCCTAGAGTTGCCATAGACCAGTGCCTAGGACATCTTAACATAGCAAGGAGCTCATAATATAGCTTGGGTTGTCAATCCAAAAGCTCTCTTACTATCTCTTGCAAAACAAGGAAATTAGTTCAAATGGAACCAAACTCTCTCAGAAGCTGATACAAAGATAAGAATAATGTAGGAACAGCATGCAAAACTCCAATACAAAAGCATCAGACAGTTAAGAGACAGCTTACTGCAAAGAGGGCCAGTTCAAATAATATGCCATAGAAATCAAATATCAGAAAGTGGATGCGGTGAAGAAACATGAAGAAGATACTAGTTAGCATGAGGCTGATACCCAGATACACAACAAAACCACATATGGGCTTATCCAACTAAGAATCCATACATGACAATGGCGTTTTAAAAGCACCCTCCTCAAGTAACTAATATAGCAGAAAATATGGATGAAATGAACATGGAACGGTATATCATGACTAGGCCTATTTAAAGTGCTTGACTAATCCAAGTATGGGCACCAACTAGGATGAATCCTTACTTAAGACCAGTGAGCCACTCGCATTCTAGAACATGATACAAGAAGATAAATAGCATGAAATGAGATATTATATTAACACAAAAGAAGAGATTACATACTGTGGGATACCAAAGACCAGAATCCTCATTACAGTTATAACTCCTCCTCACTGAAACCCTACGGGCTCTGAGCCTTCATACAGAAACTTTACAAGATGTATATAAAAGCCTTTGACTGCACAGTTTTCTGATAGAAATCTGGAACCCTTACAATGTCTTTCTTCTTAGTATTTATAGAGGAAATAGAAAATTATAGAAGAAGAGGTAGGTGATGCACATTTAATGATTTGATTTGAACAAAATGGTGGAAAAACCCTCACGCCCATACTGTGAATGACTGAGTATAATTATTTGTACTTTGTAATCTACCTCTAGAAATAAATGAACTGGAAGAAAATCTCTTCAGGAACAGGGTATGAGGATAATTCTTTGTGAACATTCTGTACGTCCCTGAAGGGAACTCGACTGAAATATCACCTTGAGAATATTGCTTCTGAGCACTGTACCTTCCAGCATTTGAATTTAAATCCAAAACCTTCAATGTAGGACGCTGTATTTCTCGGCTTTTCACTGATATTTTATGCTGCGAAATTAATGTCTTCAGCCACCAGAACCTACCTTTCGTATTGCTCTGAGAGGTTTAATGGATTTTCTTTCTATTCCCATTAATGAGGTCATATCATAACAACTACCCTGAGCTTTCGGTCATAAACTCTTCCTTTGCGGGCAGACTTCTGGATGCGTCCTCGACCTCTGTGGTGAAGGCGAAGATTAATGGAGGGTTCCTGTCATTGCAACCTGCAAAAACACACAAACATATTACAAGACTGGACATAGGGGTGGTGAATGTGGTGGCAGCCATGGAAACGGTGACACAGACTGAACAAAATGGTGAGATGATGCAGGGTGGCGAAGGAGGATGCAGGGGAACACGATGAATGAACGTGGAGAAAACCCGTAACTTAAACACTGAAATATGACTTCTAAATGGAGAACATGAATGGTGGAGGGTAATGACAGTGCCACGTGGGGGTACGAAAGGTCAAGTGGAAGGGGTGACGTGGAAACAAAATTGGTTGGTCGGAGGGGTGTGACAGTAGTTCCATGCCATGCGATTGAAAATGAAATCTACGGTTGAGAATGCATTGTGCAGCGGTGGAATGGTGGACCCGAGCATTATGTGCTTGTGTTAAATCTCGTGCGACTTTGGAGGACGACCACCGTTAGATGAAGGCTGACAGATCCAACGGCCCTGATGAATTCCGCTACCCGTCTTTGATTTGATCTTTAACGCGCGAAATGGGCGGTTTCATTCATCGTACACTTGGACACTTGTCATGCGATCTATGGAATCGCTGGCTCCATGGGAAATACCGCTCGCCCAGCAATGGCGGTGCGGAATGAAACCGCCGGTTTCGCAACGGATACGGGCGCGGGGACCACCACGGTAAGCACGGCTCCGCTTCGTCAATTTGTTTTTGATCAGACGGCTCCGGACGCGCCCGAAATCTTTGACGATAAGCTCCTGCCTGTCCGGCACACGGTTTTGCGCCCGGGTCATGTGAGAATCCAAACAAAGGGGCTAAGACTGCAGGGGCTAGGCCCGATATGTTTTTAAATGTGGATCTTAACCTTTGCAGAGTGTATTTTTCGGGCAGAAAAGGGTAGCGATATGCAGAAAATGGGGTTTTATGGCCACGACGGGGGATTTAAACAGATTTAAACGGATCTGCAAGTTAAAAACTTGAATGGAGGAGCTAATGACCACAAAATAAATGTAGGGGTTGATATGTACAACATCGGCTCCATCTGGGGACGGCATGTTCATCCTTGAACATGTCGAGAACTTGCAGACCCTTGATCATCTTGTATGTAGATTCCGCTCTTCAGCCCTTTTGCTTTTTCTTCAAAACTCATTAGCACACATCCCTTATTAAAATAAAAACTGAAACAAAGTCTATATACAATATAATACAACAGGCATACTTTGCCCGAATCAAAATTGAAAGTAGGGCTTTAGGAATTGGTCGTTTACAAGGGCGTCCAGCAGATCACCCTGTAGGTTTTCCAACATGAAAGTGTTATTTCCTCCCTGATTTACAATTTTGAATGGGCCAAACCACAGTGGATCAAATTTACCATGCTTTCCCTTTTCAGCCCTCCGGATATCCCATCTGAGAACCAGATCACCAATTTGAAATTTCCTGTCTTTTGCATGTTGATCAAAGATGTCTTTCATTTTCTCCTGATACTCCGCTAATCTCTGATTCACTTGGCTCTGTGTTTCCTCCAATTCTACCAGTTGGTTAATTCTTCTGACCATGTCATCTAGTTCTTCCTGACTTTCCTGCATGAAACATGCCACTGGCAAAGCCAATTGCACAGGAAACACAGCTGCTCGCCCATATACCAGTTCATAAAGAGATTTCCCAGTTGCTCTCTTGCTAGTTACTCTATTTGCCCACAGAGCAAATTTCAATTGGGAATCCCAATTATTTTGATTCTCATTAATTGTCTTCTTCAAGGCCCTCACCAGAGTTTTGTTGGAAGATTCTACCAAGCCATTCCCCTGTGGATAGTAAGCTGTGGAGTGATTTAATGCAATATTATACTGCTGGCAGAAATTTACAAATTTATTGGACTTGAAGGCCTGTGCATTATCAGTTACAATTCTAGCTGGACAGCCAAACCTGGATATGATGTTCTCTTCCATGAATTTGATGATTACATCATCTGTAGCATTTCTCGTAGGTATGGCTTCCACCCACTTTGTAAAGTAATCTGTTGCAGTCAATATCCATTTATGTTGGCCACTTGAAGCGGATGTATTTATCCAATAAAATCTAATCCCCATTGCTGAAATGGTTCATCTATATGAACTGGAATTAGGGGCAAAGCAAGTAGCTTTTGTCTCTCAGCAAATTTTTGACACTTATCACATGCTCTAACCCAATTAAAAACATCTCCAAATAATTTAGGCCAATAAAAACCAGCTCTCAGTATTTTATGTGTTGTGGCCTTCCAACTGTAATGACCTCCACAAATTCCCTCATGAAACTCCACCATTATATTTTCTACTTCATCCTCTGTGAGGCACAATAATAGTATGCCTGAAGGATCTCTCCAATATAACTGACCATTGGCAACTATATACTTTTGTGATTTCAGCCTCAAAGCCCTGTATTTTGATTTATCACAGCTAGGTGGACAACTGAGTGTTAAAAGATATTCAACTATTTCTTTGTACCAAGGACTAGTGAGATACTTTAGATGTGCTTTTTGAGTGGATTTCTCCAGTCCTTGCTGGTCTTTTTCATTTTTTGACTCTTCACTTGCAATCACAGATAAATTAATGCCCAAGGCTTGATGATTTGATTCATATAACATTTTAGCAAGTCCCTGTCCTTTAATCAGCCTAGTAGGTCTGAAGTCCAAATCATATTCTTGTATTTTTGCAATCCATCTTCCCCTTTTTCCTTCACTGTCTCCCTGAATGAGAATGTCTTTGACAGCTACTGTAGGGACATATGCAATAATATGAGACTGCAAAACATACATTCTAAAGGCTTTGAGAGACTTTACAAGGGCATAGGCTTGCTTCTCTAGTATATTGTATTTCAATTATGCATCATGAAGCACCTGGCTAAAGAAGGCTATAGGCTGCTCATATCCTTCTTTATTTTTCTGCAACAGTACTCCAACTATTGTATGAGGTGATGCAAAAGAAAAAATCATAAATGGCTTGTTGTAATCTGGTCCAGCTAGTACAGGAGCTTCAGCAAATGCCTATTTTATTCTAGTGAATGCATCTCTAGATTCCTGAGACCATTTTACTTCATTATTCTTTTTCAACATATCAGTTATATGCCTAAATATCTCAGCATAGTTAGGAATAAACCTTCTCAGGAAATTGATTCGGCCTAGAAACACCTGCACTTCCTTCTTATTCCTGGGTAAAGGGATACTGTTTATAACTTCAACTCTCTTAGGGTCTATTTTCACACCATCTTTAGTGACAATGTGCCCTAAGAGTTTTCCCTCATCTAATGCAAATAAAGATTTTTGAGGATTGAGGGAAAGACCATACCTTCTGCATTTTTCAAAGGTTCTCTGCAAGTGCTGAATGTGTTCAGTATCATCCTTTGAAAATACTGTGATATCATCCAGATATACCACCAGAAACTTGTCCTGCTCTCCAACAAAAGCTATGTCCATCGCCCTCTGAAAATTAGCTCCTGCATTAATTAGCCCAAATGGCATCCTAGCATACATAAATGTACCCCATGGTGTTGTAAATGCAGTTTTCTTCTAATCCTCTGGGAAAACAGCCACCTGATTATAACCGGAAAACCCATCCATCATTGACATTCTGGAGGCTCCGACCACTTTCTGTAGAATGTGGTCCATCTTAGGCAATGGATAATTATCTTTTAAAGATGCTCTATTTAAGTTTCTAAAATCTACACACAACCTTATTTCTCCATTTTTCTTTCGAACAGGAACAAGGTTTGCTACCCATTCTGAGTATCTCAATGGCAAAATTATTTTGGCCTTCAGCAGCTTTTTGATTTCTTCTTCAATAGAGGGAAGCAGTAGAGGATTTATCTGTCTGAGCTTCTGCTTATATGGTTTTGCATCTTCCCTCAAAGGAATTTTATGCTGCATTATATTAATATCAAAATTTTTTAGGTCCTGGTAGGACCATGCAAATACATCCTTATATGACTGAAATAGTTTCAAGTATTTTCTTTTATATTCCTCTGAAACTTTTTTGGATAATTTTACGATTTTGGGCTCAGCATCAGTGCCCAGATTTAAATCTTCCATTTGATCTTCTTCTACCACTTTGTTTGGCTGCAATGGAATATCATCTTTGTTAAATAACCTTTCTAGAGGCACCAGACCTCTAGGTATAACATTTCCTTTCAGCTGCAGCACTTTACTTCCTGCCATTTCATCTTCCCATTTGTTTTCTGCAATATTTTCAGCTTCCCCTTCTTCATTATCATCAATCTCCATATTAGAGAATTCTCCCACTATTTCCAGGAATCTCTTCATCTGTTCTTCATCTTCGAATACTTGCCAGTGCTTAATATTATCTGGGATGGATGGTCTATATCGTACCTCAACTTCATACCTCAAAAGTGGGTTATGAGGAGGACGGAATGTGCTGGCAGCTACAACAAGAGAATCTGCTATTCTGTTCTACTCCCGGGGCATGAACTGTATGTTAAATTCCAAGAAAAAATTCTCCACCATGTCCCATACTTCATTCCTGTAGGCTCTCAGCCGAGGATGTCTGGTTTGGCATTGATTTCTAACCTGTCTAACAACCAATTCAGAATCTCCCAGAACTTTCAGATTCTTTATATTCATATTCCTGGCTGTTTGCAGTCCCAATAGCAGTGCTTCATATTCAGCCACATTATTAGTAGCCTCATATTCCAATTTAAAGGACAGTGGCACCCATTTTCCTGTAGGAGAGATTAATAACACTCCAGCTCCATTACCTTCCCTTGAATTTGCTCCATCAAAATGTAATGTCCAAATTTCTGATTCCTAGTCTTCTGAAGGCTGCTCAGCTTGGATTTGACCGAAGGGGGGCTCATGGGCATAATTTTGATTTTCTTCTAACATCAAACACGAGAAATCTCCCTCTTTGTTGTAAACTGGGGAATTCTCTGAGCATTCAGCCTTGGTTACCATTTTAACAAATCTAGTCTCCATGTATAACCTCCTCTCTTGGCCTCCAAAGACTGGGACAGTAGCATATGTTAAGTCCATTTTGAGTGACCCGCCAATTTTTGTACCCCAGGACCTTGACAACAACATGCCAAAGCAGGCTGGGATATCAGCAACCACAATGTCCATTACTACGCTTTTTGCTGGAATCTGGGCCAGATTGACCACTAAATCTTTAGTCATCCCCAAGCATTTAACTCTCTTGGAATCAAATGAATATAGGTTTTTATATGGACGTGTGATTTGCAGTCCTAGTTGCTCCATGACAGATAGAGGCATAAGATTATGGGAAGCCCCAGAATCTAGCATGCAGTTGTGTAACAGCAGGTCATGAATAACTAAAGACACGTAAAAAGGAGGAGTAGAAGGGTCTATTTCCTCTACATGTAGGCCAAAGACTACCAGGGGTCTTTCTTCTTGGAGGTTAAGACTATCCGAAGTTATTGGAGCTTCAGGAGGGAGTATGAAGGAAGTAACTTGAGATTGATATGCAAGCTGTTTTAACAGCTCGGTCAGGGGGACTGGAATCTTAATTTTCTCAAGCTCTTTTTGCAGACTAAAAGCAGAAGGGGACTTCTCTATTACAGCATCTTTTGACTCTTTATTTTCAGCTGAGGATTTAACTTCTTTGGACATAGACTCAACATTGGGAGGACTGACTATTTTTGAAAAAGAAGAGGCTTGGTCATTAGACTGTGAAGGCTTGTTCAGAGGACTCTTACCTTTTTCTGTAGCTTTTTGTACTGATGGTTCTCTCTGAGCAGGTTCCCCCTTTTGAAGTGGCTCCTGTTCTTCATCTTGAGTCCTGGTCCTCTTCCTTGAAGATCTGAGATCATATTTTACATTGAATTGCGCTTGCATGAAATCAGCAAATTGTTTACAATAATGATCAATCTCTGCTTCTTCTTCTTCTTGCAACGGGCATTCCACTTCATCGTTGATTGAGAACGCAAAATTTGAATCTTCTAGTTCATAAGCAGTGTCTTCAGTGGAGTCATCTGCTGGACCTTCCAGGTACAGTGGGTGTGGTACCTGATCTTGCTGCTCCTTTGCTTCCCTTGGAAATATTTGCAGGGGTGGTCTCTTGTGCTAGGGGTTATATCCTCTGTTCGGAGCATTATAAAAATTCTTGGGAGCTGGGTTCTTGGCCTCCAGTTCAAGCTTGACCATCTTCTTTATCATTTTTATTATTTCCTCCATTTTATCTGAATCCTTATCCTAGTTGGAAGTGGATAATTCTTCTTTTCCCCTCCTTCTAACATCCTGTTCAGCCTTCCCTTTTAATTTTCCAATGGAAGCAAAGTTCGCTTCCAATTCAAGAGCGTCTGACTGAGCATCATCTAGGGTGGCAGGCTTTCTCTCCCTGAGGGAGAAACCGAAATCTGAGTCAAAAGCTGCAATGAAAACAACTTTTGCAGTGTTCCGATGAGGCTTCATATCTGCAGGGAGATTTAGATATAACTTATTAAATCTCTTAATAAAATCTGACACCCCTTCATTGTGTTTCTTCTTCAGAGTATTAAAATCAGTAAGACACATCCCATGATCTTTCTTTTCTCCCCATTTACTAAGAAAAGTATTCTCCATGTCATCCCAGGTGGTCACTGAACGGTTTCCCAAGGTCTTGAACAGCAGCTACTTCTGTGACTTCTTTAACTTCTTCAGCCTCAGGGGTAGGATGAGGGTTATCTTTGGTTCTAGCACTTCCCCTGGGTGGGCTATCTGAGTAATATTCGGGATTTTCCTCAGTGGAGTCAGGATTTTCCACTGGGATTTCCTGAGAAGAAGAGGATGGATGATCTTCTACAGAATATTCAGGGACTTCAGCACGGGCTGATTGTCTTTCTTTCCAACTTCTTCTATGAATAATCTTCTCTAGGTCAGATACAGAGGATGTCTTTAACTTAGAGGAATCTGACCTCAAATGTGGCTTTCGAGGAGCCAGGACTACCAATAGATTTATCAAATAAAGAACAGTGGAGTCGCCAAGGTGAGAGATACGCAACTCTTCAACTCTCTATGCTCACCTGATTAGAGAGTGAATATGATTTGTCGAGGCCCAGGGAAACTGATATTCTCAAATTCGTCCCCGGCAACGGCACCAGAAAGATGTTGTCGACAATTATTGTCTACCCTAGAGACAGCCTAGAGTTGCCATAGACCAGTGCCTAGGACATCTTAACATAGCAAGGAGCTCATAATATAGCTTGGGTTGTCAATCCAACAGCTCTCTTACCATCTCTTGCAAAACAAGGAAATTAGTTTAAATGGAACCAAACTCTCTCAGAAGTTGATACAAATATAAGAATAATGTAGGAACAACATGCAAAACTCCAATACAAAAGCATCAGACAGTTAAGAGACAGCTTACTGCAAAGAGGGCCAGTTCAAATAATATGCCACAGAAATCAAATATCAGAAAGTGGATGCAGTGAAGAAACATGAAGAAGATACTAGTTAGCATGAGGCTGATACCCGGATACACAACAAAACCACATATGGGCTTATCCAACTAAGAATCCATACATGACAATGGCGTTTTAAAAGCACCCTCCTCAAGTAACTAATATAGCATAAAATATGGATGAAATGAACATGGAACGGTATATCATGACTAGGCCTATTTAAAGTGCTTGACTAATCCAAGTATGGGCACCAACTAGGATGAATCCTTACTGAAGACCAGTGAGCCACTCGCATTCTAGAACATGATACAAGAAGATAAATAGCATGAAATGAGATATTATATTAACACATAAGAAGAGATTACATACTGTGGGATACCAAAGACCAGAATCCTCATTACAGTTATAACTCCTCCTCACTGAAACCCTACGGGCTCTGAGCCTTCATAAAGAAACTTTACAAGATGTATACAAAAGCCTTTCACTGCACAGTTTGCTGATAGAAATCTGGAACCCTTACAATGTCTTTCTTCTTAGTATTTATAGAGGAAATAGAAAATTGTAGAAGAAGAGGTAGGTGATGCACATTTAATGATTTGATTTGAACAAAATGGTGGAAAAACCCTCGCGCCCATACTGTGAATGACTGAGTATAATTATTTGTACTTTGTAATATACATCTAGAAATAAATGAACTGGAAGAAAATCTCTTCAGGAACAGGGTATGAGGATAATTCTTCGTGAACATTCTGTACGTCCTTGAAGGGAACTCGACTGAAATATCACCTTGAGAATATTTCTTTCTGAGCACTGTACCTTCCAGCATTTGAATTTAAATCCAAAACCTTCAATGCAAGACGCTATATTTCTCGGCTTTTCACTGATATTTTATGCTGTGAAATTAATGTCTTCAGCCACCAGAACCTACCTTTCGTATTGCTCTGAGGGGTTTAATGGATTTTCTTTCTATTCCCATTAATGAGGTCATATCATAACAACTACCCTGAGCTTTCGGTCATAAACTCTTCCTTTGCAGGCAGACTTCTGGATGCGTCCTCGACCTCTGTGGTGAAGGCGGAGATTAATGGAGGGTTCCTGTCATTGCAACCTGCAAAAACACACAAACATATTACAAGACTGGACATAGGGGTGGTGAATGTGGTGGCAGCCATGGCAACGGTGACACAGACTGAACAAAATGGTGAGATGATGCAGGGTGGCGAAGGAGGATGCAGGGGAACACGATGAATGAACGTGGAGAAAACCAGTAACTTAAACACTGAAATATGACTCCTAAATGGAGAACATGAATGGTGGAGGGTAATGACAGTGCCACGTGGGCGTACGAAAGGTCAAGTGGAAGGGGTGACGTGGAAACAGACTTGGTTGGTCGGAGGGGTGTGACAGCAGTTCCGTGCCATGCGATTGAAAATGAAATCTACAGTTGAGAATGCATTGTGCAGCGGCGGAATGGTGGACCCGAGCATTATGTGCTTGTGTTAAATCTCGTGCGACTTTGGAGGACGACCACCGTTAGATGAAGGCTGACAGATCCAACGGCGCTGATGAATTCCGCTACCCGTCTTTGATCTTATCTTTAACGCGCGAAATGGGTGGTTTCAGTCATCGTACACTTGGACACTTGTCATGCGATCTATGGAATCGCTGGCTCCATGGGAAATACCGCTTGCCCAGCAATGGCGGTGCGGAATGAAACCGCCGGTTTCGCAACGGATACGGTCGCGGGGACCACCACGGTAGGCACGGCTCCGCTCCGTCGATTTGTTTTTGATCGGATGGCTCCAGACGCGCCCGAAATCTTTGACGATAAGCTCTTACCTGTCCGGCACACGGTTTTGCACCCGGGTCATGTGAGAATCCAAACAAAGGGGCTAAGACTGCAGGGGCTAGGCCCGATATGTTTTTAAATGCGGATCTTAACCTTTGCAGAGTGTATTTTTCGGGCGGAAAAGGGTAGCGATAGGCAGAAAATGGGGTTTTATGGCCACGACGGGGGATTTAAACAGATTTAAACGGATCTGCAAGTTAAAAACTTGAATGGAGGAGCTAATGACCACAAAATAAATGTAGGGGTTGATATGTACAACAGAACGAATGACTGTTGTCCGTCCCGACCTGAACGTAATCTCGTGCAGAGTGACACATGGTCGGCCTGACCTGAACGCATTCTCGTGCAGAGTGACCTGAGCCCTCGTGTAGCACTGCCTATGGTGTCAGGCTAAACAATTTTTTTTTACCTTCGTGCCTTTGGATATGGGGCCACGGGGAAGCCACCAAGTAGGCCACGTGGCGCCCTGCTATTGGCCTTCCCAAAATTCCTCAATGCCTTCAGAAAATACTTTAAACATAATATTAAATTTTTTTGGATAAATTTCCAAAGTCAAATGTAGTCAAACAGTCATGTTTTGGAGTTTTTTGGACAATTTCAAACCTCAATAACTTCTGCATATGACCTCGGTTTTGAGAATCGTTTGTGGCGCGAGAATAGCAGCGATGAGACCTTTTTGGTCGTTCAGATTGCAACCATTTCTGAGCACTTTCATTTTTGAGCATTTTTCATAACTTGGACATGATTTCCTGATCACACCTCCCCAATGGGAAGCTTTTGGACCCAAAAATCTCTTTGGACTACTAAAACTGAATATGAGGAGACTGATTCTCCAGTCTTCCAACCTTGATCCACTGAAATCTCCCTGATTTCATTAAATTGAGTTTCTCATAAAACGATAAATTCTTCCTTGAATCTGTTGACCGATTGTTGCTAACTTTGACTGTGTCATGCTGCAAATTATCGAAACTTGCAGAATAGCAACTAAAATTTGCAGAAAACATATTGTTCCTACATTGGTCTACCTTCAAAGGAAACTGAAAATGAGATTCACCTTGCCAACTGTCCTTATGGCAATTTTTTTTTAATAAGCCATGTACTTGTGTCGATTCCCGACCAAGTTTCCTCGCCATAGTACTCTGCCATTATGAAACCAGCAATGATCATTGCTGAACTTTGTGTCCTCTTTGCTTGCATGCTTCACCCTCAGATTTTTGCACCACCTTGCACTGACACTTTGTTTTCTGCACCGATCGACACCAAAGACATTTAGATAGAAATTCTTTAGGATTAATCACATTGTTAGGATTAGGTTGATGTTTTGTTGCAAATTCTTGTCATATTCTTCCAAAGACGACCTGCTTTCAGACTGAAACAACTGATTATTTACACCAGCATAAGCATGAAAAGGATTATGTACAAAATATTTTTTCTTAATCATCAACAAAGTCAAATTTTGACTTGCATTGACAAGCCTTTTCAACTGCCCCGCATTCACTAAAGAAGATTCTAGCTTTTTCCGATGTGCTCTCACAATAAACTCCTTGCCATCCTTGAATAAATGGTACTTGTTCTCATGGCGATGGAAGATAGTTTTCATGTCATACAAGTAAGGATTGCCCAACACCACACCTGTAATATCAAGCGGAACAACATCTAATTCAACCATGTCAATATAATGAGCTGTTATGGCGAAGCGCAACATGCACTTCCTTGAAACGTGTAAATTTGCATCCTTGAAAATCCAACCAAGAGGATAAGGTTTAGGATGTGGAATGGTTTCAAGATGCAGCTTCTTGACGAAGTATTCAAAAATAAGGTTCGCTTGTGACTCACTGTCAAATAGTGTGTCTAATCTTTGTGTGTTTGGAAATGATCCTCACATGAAACAACTCAATTCTCTTATCTTCACTTGGAGCCTCTATGTGATGGTTTGAAAAACTAGAACTGGGTTTTGTTTCATTTACAATCTCTTTCCCCTTTATGTTCTTTAGTGCCATAGTTATGATTTTAGTTTCATCTCATGATTCAGACCCTAAGTCTTGTTCAACTATTGCAATTGTCTTACCTTTCTCCTTGGCTTTATTTTTGGTTTTGAATTTTTCTGGTTTCAACTCCAAATGAAGTTTCCAACAATGGTCCTCATCATGGCTTGTTTTGGAATAGTTTTTACAAAATAATTTTCCCTTCTCTTTCCTAGAATTTGCATTTCTCTTTTCCATTTGCCCTTAAATTCACTTTCCTCATTCCCATCAAAATATTGTTTCCCTCTAGCCTCTAAATGTGTGGCTTGGACACAAACCTCGTCTAGACTAGTAGGATTGAACATAAGGATAGTATGTCTAAGGTAGTTGTGTAAACCACCTATATATTTCAGCAAAGTTTCTTGGATATGCAAATCAATTCCTAGTAAAAGAGCTCTTCTCCTAAACTCTTGGGTGTAGTCTTGTACATTTTGTCCCTTAATTTGTCTGAAATTTTTCCAATTCATGATAGCCTTTTGTAAATGAGCTAATGAATAAAATTGTTGTTTAATTGCAGTAATGAAATCAGCCCATGATAAAGTGATCTTACCATGCTTTCTAATCTCCTCCTTGGTTTTGGCTTCCCACCAAACTAGTGCTGCACCTTCCATTCTCAAAGAAGCTAACTGAATCTTGGTGTCATCATCATGAAGGTTTTGAATCCTCAAGTAAACCTCCAACTTCCTTATCCAATTTTCAAGTTTTTTTGCATTGACTTCACCATTAAACATAGGCAACTCAAACTTAACATTAAGCTTTAAAAATGGACTTTTACCAGTGTTCTTGGACTTGTGAGATTGATTCACTGAAGTTGAGGATGACGATGTAGAGGAAGAGGATGAAGATGGGGATGGTGGATCACCATTTCCTCCATGTCCTTTCTTTGGCTTGTCTTCACTTTTATTTCCTCCTGAAGAACCCTCTCCTTCCTTGTGATGTTTAGACCCTTCTCCTACAAGTCTTTCATTCCTTTATTGGTAGAGTATCCTCACCATTTCAGTCAAGTCTAGGAATTCCTTTCGGAACACTCGTTCTTCTTCTTTGGGATCAATGCCTTCAGGAACTTCTCCTTCTCTTGAAGACATGATTATGGCTTCTTCTGCTTCTCTTGGAGGTGAAAACGAAGGTGGAGATAATGGCACTCTGGCCCTCCTTGGTTGAGGATTACTTTGAGCTCTAACCAATTGTCCTTCTCCTTTCTTGAGCTTAAGCCTAGTAAGCATCAAAACCTTGCAAACAGTCAAATATATCTTTGCACAAAAACAAATGCAAAGTAAAACTCTAGCTTCTAATGCTCAAATCCTGAGCTCTGATACCAACTTGATCATAATGTAAATATTTGTAACGCTATGAAAAGTATCCAAATTGATATAATTAAGTGTGCAAAGTGTTCTCCATGAATTGCAGGTTAAACAAAGTAGTTTTGGTTATGTATTTGAGTTTTTAGTATGAGGATTAGTTAAGTAATTTTACTGTTTAACATAGTACAACAGAAATACACATCATGTAAAATTCACCAGCACAATACACAGCAAATTGTTGAGGCAGTTCACCCCTCCTAGGCTACATTTGTCGGTCCAAGGCTCCCCAATGGCATGTCCTTGCTCTATTAATTTGCTCAAAATTGTTGTATAGGTAAAAATATGCCTCAATAGGCAAAACCAACTGTAAATTCAGCTTTAGAAGATATAAAATATCTAGAAATGGCTTTTTTTCACACTAAATAGTGAAATATAACCCAATACAGTGCCTTCTCCATGATGGCCCTAATGGCTCCTTCATCTTCCTCGAAGCAAAATCTGTTGTAGATCACCTCTGTTCAACCTGAAACCTATCCCAAACTGCTCAGAATGCTGAAGAAACCCAAAATTCACTATTTTTGCACCCTGTTTAGTCGAACACTGAAGGAGTTATGGCAAAAACAAATTTTTGCCCAGTATCCCCCAAAATCCTCCTCCAAAACTGGGGGAACTCCAGTTAGCACTCCAAATTAGGCGGACAGGCAAAAATGGCAGAACCGCGCTCTAAATTGGTGGAGGCAATAAATTTCAATGTTATGGGTTGTCACATGTGACCGCCACGCCCAAGCCGCCGCCTAAGCTGCGTGGATAAGCCACGCAATAAACCGTCACATTAATTGTTTGGAGTGGCACTGGCCACATAGGCCCGAACCCGCCAGAGCTTAACCGATGCTTAACTGTTTAACCTTAAACCTTGGTTACGGGTGGAGGTCGCATGGAATTGGGGCTAGCCCTTTTCATTTTCCTTCCGAAAGAAATTACAAATTCAAATATGTATGAACTGCTATGCTTAACAAGGACCAATGCACAGCCCGAGTGGTCGGGCCTGTGCGCTCGTGGGCAGGAGGCCCGTGTTCGAACCCCCACAATGCCACAAATTTTTGGTTGAACGAATGACTGTTGTCCGACCCGACCTGAACACAATCTCGTGCAGAGTGACCCGTGGTTGACTCGACCTGAACACATTCTCGTGCAGAGTGACCCAAGCCCTCGTGTATCACTGCCCATGGTGTCAGGCTAAACCAATTTTTTTTTACCTTCATGCCTTTGGATTTGGGGCCACGTGTCAACCACCAAGCAGGCCATGTGACACCCTGCTATTGGCCTTCCCAAAATTCCTCAATTCCTTCAGAAAAGACTTTAAACCTAATATAATTTTTTTCTTGGATAAATGTCCCAAGTCAAATGTAGTCAAACAGTCTTGTTTTGGAGTTTATTGGACGATTTCAAACCTCAATAACTTCAGCATATGACCTCGGTTTTGAGAATCGTTCATGGCACTAGAATTGTAGCAAAGATACCTTTTCGATCGTTCAGATTGCAACCATTTTTGAGCACTTTCATTTTTGAGCATTTTTCATAACTTGGACATGATCTCCTGATCATTTGTGGACTTTAGAAAAGCTTTTGACACTTTCCCTCAGGATAAACTTTGGGAAATATTTAAAGAGATCACGGTCCCTCCTGAGTTGAGGATTGTTATGATCCGTCTATACGAGACCATCACTACCAAGCTTAAGACCAACGAGGGGTGGTCTAAAGACATTGAATGAAATATTGGAGTTAAGCAAGGGTGTCCCCTATCCCCTACACTTTTTGGCATATACATCGATAAGCTAGAGGAGTGTCTAGAATCTACGGGGTGCAAGGGCATCGAGCTTGCTGGTGTTCTCATTACTCTTCTCCTCTATGTCGATGATATCGTTCTTCTTGTAAAAATCCAAGATGACCTTAACAAGCAGCTCCATATTCTTCATGACTACTACTCCAATATGGGTATGACAATTAATACTGACAAGACTAAAGTCATGATCATTAAATCCAAAAATATCACCCATGGTAGTTTCATGTATAATAACCAGTGCTTAGAGCAGGTTTCTTCTTATAAGTATTTGAGCATTGACTTCCTTCATCATCTCAACTTGAATTATAGCATCGAGAAAAGGATTATTGGGGGTTGGAAAGCTTATTATGAGCTTGAAAACAATTGTAAGTCGGTCGATCTTTACATTTGGAATAAAAATAGGTTCCTCTTTGAGACCCTTGTCACCCCTGTTGTCTTATATGGATGTGAAGTTTGGAGTTGCAGTATATCCAGAAAGTCATGGAGGAAGATTGAGATGATTCAGAATAAATTCATAACCTACAACCTTAATATCAAGGGAAATTCATAACCTACAACCTTAAGATCAAGATAAATTCAAATAGCTTCACTTTCTTGCCCAACTGTCGGAGACGCAAGTTGGGGAAGTATTAATTGGACAATGAATCTCCCTTTATCAGCTATTTTTGTATTTGAGATTTGTTTTCATTCGTGAATAACTCTAACGAAGATATCCTTGCATTCACAACTATATTTGGTTGTGGCAATGACATCAATTTTGCTACATATTCTTCCCTCTTCCTCTTTTTATTTAATTACTCTGCCACATCTTGCAAGGGGTAGGAGCATTTAATGGATGAAGAAGCTCCCTCTATCATCTCTTTTTGTATTTGAAGTTGTTTTTCTTTGTGTGCATCTGTTAGAATCTGTGACTAAGAAGATATCCCTCCATTCCCAATCATATTTGGTTTTGGTCATTGTTCATTTTCTTCCCTTGTTCTCTAATTTTTTTAATTGGTCTCCCATGTCTTTCTTTGGCCACCTATTGTATTCAGAAAAATGAGATGAGAGCATTGTTTATACACCAAATACAAATCACATATTGA
Source organism: Pinus albicaulis (assembly GCA_034641835.2). NCBI lineage: Eukaryota > Viridiplantae > Streptophyta > Pinopsida > Pinales > Pinaceae > Pinus > Pinus albicaulis. The sequence continues at coordinate 42,594,296 of CM076575.1, read as the reverse complement.
TCACATAAAAAATTACATATTATAAGAATATATCATTACTTCTAGAAATTAAGACCTTAAAGAAAGCAAATATATTGACTATACAAAGCTAATAATAGGTGATACAACGTGTAAAACTTAATTCCAATAATAACCTAGAAAGCTAATAATAGCTAATACTAGCCTAGATCCATCAGGATATATCAAGCCCTATATGGTTCAAATCTCTAGAGATGCAAAATTCGTTTTGGAGTGCAAAACTTGAGGAAAGGTTTGTACGTCGAAAGATTTGATCCCTCTCGTAGCTTGATAGATCTAGAGTTAAGATGGATTTTCAGAGTAGGGAAAGGTTTCTTGCAACTAAGAAATAAAATACAAGATCAAACCTAAAAATCAATCGCAGTTTGTACTGTGAAATCCTTTCCCACAAATATAGATCCTGAGTTAAGATGGATTTTCAGAGTAGGGAAAGGTTTCTTGCAACTAAGAAATAAAATACAAGATCAAACCTAAAAATCAATCGCAGTTTGTACTATGAAATCCTTTCCCACAAATATTATTTTCCACTTAGTACAACTCCCTAAATCCTTTCTCACAAATATTATTTGTGTTAAATTTATATATTTAGGGAGAGAAGTGAATTTTCATTACGGCGAACATTAGATTAATTAGATTAAATTTTAAATGTTAAATGTTAAACACTAATTTTACATTTACATTTACATGTTTACGTGAAATACTCAATGCATGTGGTGTACTCAAATATACAAACCTTGTGGATCCAAATTTATTAAATTTAATAATATTAGTATTAATGTTTTAATATTAATATTTGGGTATTTGGCCCATATGCTTCACCTAAATAAAACCTCTTTTCTTAGTGTTCATAAATATAACGATGAGTATGGAGTAAATATAAAAAGAGGTTTTCTTTTTTACAATATGTCTGGTTTATTTATATTTATATTTATTTACCATACATCTTTTACTTACCATGGTATTTGACCCATAGGCTTGGTATATACTTGATGTTTATTTCTAATCATATTTGATATATTTTTATGTATTTAGCATACCTTTGTATACCTCTTTTATATTTATTTATTTACCATACATCTTTTATAAATATGGTATTTGGCCCATAGTATTTAGCGCATGGTATTAATAATAATTTGTCCCGTGCTATTTGGCCATGATATTTGGCCCATAGTCTTTACCTAAATAAAACCTCTTTTAGTTTCCGTAAATATAAAGAAAGTTTTATTTATTTACCATACTTCTAGTCTATTTATATTTTTATTTATTTACCATACTTTTGGAGTAAGTATAAAAAGATGTTTTTTTTTTTTGTAAGTTTGGTAGTGCCTTCCATTTTTCACTTTTTTTACCTTTTTTTTTTTACTCCATCTTCATGAATATGTTCAGATACATCACCCCTATCAGGGAAGGCAATTGAATCTGTGATGAGTGCTATAACAGCCTGCCTCATCACCGTTTAACCAAGATACCTCAGATTTATTTATATTTTTATTTATATACCATACCTCTCATTTAACCAAGATACCTCTGATTTATCTATATTTTTATTTATGTAAGTATAATAATAGGTTTTATTTTTTATTTATCATACGTCTGGTTTATTTATATTTATATTTATTTACCATACCTCTTTTTTGAGTGCAAGTAAATATAAATTCCGGTTAAGAGGTAAGGATAATTATTACAAATATATTAATTATTACAAACATATTGATTACAATTGAGCCTACATCAAAATTTTTTATATAGAGTCTTTCTTACATTATATCTAACATCTAACCCCTTCCATATTGGGTTGTAGAGCAAGGTATCTAAATGGGGATGTGTTTAGATGATATGAATTGTAAATTTGGTAAACATAATAATATAAATATATAAGATGTATGGACATAATATAAATGATATAATTGGTAAACATAATAATATAAATAATATGTCTAGGCATAATAAGATATATTAATTATTAATAACAAATTGATTACAATTGAGCTGACATTAAAAATGTTTATATAGAGTCTCTCTTACATTACATGTAACATCTAACGTCTCTTACATTACATCTAACGCCTTCCATATTGGGCTATAGAGAAAGGTATCTAAATGGGGATGTGTTTACATGATATGAATTGTAGATTTGGTAAAGATAGTAATATAAATCGGATGTGTGGACATAATATGAATTGTGGATTGGTATCTAAATAGAGATATGCCTACTTAATATAAATAATAGATTTGGTAAACATTGTAATATAAATTGGCTAAAATATTGTAATATTATTAAGTGTTGCAGGGTATTTTAATTCTTGTCATTCAAGTTAGAAATCAAGCTTTGGGAAAAAATGAGAAAATTTGCATTAATTTTTTTATTGTTTAATCCTAAATTAATAGTGGTTAATAGGAAAATCGAATCCTATAGTCTTGTTTTTGTAGGAACTAATAAATTGAGATGTAAAGTTGATAAATTAATTGTTTGTTTAGGTGCAAGAACTTGCATAAATTTTGGTGGTAGTAACCACTAGTAAGTCTACACATTTACAATTTTACTCCTACATAAGTGCTAAGGAAAGCATAAATAATAGTGGGACGGAATTCCGAGTACATATATTTATTTACATCTTCTTACTCTCCTTTTTTTATGCAAAGACTTTCTTAAATTATGGTGGGAAGTAAGTGATGAGAAATATCTATTTTTAAGGATTTATTGCAACCATATCCATAAATTGTGGCATAAATATACGAGACAATTATCCACATAGGATTGTATTATGCAAAGACTACAATAAGACCTTCAACTTATGTTCAAATCAAATGTTTGAAAAATATTGTTTTAATAATGTTGAAAAATAAATGTTTTTTTAAAAGTTAAACATTATAAGTTGTATTGCTCACTGTTAAACCAATAGTGGTCAACAAGCAAATCTATTGCTAGAGACTTACCTTGGCAAATAAGTGATGTCTAACTAATATATAAAATGATTGTTTTTCCTAGAGTCATAAGTTTTGATTTGCATAGTTCAATTGTTGACCTTTCTCAAGGGTTGAATCCATTTATACATTCAAAAACACATTTTAAATAATAATAAATTACAATCTCACCTAAAATTGTATCCCAAATTGGGAGGAAAGGATAATTTTGTCTATTAGTTAAAATCTAATATATAAATAAGATAAATAAACATAATATAAACTTTAGATTTAGTAAATATAATAATAAATCAAATTTTAAAAATTAATTAAATTTAATCATACTAATATTTAAAATTTACTTTCAAACATGAATAACTTTTTTTTTTTACTTGGAATGAAAGGATGAGAAACTTGGAGTACTTCCCCACATTTTTTGGATGGTAAATTGGGTAAACCATCAGCCTAATTACAAGGAATCTAAGAGAGTCAAAACCCTGATCAACTCTAACTAGCAACAATACAAAAAATTCTGTAGACCACTTGAGCTAACCCTTAGGACTATAAATAATTTATAATCACAAGATAATAAAGATAATTAATTAAACATAAAATTTTAAAAATTCCCTCTATTTTCATTAATCCAATTTTATGATTCATGACCATGTAGCTATTGGACAATTAATTAAATAAAATATATAAACATAATGTAATTAATCAACATAACCATATAAATTATAATAATATAATATTGAATAAATAATTAAAATGCTTATCACAAGCATTTAAACCTTGAATTTCCTTCTTTGCATTATATTTCTGAGTTGTCTTTAGCAAGACTTTTTGGAAGCTTTTCCCATGGTTTTTTCCGATCTAATTTCTCTAAAATGTGGCTGGAATTTATCGAAATCACAAGCTTGATGGGTAACCCCTACACATTGGAAGTTCCCTAGGGGTTTTTCACGGTGTTATATATATATATATATATATATATATTAAAAAAAACTAGTTTAGATAACAAAAATCAATATTTCACCTCAAAAATTTTCGCTAGATTCTGGTAGCTGAAAAGTCCAAAAAGTCGCACTAAAAGCAACTCCTTATATTTCATATCAAAGTCTTCAAAAATTATTTTGGTCTAATACTTTAGATAAACTCTACTTTAATCTACTTTTTATTTAATTAAAAATAATTAAATTTATAGGGGTGGAAAGAGAACGAGGGGTGATCCTTTGCCTCAAAGAACAAATTGAGATAAAATATTCTTCAGGATTAGGTACTTCAACTAAAAATCAAGTTGAATATTTGGCTCTATGGAAAGGATTAGATCTTGCCCTTAACAAAGGCATAAAGTAGATGACAATTTTAGGGAATTCGATGATTGGCATAAGGAAAGTCATCAAATTAAAGACTGAGAGAAGGTCCTCCAACTTCGCAATATTGAATAGGATTTCCTTGTATTGGGAGAAATTCAAAGAGATGGCCCTCTATCACATTCTCAGACATTTGAACATGGTTTTTGATCTGAAATGACTGTAATAGTTTTGTTGTGCTAAGTGTCTTTTCAGTTTATAAACATGTGCATAATCAATTCATTAGTTTGCATATGGATTGATGAGTTTGTCCATGAATTGTAGATGATTTTTAGTGAATTAGAAGCATAAAACAAGCTTAAATAACATTTAAAAATAGTGTAAAACAGAGAAATAAGTCACCACATGAAAATTACACAGCAGGCATGATGAAGCAGTTCACCCCTCCTGGGTTACATCTGCTGGTCTAGCTCCCAATGGCATATCCATCTTTCATTATCCTCAAAATTTTTCTATTAAATGTAGTTACATTTCTCTAATGGTTGTTTTCTCTACACCAATGGCTCCATAATGCTCCAATTAGTCAAAAATGACTCTTCATTCACTCAGAATGGTCGAAAATTGGGCCTCTTACACTTTTGCCCAATTTCACCTAGGAAAGCTACTCCACTTAACTCGAGTATTGGAGTTAAAATAGAATTTCCGCTGAAAATGGTGTGCTTTCTAACCTTCTTCCGAATCTAACTGCAATAATAAATGTTTCGGTTGGGAACATGCACCCCAAACTATGGGTTACAATCGTCGGCAGTTGGGTGGAACCCATGTTATAAATTGTGGTTGACTGCGTTGAACCGGGGTTGAGCTGCGGGTTAATGTATAGACCACGCAGAGGAGTTGGTTGGTTAACAGTTTTATGTTTCCATGCGAAAATATATAATGGGAACCACTGGCGGGTTGGGACTTCCGATAGTTCCCAACCCACAACCATGATTGAAATAAAACATAAATATAAACCGCAACCTATGACTGTTAAGTAACATCGTGTAGCTCGGGTGGTAAACCACGCGCGTGCCCTGCAGGAGGTCTTGGGGTCGAGCCCTGCAGACCCTCAAAAAAAATTTACGACGTCATTTCAGGGACATGTAGTATCAGGGACACGTGGTAGCCCCAGGGCTAGCCACGTGATACCCTCTAATTGGCTCTCCCAAACCGTACCTTCGAATAAGAAGCTGACACTTGTCATCCATTGATTGGCCTAGTGGAAAGGAATATTATTTGGAATATTTCTTTTTTTCTGAATGTACCTCCACCTTATTCAATGTGCATCCCAATCAAACCTGGTCAAACTGTCGAAAATTTACCTATTTGGCATTTCAATCAGAATGTGATATCTTCCTCATATGACATCGGTTTTTCGAGCCATTCACGGCGTTGGAATCAGGAAGACAAGATATACGCAACCATCCTGGTTTCAAACCAATCCTATAATTTTGAATTTTGAGCAAAATTTATGAACTCCTGATCATTCCTCCCCATTGGGAAGCTTATGACCCCAAAATACTTGATTACCTGTTCAGTAGATGAGGGTATAACTCCCTCACCTTTACAACCTCCATCCATTTTTCCTTGCTTGGTTTAGTGCCTTTGAGCCCAAATCAAAGGTAGTCAACGCTTCCCCTCTTTGATGCTCTTATCCTGGTGTTTGCTATGCCTCTCTTTGTATTTTCTTTGACTTTTCTCAAGCTATTCTTGAACTTGTTGATGTATAATCTGAATTTTCTCAAAGAACTTTCGAGCCTTATCAATGTCACTGTGGCCATCAATTGCAACATCCTTCCCAAAGATGAAGTCTAATGGTGATTTTGGAAAACACCCAAAGCATACTTCAAAAGTGAGGTTTGTGTTGAAGAGTATTTTTCCCAGTTGTAAGTGTTGAATGTAATGTAGCTATTCATCCCACAACTTAGGATGTTTGCTGCAATATCCTCTCAATAGATGCACAATTGTTATGTTCACCACCTCGGTTTGTCCATATGTTTGTGGATGAAAAGCGGTACTTTTTTTCAACTTTTTGTCCATCATTCTCCATAGAATTGACCAAAAAATCCCAATGAACCTGGAATCCATATCACTAACAATAGAAGTTGGCAATCCAGAATGAACCCAAACATTTTGAAAATAAAGTTCAACAGTTTGTTCAGCAGTAATGGTTTTCTTACATGGCATAAGTATACGCATTTTACTGAATCTATCCACAACTACATAAAGATAATCATGTTGCTTTCCTTGACATAGGTAGACCTCCAACAAAGTTCATGGATACGCTCTCCAATGGCCTTGATGGTACTGGTAGTGGCGTGTACAATCCAAGCTTCCTATTACTAGGATTACTTATTTCACACATTGATCCGGATTTATGCAGGAACGCAACAAAATACAGAAATAACCATAAACATAGAGATGAAGTGGAAATAAGGCTTCATTTCATTAATATCAAATCACATAAATATGCTTACAAACATAATGGAAATAAAATAGCTAGGGTGGTGGTAACAAATCTCTGGGAAGAGATGTGGCGGCTACAGGCCTCTAAACTGTGTTATAATGAGGCTTGAGGGCCTATTTATTATGGATAAATCTAAACGTCCAAAATCCTAACCCTAGGAGATGAAGCGCCAAAATTGTGGGCCCCGTTTGGGTAAATTGGTGTTTCAACTTCCCGAGGATGTAACTTCGGCATACGATCTTCGTTTGACGCGTATGATACATTGTTAGAAAGATCTATTCGAGGAATACAACTATTGTCGTGAATATCAATTCTGGAATGGAATCATATTCAATGAATATGATTTTGGAACGGAACAAACAATGCCCAAAAAATGTCGTTTAGGGCCTCAAAACGGCTCTGGAAGTTCAGGACCCGAAAAACTGCTAAAAACAGTAAGTTGTGTTGCAACTTAAAAACTGAAAGAACTGATGATGGGGGTTCAAATGGAATAGGTGGGTGGCCACCAATGTCCACTTGGATCATTAAGGCCCCAAAACGGCTTCGGGAATGAAGGACCCGAAAACTTGCTAAAAATAGTAAGTTGTGTTGAATGTGAAAAGCTGCAAGAATTGATGATGCGGGTCCAAATATGTTGTGAAACGAACTCCAAAAATAGAAGAAAAGAGATATCAACGCCTTATAAATAAGCCACTTCGAGGGGGCAACCTCCAATACATTACGTGAATGAACAATTCTTGGATGATACAAATTACAAAACCTCTTTTAGGTTCATTCCTCCTACTTGGACCAGGCGGGGAAAACCAATCAAACAGAATTACATAAAAGGAGATATCACACCAATGTGCACTGGTGCAGGTTCATTTCTCCTGCTTGGACCAGGCGGAGGAAAACCAATCAAACAGAATTGCAGAAAAAAGAGATATCACACCAACGTGCACTGGTGCAGGGTTATTTCTCCTACTTGGACCAGGCGAAGGAAAACCAATATGAAATTAAGTGCAGGAAAGGAAATTGTAGGAAAAGGAAATTTATCTACTTCACACAATGGAACCGCTTTCACTCAGACAGGAATGCATGTGCTTAAAATTAAATCACACTTGACAATGTAAACACAAATTACATGAAAACAGGAAATGGGGTAAACGTGCTGGGTTGGCTGGGCCCTAGCCAACCAACATGTTTCCCTTTTAAATAGAAATGTTGCTCAGTACCTTAATCAATTCATCAACTCAAATACAGAAACGTAATTTATAAAACATGAGGCAGAGCTCCCTTTTTATTAATTCACTGAGGCAAGTACATACATTAATACATCGTCCAGCCCAGATTTGGGCAATAACAAAATACAACGACCTGCTACCGCCTCTCTGGCTGTGTTTCTGTTCTCTTCTGCTATCAAAACTTAGCTCTCTAGTCCTATTTACATTCTACATTATATAGATCTTTGGCCAAAAGCCAAAATAGATCATTCAACCGATTACATAACCAAACGCAGAATTTAGCTTTTCAGTCTCCAAAATTAGACATTTTAGCAAAACTGGTCGTAGCCAATCTCCAGCTTTCATCCTTCACAGATTCGGTCTCGGCTGACTTTGGGTCGATCTTAATGTCGTGGCTGAAGTGGCTCAAAACGAGGCGGTGATCAAGGAGGTTCGGATCTGCTGCAAGGATTTGTTGTGCTGGCAACGGTGCAAGATCTGATCCTGCACCAGGATCAGTGGTCACGGTAATTACTCTAACTACCAAATAAACATTGGAGATATCAATAAGTTACAAAGAGTGATTAAAAGTAAGAAATCATGTAATACATAATTAATTAATGCTAAGTTGAATTAAAAATATGAAAAATAAAGTTTATACGAAATATGTCACTGTGCTTGGACTGGTGCAAGATGAGGGTGCATAAAAGAGGTAAAACAGAAGTAAATGGTTATCATTTAGGAAGGGGAAAATGGCAAAAAGAGATAAAATTAGGGGGCTAACATCCTTCCATCCCTAAGCTGTTGTGTGTCCTCACACAACTCTTTACCTTTGCAAAAAAACCTTCAAAACTTTGAGCATTCCAGCTCAATCCTGCTCTGACATACTAACATCAGCCTACAATGTTTCAGACTTCTTCTTTCTGATGTTCTTTAGTTTCTTTGTCACCTTTTTAAGTCGCTTGAAACACTACGCAACTCGGTACTTCTAAACTCTAACTTCTCCTTTCTTTTTCTGGATCTCCGTAGTTAATTCTTCTTTACTTTGTTCTTTACCCTCCTGCACTTTAACTATGAGTTGTTATAATTTCTGCACTTGAAGCTCTAGTTCAACTATCCGAGCAGCAGGAGTTACCAAATCTTCTTCTTCTTCTTTCTCAACAAGGGTTGTGTCTTCCTCAGGGACCTCAGTATCCCTCATGGTTTCAGTAAACGCTTTTTCCTCTTCTTCTTCTTCTTCTTCTGGTTCTTCTTCTTGTTCTTCTTCTTGCTCTTCTTCTTGTTCTTCTTCTTTTTCTTCTTCTTGCACTGGTGCAGGAGGGGATTCAACATCCTGTGAGGATTGTGGTTCTTTGCCTGCACTAGATTCTTCATTCTTTTTCTGGGCCTTTTTAATGAAATCGGCCAACATAGTGTCATCTTCGACCTCTACAGATTTTGCTGCGTCCGCAAGGACTGACAGGTTGTCTTCTTCGGAGGTCTGTGCCTGTACTGGTGTCGTAGAAGGAGTCTCTTCAACAGGTGCACTAGTTGTCTTCTTATTTGGACATGGGTCCCTTTCTTCTGTTGATTTTTCAGGTCGTTTCATTTTTGCACTGGTGCAAGAAGGACTCCCCTTTACATTCTTACTCGGACCCTTGATTGTGCTGGCGGGGTCCTCTGTCTCCTTTCCAGCAGTTGTCTTTTTATGTAGTTGTTTTAACAGCGCCTCCCAGTTCATACCCTTAACTTCTAATTGTTTCTGGACCAAAATCTTTATCAGACCGTGGTGATATAACTTCTTGTCGACCTGGTCTGCCCGTGCGTCCCGCACACCCTTGGCCATTTTTTCCAAGCTCTTAAGCAAAAAATAGGGGAAATCAATCCTCCACCGGACGTGTCGGCCGTCTTCAAAATGCTGCAACATCCTAAAATGGTACGAAAAAGTTAAGAATTTCTGTAGGATGAAAAGGAGGTCCCGCCATTGTCCCAGCAGGGCACTGCGCGGAATTCCTTTCTTCCAATCTACCTTCATATTCTTGTCAACGACGAAACGCTTCCATAGATTCCTTTCTAGTTTCTGATTTTTAAACCACTGCTCACCAGTATTTTCCAAGCCTGTCGCTGCTGCTATAAACTCTTCCGTAACCTCAAATTTTAGAGGCCCAATTTTTACTCGGCCATTTTTGAAACTTCTGGCAAACTGTAGGGCCACTTCACGGCTGTGCCCGTCAAAATTTTTCAAGAATTGAAGAAATCCTGAGTCTCGCAATAGTGCAAGACTATTGCGAAACTCAGCAGTCTGTTCTACCCTACTGAGAGACAAAGGTTCGCTTCGAACAAGTGGCATTGCTGCTTAACGGTTATGAATAGTCAAGAATTTACATGCAACACCGGGAAAATTGGTTCTTATAGATAGGGATCCAACTGTCCACCATCCCTTCCATCTTATCACCCATTCATTCCACTGAAATAGTCGTGGATGCGCGGCATCTTTGAGGTCGTGCCGAATTGGTACTTGCGGCGGCGTTTTAATGGCTAGGTGAGGAAATCATTACAAGTGAAGGACATCTAGGATTATGGTGGAAAGGGGCAATTATATCCAAGAAACGATTAAAAATTTCAGCACTCCTTCATAATTCAAAAAAAGGAACTTTAGCATTCATTAAAAAATGATCATGATTCTTAACTTAAAAACACCGTGTACTTTAAATAATTTTCTCCTAGTTAATATGATAGCACCAGTACTCATCGACTAAGTGAAAGGACTTCTTATAAACTTTCATGATGACCACTTTCTTATGACGTATGCTATGAAAAGAACAAATTGTACTATATTTCTGATAGGGTGCATGCTTGCACCGGTTTGCTTGCACCGCTTAAACTATGCTATTCTGCTGGTACCATTTTGCTTGCACTTATTATATAGGACGACATGCTTGCACTAGTGCAAGCATAATATTTGAAAAAAGAATAGGGAATTTAAGTAAAATATAGGTTGGACTTCCAACATGGCTTCCTCAACTTATACTGGAAATTTGCTTTGCCCTTTCTTGATGCTTCAGAGCATATCCTTTTGCTCTTTGTGCACGAGATCCTGCAATGAATTCATGAGGGAACAAAGAAGTGGGAAAAGGGAAATTTCAGAATGGGAAGGAATTTTGTTACAGGGATTCCAGGAATATTACCATAAGAGGGGATAAACAGAAGTGGGATAGGAAAAAAATTCAAGGGTAAAGTGGGATTTTTACGAAACGGATAGGGTAAATTCATAAGAATATGGGAAGGTTAATCCTTCTAGGATTGAAGAATAAAAATGAGGGAATATTACGAAAGTGGAATATGAAGAAAGGTAGAAAATTTCTAGAAGAGCTGCCTGCACTGGTGCAAGAAAAATAACTACAGCGAGAATTAAGCGTTACTTGAATAAAAATATCCATGCTAATTACCCCAATTGTATAAAGGTTGGTTTTGTTGAACCTGCTTTTACTTGGTGGTTGCTAGCATATCTAAAGATCAAGCAACATTCTCTTTTTATTATAAATTTTTGATCTTCCTGCCAGCAAGTTGGTTTTCAGGTTGATCCTTCTGCAATCATGTCAGCGAACTGATTTTCATAATTACAGGAAAATATTTTTTCTTTACTTTTTAATTTTTTTTATTTTTTTTAAACTTTTTTTTAGAAGAAGAAGAATTCATGTTTTCAAAAGGTTGGTATTACCATTCACCACTACCATCCCGAATTGCTATTGGACTTGCTGTGTAAAATATTTCCTGGCAAGTGGCTGAAAATACTTCTTTAATTCGTGTCCATTTACCAAGAATACTGAATTTTGTCCATCAATAGTTTTAACTTCTACTGCTCCATTCTCGAATACTCGGATCACTTCATAAGGTCCCATCCAATGTGTATGGAATTTCCCTTTAAAAATTTTAAATCTAGAATCATAAAGGAGCACCCAATCACCTGGTTGGAATTGCTTTTTCTGAATAGACTTGTCATGCCACCTTTTGCATTGCTGCTGAATTAGTATGTTCTGCTGAACAACATCCCTACGAAATTCATATAACTCATTTAATTGGAGAAGACGTTGTTGTTGTGCCTCAGAGAGATCTAGTCCTAACTAAACTGCAGTTCTGAAATTTTTGATCTGGAATTCAATTGGTAACAGAACCTGTTTGCCATATACTAGCTCATATGGTGTATGTCCCGTGCTATTACTCCAAGTGGTTCTGTATGCCCACAAAGCTTCTGGTAATCTTTCAGTCCAGTCTTTCCGATGCATATTTACTGTCTTTGTAAGAATGGACTCGATCACTTTTTTTGTGGATTCCACTTGGCCATTTGCTTGTGGGTGATATGACATGGATTTCCTATGCCGGATCTTGTATTGCTCCATCACACCCTGTACCAGATTAGAAATAAACTGTGGACCATTGTCAGAAACAATTTCTATAGGCATACCAAATCTAGTAAAGATTTCAGTAAAAAGAAAATTAACAACAACTTTTTTCTGTAGCAAAGGAAATAGCTTTAGCTTCTACCCATTTTGTAACAAAATCTGTACAAACCAAAATATGCTTTTTACTTAATGACGTTGGATTTATTGGCCCTATAAAATCAATAGCCCATTTTTCAAACGGCTTAATCATAACTTGGGGGAATAAAGGAATTTCATTGGTTTGATTAGGCTGGCCCATTCGTTGACAACTATCACATCGCCTGACATACTGTTTGGCATCCCTAAACAAGGAAGACCAAAAGTAATCGGCATGCAATAATTTATATGCAGTCCTCTTATCAGTGAAGTGGCCTCCACAAGGTTCATCATGAGCATATTTCAATATGTCAAACACTTCCTCCTATCTTACACTTCTACGGATAATCAGATCTGGACCACTGTAAAAGAGATCTCCTTCAATCCAGGAGTATGCAGCACTTTTCTGAATAATATTCCGCTTTTCACGAGTGGACAAGTGGGGTGGTGTTTTCCCAGTAACCAAGTAATTAGCAATGTCAGCAAACCACGGAGAATCTGTTGACATAGCAAAAATATGTTCATCCGGAAAATCATCATTAACAGGAGTTGCTTCACCAGGATTATCTAATCTAGAGAGAAAATCTGCTACAACATTAGATTTTCTTGGTCTATCAACAATAGTAACATTAAATTCCTGCAACAATAGCAACCACTTAGTCACTCTACCGCTAGTCAATGGTTTGTTCATCAAATATTTAATCGCAGAATGATCAATATGTACAAATACTTCATATCCTGTAATATAGTGCCTGAACTTATTAATTGCAAAAATTATAGCTAAAAACTCTTTCTCTGTAACTGTATAATTTAATTCAGTGGAAGACAAATTCTTACTAATATAATAAATAGCATAGGATTGCTTATTTTCCTCTTGTCCTAAAGCTGCGCCAATAGCCAAATCTGAAGCATCGGAGGAAATGTGAAAATGCAGGGACCATTTAGGACCTCTCAAAACTAGTGCCTGTACCAACTTTTCCTTCAATGTTTCAAAAGACTGTTGGCAAGCTGTGGACCAAGAAAATTCACTATCCTTAGCTAGAAGTCGGAAAAGAGGGGCAGCTATCTTAGAAAAAATTTCAATGAATCTTCTATAGTAACCAGCATGTCCTAAAAAACCTCCTACTTCACTTTGAGTTTTGGGTGCAGGAAGTGCAGAATGATTTCAATCTTTACTGGATCAACCTGCATACCTTTACCAGAAATCAAATGGCCAAGTACCACTCCCGCTTTGCACATTAATCTACATTTCTTGTCACTCAAGGCGAGATGGGCTTCCTGACAACGGAGAAGTACTTTCTCCAGATTTTTGAGAGCTTCCTGAAAAGAATCACCAAACACAGAAAAGTCATCCATATAAATTTATACAAATTCTAGATCAACAAAAATGGCCAGGACTGTCCTTTGAAAGGTAGTCGAGGCATTACATAAACCAAAGGAAAGCAAGCAAATGTACCTCATGGACATGTAAAATTAGTTTTATCCCAATCTTCGGGTGCAATCTGTATCTAGTTATAGCCACTAAAGCCATCCAAAAAGGAAAAATATTTCTTTCCTGCAAGGGTATCAAGCACCTGGTCAATGAAAGGGAGAGGGAAGTAATCTTTGAGAGTGGCTTTGTTTAATTCTCGATAATCAATACAAATACGCCATCTTCCATCTTTCTTAGGTACTAGCACTAATGGAGAGACCCACTGACTGTCGGAAATAGGATAGATAAAACTCACATCTAAGAGTTTATGTACTTCTTCCTTCACAATATCTCTTAGAGCTAGATTCATTCACCTTTGGGGTTGTTGGACAGGTTGGGTTCCTTCATGAATATAGATATGATGTGTACAAGTTTCAGGAGGAATACCCTTCATATGTTCATATCCCCAAGCAAATGCACTAAGATGGTTTCACAACAAATTCACAAGCAGCTCCTGTTGAGATGAGTCCAAATTTGAACTAATATGCAAGGATTTACCAGGGCTAATCTCAACAAGAGTAGTGTCAAGCTTGGGAGTACTCAAGGGAGTGGTCAAATGCAGTGGTATAGAAGAATGAGAATCATGATTATCTTGAAAATCTAGGCTGAAAATTTGGCTCAATGGCTCAAAATTAGGCATAGTGTCTAGATTATTCAGCAAATCTTGAATCTCATCTTCTTGTGAGGACCCAGTATAATGATGGATAAGGGAAATGAGCTGAGTCTTCTCATCACTGCTTTGATCCAACCATAAAGTATCTCGAAGGTCCTGAATGGATCTGGCAGGGGGGTATAAGGTAACTTTCTTCCTAGAATCTCCATGCGAAATATATATATCACCGGAACGACATCCAATATATGCATTGGCCGTAGCAAGCCATGGTCGACCCAAGATCAAGGGATGTCCTCCTACTGGGTTCTTTGGCTGAAGCACAATGAAATCAGCAGGATATTCCCAAGAATCTAATGAGATGATCACATCATCCAATACTCCTTCTGGCTTAATTTTAGATCTATCTGCCAATTCAAGCATAGTGGGAGTAGGGCAAAGATGAGATAACCGAAGTTGATCCATGGTTTGATTAGTCATGACATTAATGGCTGCCCCCAGGTCTATAAGAACATTAGAGACAAGGACATTACCAATCTGAACTGAGACAACAGGGTTTCCGGGATTAGTATATTTTTCCATACACACATCCCGTCATCAACTCTGCTGCCCTACCAACAAATTTAATGGTTTGGGGTTCCAATCTCTTCCTCCCGGGTTTCTTGAGATAGAGTTCCTTAATAATCTTGGTACAAATGGGGATCTCTTTAATGGCTTGAAGCAAAGGTATCTTAATGAAAAGATTCTGAAGCTCAAATTCAAAACTAGTCTCAGAAATAGGCTCACGTCTTTCCATTACTAGCCTCTCTGGGAAGGGAGGTTGGTTGGAAGAAGATGGCAAGGATTTAGAAGGTAAGGGCTGCTTAGTGAAATCTTTCAGAGAATGGTTAATAGTTTCCTCTTCTCCTTTCTCTTCAACAATCACTATAGGTTGCTTCTGATTTTCTGATGTTACAGCCCTTCCCGATCTTAATTAAATATCATGAACCCCAACTGGAATAGACTGGTACTCGAATGGTAAAGGTGGGTTTGTTACACAGATCATTTGCACTGCTTTGTTATTTTTAGGATTGGGCATAGGTTGAGGAGGCAACTGAGGAGGTCGAAAGGGTGGAGGTAAAGGCAACGGTGGAGTAGATTGACTCGGAAGTTGAGGCATTGAATAAGGTATATGCGTAGATGGATATGACTGCATAGGTGGCTGGTGGGAGTATGGAGAATGAGTTGGCCCTTTCCAACCTTGTTGCCATGGTTGAGAAGGTTTCCCATGCTGATATTGATTCCTATACTACCACTGCTGATTAGTGTTAGGATAAGAATATGCATGTGAATTATAACCAAAATAGTGTGGAGAAAATTCAGGAGCCATACTTGCACCTACCTGAGGCCAATTCCTTCTTGCTCCCATAGCATACAAGTATTCAGCTTCAAGTTGTCCCCCTGTAAATACAGCTTTTACTCCAGGTATAGAGGGACATTTTTCTGTGACATGGTCTTCTGCACAAATAGCACACTTATTGGTTTCTTTCAAATTAAGAGGACACGCTTTAGGAGGATGCTTGTCTCTACATTTAGGACAGAAACTACATAATGACTCTTGTTCCTTCATGAGTTTTTGCTGAAATTTTAGAGAGTCTATCTGTTTGGTAACAGTATTCATTATATCAATTTTCATGTTTTCCATTTTTCTAGTCCAATAATCATAGCATCAGTAGATTCAGTTTTTCTATTTCTATTTCGAGTTCCTCTACCAGATCTATATTGATTTCTTAAAAATTTCCTGCATAATTCACAAACTTGTTCAAAATTTTGCTGAAAAATATCACCTTGTCCTAACAGATTCAAATTATTTCTAGCATTATCAGTAAGTCCTCTTAAGAACAAGGTTCTAATAGTACTAGGATCAAAATTAAGTTTCAACCTTTGTAAAATATACAGAAATCTTTCTAGGTAATCTTCAAGAGTTTCATCATCATCCTGTATGATTGTAAAAATCTCATCCTACATGTCCCGAGTTTTGCAATATTCTTGATATTTAGAAAAAAACACTCTCTTCATCTGATCCCAAGAGTTTATAGCATTTCCTCCTAACTCCATAAACCAGCATAGAGCTGAGTCCTTGAGAGTAACAGGAAATAATCTTAACTTCTGAGCATTAGTTGAATAATCATAACTTCTACATAGAATATCAAAATCGAATAGAAAAGAGTCACGATCTTCATGAATTTTACCATAGAAATGAGGGAGAGATGATGGTGGAATATTCTTCATTTGCACCACAGTATCAGGATCCACAATTGGAAACACAAAATTGGATTGTTCTTTACTTACCTAGTTTTCACCAGTCCCTTCCAAATGATCTTCATGGTCCACCATTGTTTCCCTTTTACTTGTATCACTCTCAATAGGCTGATCCACACCTAAGCCGTTGTCACCATAATCTAGGTGGATTGTTCCTGCGTGATGGGTTTGAATTGGATTGGGCTTCCAAATCAAATCGCCTCCCCGGCAACAACGCCAAAATGTTGGGTGCAGGAATTACACTTAAGCAAACTCCCCAACACTTAATTTGTCAACCCGGGGGATCCGTAAACTTAGAGACGAAGCACAGGAAATGCCAGAGATGGTATGAATCTTCCTAATATAAATCCCCAATTTATTTAAAGGAAATATTGCAGAATCAAATTAAAAAGAGAAAAAAAAAAAAAAAGGCAACTTGAACCATCAAAAATAATCTAGGACTGGAACAAAAAAGAATGCATTTGCAAGAGGGAATTAAATATAAAAGGCAATCACTCCAGCTAATTATTATTTAACTACTGAGTGTGTGTTTTTCTTTAGCAGAGACACTTAGCAGTCTCATCAAATGGGCCCTTAAACCTTCTCTTTTAGAGATTTCCTTCTTGCGCTAATCTGTCATGCACTATCGCAGTCTGCTTGCACTAGTGCAGGAACAAAGATTTATTCAAAAGGTATAAATGGTGTCTTTACTAAAGGCTTTTTTACTTCATGCAAGGGCTTGAACTTTTCTAGGTTCAAAGCACTCAGATCCTGTGGCAAGAAACTAGTTCTTGCACCGGATCAGAGCTTCCTGCACTTAGCATTTAATTCTTAAAATGAGTGCTTAATTATTGCAAGTGCTATTATACTGTTAAATCAAATTGCACACATAAAAAGTGAATGTTTCTGATCTTAACAGAGTGCAGGAATAAAGAAACATTCAATATACATTTATCCTATCATAAACATTTAATGAAAGAAAGAAGATTGCAGGAAGTAGACTAAGAAAGCTTGTTGCATCACACCAACGTGCACTGGTGCAGGTTCATTCCTCTTGCTTGGACCAGGCGGGGAAACCAATCAAACAAAATTGCAAAAAATGAGATATCACACCAACATGCATTGGTGCAGGTTCATTTCTCCTACTTGGACCAGGCGGAGGAAAACCAATCAAACAGAATTGCAGAAAAAAGAGATATCACACCAACGTGCACTGGTGCAGGGTTATTTCTCCTGTTTGGACCAGGTGGAGGAAAACCAATATGAAATTAAGTGAAGGAAAGGAAATTGTAGGAAAAGGAAATTTATCTACTTCACACAATGGATCCGCTTTCACTCAGACAGGAATGCATGTGCTTAAAATTAAATCACACTTGACAATGTAAACACAAATTACAGGAAAACAGGAAATGGGGTAAACGTGTTGGGTTGGCTGGGCCCTAGCCAACCAGCACGTTTCCCTTTTAAATAGAAACGCTGCTCAGTACCTTAATCAATTCCTCAACTCAAATACAGAAACGTAATTTGTAAAACATGAGGTGGATCTCCCTTTTATTAATTCACTTAGGCAAGTACATACATTAATACATCGTCCATCCCAGATTTGGGCGATAACAAAATACAACGACCTGCTACCGCCTCTCTGGCTGTGTTTCTGTTCTCTTCTGCTATCAAAACTTAGCTCTCTAGTCCTATTTACATTCTACATTATATAGATATTTGGACAAAATCCAAAATAGATCATTCAATCGATTACATAACCAAACGTAGAATTTAGCTTTTCGGTCTTCAAAATTAGACAGTTTAGCAAAACTGGCCATAGCCAATCTCGAGCTTTCGTCCTTCACAGATTCAGTCTCGGCTGCCTTTGGGTCGATCTTGCTGTCATGGCTGAAGCGGCTCAAAACGAGGCGGTGATCAAGGAGGTTCGGATCTGCTGCAAGGATTTGTTGTGCTGGCAACGGTGCATGATCCGATCCTGCACTAGGATCAGCAGTCACGATAAGTACTCTAACTACCAAATAAACATCGAAGATATCGATAAGTTACAAAGAGTGATTAAAAGTAAGAAATCATGTAATAAATAAATAATTAATGTTAAGTTGAATTAAAAATATGAAAAATAAAGTTTATATGAAATATGTCACTGTGCTTGGACTGGTGCAAGATGAGGGTTCATAAAAGAGGTAAAACAGAGGTAAATGGTTATGATTTAGGAAGGGGAAAATGAAAAAAAGAGATCAAATTAGGGGGCTAACAGAAATCTACATGGAACAACTCCCTGGATTTATCCAAAATGACTGTAGCCTTGTTTGTCGCCTTAGAAAGTCTCTCTATGGTCTCAAACAAGCTCTTCGGGCTTGGTCTGACAAAATGGATAGATTTCTATTAGATAATGGCTTTTCTAGGTGTCATTCTGACACCACTGTCTACACCAAGAAAGTGAGTAAGTCCTTCACCATCCTTGTTCATTATGTTGATGATCTTATTCTTACTAGTAGTAATCCCAACCATATAAACCATGTGAAGTCTAGCCTCAAAAAGAAGTTTGAAATGACATAATTAGGACACTTGCATTTCCTTGGTCTTCAAGTCTTGTAATCCAAAGAAGGTATTATCCTTTCTCAGTCCAAGTATGCCTATGATCTTTTGTGCCACTTTCACATGGAAGAGTGTAAGTTAGACCCTTCTCCCTTTTAGTCTGGAGTCAAGCTTTTAGTCACTTGTACTACCCCTGAAGTTGATGCTACCTTATACCGTTAACTTGTTGGTAAACTTTTGTATCTAACCCATACTCGTCCTGACCTTTCCTTTGTCATTGGTCTTGTTGCTTGGTTTATGCACCAACCTCATGAAAGTCACTAGAAAGCAGCTAAAAGAATACTTCGATATATTCGAGGTACAGTTCAGTTCGAGATTCATTACAGTGCAGGAGCATCTCCATTGTTGATTGGTTTCACTGATTCTGATTGGGCTGGTGACCCTAATGATCTAAATTCTACAGCAGGATATGTATTCACTCTTGGTTCAAGACCTATTACATGGTCTTGTAAGAAACAAAGTGCCATCTCTCTTTCTTCGGCAGAAGCAAAGTATCGTGGTGCAGTTGAAGCCAGCAAGGAAGCCATGTGGCTTCGTCAGATCCTGTCTAAATTTGGTCTTCATCAACAACATCCAACTACACTTTGGTGTGATAATCATAGTGCCATTCAGCTATGCAAAGATCCAGTTCAACATCATCGTATGAAACACATTGAGCTTCATATACACTTCATCATAAAGCTCATTCATGACCGTGTTCTTGAAGTGCAATATTGTTCAACCAATGATCAAGTTGTTGATATATTTACAAATGCTCTCACAGAAGCAAAGTTTACCAAACTTTGATCTATGCTTGGAGTTCAGGAAAGTTGTCATTAAGGGGGGGATAGGCTCTAATGCCTCCTTCCTTCTCCTATTGTGTCACCTTTGTAAATCCTTCAATCCTATCCCAAGTTGTTCTTAAGGGGGGATGTTAGGATATTTCAACACATAGGAAATAGTCTCCTTTTGTGTCACCTTTGTAAATCCTTCAATCTTATCCCAAGTGGTTCTTAATTGGGGATGTTAGGATATTCCGACACATAGGAAATAATTAAGTATAACTTGGTCTAGTGTAGAGTTAGGTAAAGTATGTTTCTTTACTATGTACATTTGTAACTTATAATATGATGGTTCACTCTCTCCTCGGTATTAATGACACTTGATCTGTGGCTTAACACCCGATTGGTCCATGATCTCTATTTAAAGAGCATGGAGGGTCACTTGTCCGGTAACCGTTTATGAGAGAAGCTTATGTAAATTTTCTTTTTATATTAATAATTTGCTTGAAGTGGCCACGTTGGCTCAAGTCATGCATTGTTTCCCTCTTCGAGGGTTTTAACCACGTGATATACTGGTGTATTGATTTGTGATCTTTTTGTGATCGGTGACCTTTGGTGTTTGATCTAAGGAACTTACCATGTAGATTCCTACAAGGTCAGGTTCGAATTTCATTTTGTATTATGGAAGGTCGGATTAAATCGTATGCTAAGGTTCTTTGATATACATTAGTGGCATCGAATTTCATATATGGTATTCAGACCATATTACAAAGGTGGGTTTTAATTCTATGGTGGAAAATATATTTATATAACCAAAGTTTATAACCTTGGGTTATATATTGGTTCATAACTAAATGGTGGATCAATATATCATTGGCTGGTGAATATGTATATAAACCAAAGTTTAAACATAAATTGGATGTGCGTATTTTATATTGCAAAACATATATATAGGATGGGCGAAGGGCAGGTCAAATTCGTGACCTCCCCCTCCTAACTTAGTGCCATTACCACCAAGCCATCAACTTGGTTCTTATAAATCCATGCGCCTAATGCATATTTGAATTCAACACAGATCACCGATGGTGGAAGGGAGGGGACCAACCCTCCTCCTCACATGACCGCGCCACAAAACTGAAGACAAGCACTAAGATTTTTGGCGGGATTTAAATGTTAAACACGGATTAATTAAGATAATCCGTAGTTTAAAATTTGTTAAACAAGGATTAGTATAAAACGTGCTTTATGCACTAATCTCACTTATCCACTGTTAATCCAGATTTAACATTAATTAAGACTAAAGTTAGGTAGGTGAATTTTTAGGGACGCCTCCAAAACCGGAAGACCCTCCAAAGTTGGCGGGGTTAACTGGATTCTTCTCTAGATTTGGAGGAGATTTCCTAGGAAAATTAACTATGTCATATCTTGAGCAATTTTCGACCAATTTTGGCTCAGGAAGAGTCATTCCTAGCATATTGGCATGCTCTAAACACATTGAAATAGATTGCAGAGGCAGAGGAACAATTCTATAGAGGTTTTTGTCACCTTGAATAATTTTGAAGCCCAGGACCACTAGGAAGGAAGGCCATGACCTAGATCAGCTGAAGGCCAAATTAAGTAAATGAATAGTCATTTCTGATAGATTTTGACATTTTGAACTCATTGGAGTATGTTTCAAGAGAATTTGATGCATGTAAACATTAATTTGTGCATTATTGAGCTAATACAGAGGCCCAAGCCATGGAAGATGGACCAAGGAGATGTAGCCCAGGAGGGGTGAAATCCTTCATCAAAACTCTGTTTTAATG
Organism: Pinus albicaulis; assembly: GCA_034641835.2. Lineage (NCBI taxonomy): Eukaryota > Viridiplantae > Streptophyta > Pinopsida > Pinales > Pinaceae > Pinus > Pinus albicaulis. Next base: position 42,572,305 of record CM076575.1, on the reverse strand, counting down.
GATCAATTGTGATGGTTTGTTGTTCTTTATGTTGTTGTTGTTCAACATTTAAAATTCATACATTATGCTCTTGAATCCATTCATAAAAACTCAGTTAAATTACCTGTTTGACACACATAAGCAACAAGAAACATATGTACATCAAGCATAAGATCAACAAGTAAATTTTATATCTAAAGATGAAATTAGCACAACAAAACTAACATTCATAATTAGATCAGATATAAAGTTGGTCTATGTGCCAAGGAGGAATTGTGAATAATGATGCTAGCTTCTTGAGGAATTTGTGGCTAGGATTTCTTATGGTTTACTAGCTACGGTTTAGAGAGATTGACTGGTTCTTGTTTCTTGATATAGTTGTGATGTGTACTTGTAATTTATTTTATGTATTGAATCACTTAGTCAATTTAGCTAAACGTTGTTTCAAATCAACATGAACCGGAAGGATTTAAACCGACTCAATCATGAAGATAACATAAGATGAAAATATTTTGTAAGTACACAAAAATTTGGACAACATTTATATATATAAAGTTTCATGTTGTCCAAATTTTTGTGTACTTACAATTTTTTTTCTTTCTTATGTTATCTTCATGATTGAGTAGGTTTCAATACATGTTGTTCACACAGATTTGAAATAACATTTAGCTAAATTGACTAAGTGATTCAACACATGTTGAGAAGATAAAAGTATATATTTGCTACTATTATAATATGTTTTAATGCAAGACATTTTGGATTTGTTATATTCCTTGAAAAGTGTGCCCTAAGGGTTGTGTCATTATGAAATTGAAGCACAAATATTATGGTATTTATGCTTTTGGGACATGAGGTGATATGTTGCTCAATTTAATACTTCAAATCAGTGCTAAGATTGAAAGCTCATAGGTATTAGATTTAGGAAACATCAAGTAAATGATTTGAATTTTAGAATTCCATCAATTGCCCAATTTGTTAAATTTCCTTGAACCCAAGAATCTGGCTATTTACTAACTAATAGATTAATGATCTAATGAATAAAAGCATGACTAGGATCTTAGCATAAACAAAAATATTTAGTGGAAGCACAACCAATCTCAGTCACACCTTACACAAACAAGTTATGTGTAATCAAATAGTTATTCATTAAAACTAACTTCAAAACCTACTTGGGCTCCCTTACTGGGAAAATGGCCCACTGAGGAAAAGTACATACAACAAGAACTTGGATATAATCCACCTAATCAACTTTGATTCGCTAATGTAGATCTCCCTTGCTTCCCCTTGCACCTTCCTTGAACCTGACACACTTAAATGGAAGTCCTTCTCCACCCAATCACTGATATGTCCTTCTGTCAATGCCTTGTGTTCACTCATTGTTTTGTATTCTCCCTTAACTTAGCCTTTCTTTTATAAGCTTTAGCTGTGCCTGAATTCTTGACTCTAATCTCCAAAGTGATTGATAATTGAGATTATATCTCAACATCACTTAAGATCAATGGTTATATTACATCTAATTTACCATTGATTTTTATTTTATTTATTTATTTTTCATTGGGTTAACTAATTTTATCATATACAAATAAATTACTTTAATCACTAAAGTAATTTGCTACGTTTAGGGGTGTATTAGGCAAATCACTCACTCCTAAACACTTAGGTCTATGCAAAAGTTCTGGCTTGAGCTACAAACATCAACACAATTCACAATATCTATATAATTTCTTTGCTTAGATAAGTAACAAGAAAAGGCCTTTGAAAGTATATAGATTATATGGGACTCAAAACTAATCATGGATAATATTGTGGGTAATGTTCTTTTTCATAATATGGAATTCCAACCACTAATATATTATGTTTAAACTTAATGGGATAGATTAGCATTTGTTTCTTTCAAGCATGTGTTTCATGAACACAATACGATTGCATATAAATAATCAAAGGATGTAATTTAGTTGTAGGCATGTTTGTTGAAACTATTTGAGAACAAGGATGGAATTATCACATAACATCCTCACACCTCTACTTGTGAACATTTTACATAATTAAAGTTGATGCTTCAAGATTACTATAAACATTAAGATGATGCCCACAATTTTAAGCTTTTGAAGGATAACCATTTTTTAAGCCATTCAAACCTTTTGGCTACCACCATAACACCAAAAGTATATCTAACAACCCACAAGCTAGATATACTAAGAACACAACCAATTGCTCAAAATTTAATAGTTGTAATTTGGGAATTTTATATGAAAACCTAGTTCAGGGGTTATCTTTTTGGGCTAAATAAACGCTACAAATACTGAATCCTCCTAGGATTAAACTTTAATGCTATAAACATACAATATGTGGAATGTAATATCAATTTCAATATTGGATCAATATAATGCTTTTTTTTCTTTGAAAAAAAAGAGAAAAGAAAACCATGTGAATGCATCCTAGAGTGGCTTCCCTAACAACCTTCTTCACATAAAAGGAATGATCATGGAGATAATTTATATAGGAAACAAAAGATGCCATCAAGTCCCACCAATAAACACTCTAGGATATTCTTCCATGTCCTTCACATGTCCCACCTTCTTTTGAAATTTTATAATTTTAGTTTTCCTTTGCAAATGAAGGGTGAATTTAATAATTTTGATTGTTTTTCCCCCGATTAGGGTGTTGGAAGTCAGGACGTTGGAAGTTAGAGGGAGCCCGTCACCCCGCCGCCTCCCACAATATTTGAGAGGGGGTTGGGGTGGTGTAGCGAGCCCTCCCCATGCAACACACATGATAACTACATACATTACTCTTCATTCAAATGCCAATATTTACTTTGCTTGGCCATTATGAGAGGAGAGACCTTGCTCTCCAATTTTTTTGGTATGTTTGAGATTCTCCCCTACTACAGGTGGGACAATTCCCTTGGGTGTCTAACAAAAGAATGTTTGTTTTCCATGGTAAATTCATAGATATGTTGCATAGTCATTGGGATTTCTATCAGGCTCAACCGAACTTTTATTTTGGCTATGAATTGTCATGCACCAACATTCTAGGCGACCCAGACTCTGGGTTTGGAGGTCCTCATCACAAGAATTGACAGCTGAGTAATGGTTACAGGACGGGATTTGGGCATGTATGGGTCAAAAATCTCGGGACATTAACGAGAATATTGGAGCTTGATGCTGCAGGAGCTGGTGGCACTAGTCTTTCTCCAGCTTGTACAATCTTGTCGGTTTAGGTTGGTAGGGATGGTCAATAAAGGGCATTGTTATTCTTCTTGTTTAGCAATTTCATTATCTAGTTTCAATTTTAGTTGGTGGATGTTCGTATGTTTTATTTTGTGCTCAACTGGGTCAAGTACTGTAGTGAATTACGATGTCTCTTGATGAGCATTAGACCCTGCCAAGAGTCTTTTGCTTTCCATTCCTTTTCATTCATCCTCCTTTGTTTGTTGGCCTTATCTGCCTTGGAATTCCAGGAACCCTAGTTTTTTCTTTTTCTTTTCCCTTTCTTAGTCTCAATTATTTGAGCCCCTGGGTGTTGTGGGTACACCATCTTGTCCAACTCTTTCTCTTTTGGTGTAATATGCCCCAACAATGAATGCATAGCCGCTAGGGAGCTAGGGGCAAAGACCCTCAGGGTAGGCCACTTGAACATGCAAAAGCTAAGGGTGCTGCAACAATATTCCATTCTGTCACCCCCTAAAATTCGTGAGGAAAGTCACCAATTTGAACCCCTAACTACCAACGATCAACAAGCATATTCTAATGATGAGTCTTAGTTGTGATTCAAAACATCAATTTTAAAAAGGTCTATTGTGGATTCACATCTGACTCAAGATTCTTTAAGGCATTTTCTCATTCAAAAATCCAAGCAAAGGTGGCGAATTAGGTTCCTGACCTTTTCCATACTAGGGAAATACAGAGCCAATACCTGAACTCCATCACCCTCCATTGGTAGATGAAAACACTTCTCGTCAGGGTCTTGAAGGAGAAGCATGAGGACCACATTGATATAATCTCTTCTTTGGATGCTTGACTAGCTCACCTTGAAAGTCATATTTAGTGCGACCTAAAGCCTCATGCTCCAAATGGATCAAATGCTAAGGATCTGACCCCGGTTCTTCAGACTTTTGATGTTATGCCCTACCTCTGAACAATTGTTTTCTTTCTTTATGTAGTCTAGTTTATGGTAGTTTTCAAAAGTTTATCAATATTAGATATTTTTATTTTGCATTACTTGATCTCTAATCAATGATCAACATATCTGGTTTCCCTAGAGTAACATTGAGACCAAACATTGCATGAACAATAATATTTTTGCTGGTATATAAAGAAATTTCAAGACAATACAACTTTATTTGGAGGGCCGACGCGTTTCGAACTACCCAGTGTAGTTCATGTTGAAGCATTTGATAGGACGCTTTGTAATAAATGTGCAACGGCCAATTGTAGTCTAGTCAATAATTAATGCTAAATTTAGCATTAATTATTGACTAGGTTTTGGCAATTGACCGTTGCATCTCAACGGTATTTATTTTAAACTGATCCGATCAACGCAGTAGCAAAGTCCTGATGATGACTTTAACATTAATTATTGACTAGGTTTTGGCAATTGACCGTTGCATCTCAACAATATTTATTTTAAACTGATTTGACCAGCCTAGTAGCAAAGTCCTGATGATGACCTACACTGGGTAGTTCGAAACGCGTCGGCCCTCCAAATGATATTGTGATTTTTCCGAAAGAATTAGTTAAACAATTATGGATCACAGAAGTTTACAATTTGAAATAAGACTTTAATTCACAAAAAAGTAAAAAACAAAAATAATTTTTTTTAATTGTTATTAACTATTAAATTTTAAATTGTATTTGTAATAAATGTTTGAATATCCCTTTAGAGTGTTGCCATAAATTCATTTCTTGAAATTTTATAAAATTGTTTTTTATTGCAAATGAAGTGAATTTAATAATTTTAATTACTTTTAATTATTAAATTTTGAATTATATTTATAAAATAAATTTAAATTCCCTTTAAAACATTTCTATATATATATATATATTAATATTAATATTAATGATTAATGAAAAACTTAAAAATGCTTTCCCATATTCATAAATGATCCCTATTAAATTGGTTGATATAGACCTCATACCTTACCATCCCTTGGAAACATAATCATATCACAAGATTAATTTAAATTTAAATTAGAAAAGATAATAACTTTACCTCTTCACCACCCAAACTAAACTTAATATCAAATATATATATATATATGAAATAAAGTTGAAGCTTGTTTTAAAAGACTTCTCGTTCCTTTCTTTTAAAAAAATAAAATATGCACTTTGACAAAACAATCACAAGATGATCATGATACTCCAATAGGCATTTAGAAGTGCACAAATGGTGCATGAAATAATTTTGGAAGTTTGGATTGTGTGGTGGATGGCAGGATAACCCAATCCCAATTATCGCTCCCACTCTTTCATTCTTTTCGCGTTTTGAGTTTCCAGTCCATCAGTCTGATTAGCCCAACGGCATTTCCCGCAGCAGAGTAATCCCTTCTTGTCACTTGGGTAAGAAATTTTCTTTCATATATGGATTGGGTTCTGCTCAGTTGTTCGAGACTCCAATTCTTGTGGCGTTAAACAATTGGTTTGTGTTGCAGTGTGGCTGGCAATGGCAAGCACTTCAGCTTCAACTAGCGTATTGCCCAAACTGTCCGCCCATGGGCTACTGAGCAATGCAGGAGGATTGGCTAGTCGTTGTTCGCCTCACGTGGTTTCTCTGCCAGCTTTGAGATGCCGTTTAAATCAGCCATGTGTTTCTTCTACATCATCCACTCGCCTAGGTAATCAATCATTCTCATGCACATATCCAATTCCATTAACTATCAATAATTCCATCAAATGTGTATACATATGAGACTCCACAATTGGGGCGACTTTGATTGTTCTAATGTTGTTGTATTGCTCTATAATTTTATGAAGGTAAAAGGAGAGGCAGAGTAATTGCAATGGCTACTGGGGAGACCTCTACTGATCCAGCGAAGCCATTGACGGATGCCCTCAAACCTGTTCAAGAGGCTGTAAGTCAGCATTTTATTCTTTAAAGGGAGTACAGTTGGCAAAGCATCTCAAATTAATGTCAGTTTGATCTTCTCAGTTGTTCCAGTGATAAACCAACGCCAAATCTCTAGTCATTTTACATGCACACAACACACATGGGCCCTAAAGGCTAAAGCTAATAGTGTGTAGCATGGCCTTTATCACCATGATTGCATTGAGGTTGCTGTGATTTTATCTTTTTTGGTGGTTTGAAGGCAGGCAATTTTCTTCATAGTTGACGAGAATATTTTACAGAGTTTGGGAATGAGAGGCTTTAGGTTTTGTTCAGGTTCAACAACATGAATTGATCGATGAAAGACTTTTGTTTTTATGTATTGGCAGTGGGAAAAGACCGATGACAAACTCGCTGTTGGTGGGCTGGGCTTTGCAGCTGTGATAGTGCTTTGGGCCTCAACTGGACTTATCGCGGTATGATAACTGATTACACAAGTTAGTATGATGCCAATTCATTGTACAAAACCAGATGACAAATATTTCAAGTAAAGCTTCAGAGTATAGCCGTTAATGATATGTATGGCTTACCTCGTAATATATTTGCTAGTTTCATGATTGATGGGGTGGAATATGACATCAGTTATTCATTCACCCTAAGAGTATTTGTGTTCTCTAGCTAATGGTCTATTTTTTGTGATTTCATAAATTTTAATGGAGATCAAAAAGAGGATGTCCTAATAGGAGTTCCTCAGTACATTCTTGGTGCCTTGAAGCAGCTTCATACTGGGTTTCAAAGAGAGTTGAGGCTTCAAAGAAGTTTAACACTGTCTAGACTGATTATTTTTCACCTCGATAGAATGTCAGCATGAAAGCCAAGGGGCTGTTGTTTCAAAGAGAGAGTGGTTTGAAAGTGTATCTTGGGAAACTAGATTTTGAACTCTGTTTGCATGTAAAATGTACAACTTCCTTCTGACTGTCAAAAATTAGGAGATTACGTCCATCTTTATTATTTATAATGATTAAAAGCCATAGGCATGATTTTAGGGAGTACAGGGAAAGCTCTCTTCAAGTTTTTTTTTTATAAAACAGATCTAGCTTCAAATTTAGACTTTATTTAAAACTGCTCAGTTCTATTTTTATCTTTGGCTCATCTTTTGCTTTTGATTTTCTTCAAGCTGTGTCCTCATGTAAAGCAGCAGATTAACGATGTACTGCCGTATGATAACATAGAGTTTTCAATACAGGCTATTGGGAACATGAATCACCATGGATGATGGAAAACCAATTTTGCTGTGACCATTTTCGTTCAGGAATCCAAAAAGGAATACATAGCAGGTTAGAGTTTGTAGATATTATTCTCCGTTCTATCTTGAACTGAGCCTTTTTATTAGAACGCTGATTATACTCCATTCCAATGTTGCACGAAGCGGGGACAAAGCGGGGACGTTTTTTGGAAGCGGATACGCGGAAGCATCATTTCCCAAAAATCTAGGAAGGGAAGCGTCTCGAAACCGTCTACTATATATATATATATATATTTATATTTTTTTGCATTTTTATTAAAAAAAAACATCCAAAATACCAAACTAGTTGTAGAAGATATGAAAAGATACCTATTTGTATACAAATCAAGATAGATATGGCATCCATTGTACATCAATGGTTAATTATTCAAGCATCAACCATCTAGAATCTAGATTCTTCTCCTCTTGTCTCGCCTTTGCCTCTACCTCGATTGTCCAGGGATATTAGTCAACATTTCCCAATTTTAATCAAACTACCTAATCCAAGCCTTAAAATATGGTGGAAAAAGCTTAACATGCTTGATCAACGATTTTGACTTGATTGAAAGGTAATTTTTTGCTAAAGCCATGACAAAGGAGTTCAACAGTTAACACCACCAACACTAGGGTACAAGAGCACATAGAGGGCTTGGTGCTCTTGATTAAATGCCAATCACATACCCTCATACATGATATAATCTAATGAAAAGCCACAATATCATTGATCCTGAATTCCTTAAAATTGTTAAGTCTGTTGAATTTTGAATAGGATATGAAATTCTATTTTCTCCATATGAAGCCTAATGGGGCTGGAACCACTCTCAAACATCCTGAGTCATTTCACGGTAATGTTAAAAATTTAAGTAAAAGGTCTTTTACTTTAAAAATTTAACATTACCATGACAGGGCATCTAGGAAGCATCAAGGGAGCACCTTGGGAGTGTCTGGGAAGTCCCAACCCAACTTAAGTCAAAGATTTGATTTGATTTGATTTGATTTTTTATTTTTATTTTTTAATTTAGAACCTCGCGGAACCGCCCATCTCCCTTTGGATCCACTGGCGATTTGCGCGGATCCGTGCCCAAACCTCCATGGATTCCCAATGGATCCTTTTCTCGATTTGCGGATTAGGATTTTGGAATAGCAGATCGAGCTTGTGTGGTTCCAGATTTCCAGGAATTGCCTCAAAACGGCGGAACCGCGCATCTGATTTTTGGATCCACGGTTCTGTCGGAGGATAGCCTAAGGATTGGTAAGGGACGTGGTTCCGTCCTTGGATCCTGGGGGGGGGGAAGGATCGTGCAACACTGCTCCATTCCGCCATATAGATGTCATTAGCGGTGCAACATATGCACTTACTGAAATTTTGATTATTTTGGTCGGATTATCTTTCTGTCAATTCCTTTCCACAATAACAAAGCCCAGACATTGGAAGAAGTCTATCTAAAAAAGGATTTTTTCATGTGGCCTGCAACTTGTGTTGGCAGAGGAGCTCCAAAACCGTGCTAACATGCTGCAAATGATCTGACTAAGTTTTTCCGAAAACCAAATATATTCAAAGTAAACCACTATGAACTTACCAAGATGTCATTGATGATCCTCATGAAAGTGGCAAGTTCATTAGTGAGGCTGAAAGGCATGACTGGCCACTCAAAGAGACCAAACTTGGGTTTGATTCCTGTCTTATAGATGTCATTGGGCTCCATTGAACTTGGTGATAGCTCGATGCAAGGTCTAGCTTAGTGAAATATTTCCCCCCTTCAACTGGTCGAGAAGGTCACCAATCTGGGCACTAGATATTGGTTCTTTATGGTGACCTTCTTGAGGGTCCTGTAAAGTATGTAGAGACACCACTCCTTTTTCTTCTTCTTGGGAACCACCAAGGTATAAAAGCTACAAGAGGATGTGCTAGGCTTCTTGATCTTTCCATCCTCCATTGAATGTGTGATTTGCTGCTTGATTTTTTCACTCTCCTCAGGTGAGGTGCAATATGTAGGAAGTTGGGCACAGAAGATCCGAGAAAAGCTCAATGGAATGTTGCATGTTCTAAAGGGGAGGTAAACCCTTGGTTTCTTCATAGAAATCTTTGTTGAGCCAGTGATCCATTGTTTATTAGAGGGAGATAACTTCCCTTTGTTGTCTTTTTTGACTTGATGAACAACACAAAACGGCATGAATTTGTTGAGACTCGAGAGTGGCCTATTTAACAAGTTGCTAAAATGTATAGGTGGGATAGTAAAGGAAGTGGAAGTGTCTCTGTATATCTTATTATCCTTCTGCAACTTGTAAGTGTAGTAAGTAGCCATCATATTGTGCATCTTTTGCTGAATGCTATGCCCTGCCCAGAATCAGGTCAGAATAACTATGATGGAACACTTCGAGTGATGATCATACAACTTGGGATAAATTATTGTTGGCAACTTCCAGTCTTCTACCAATTATTGGGACAACAGATTCTTCTGGCTAGCATTTCCGTGATGATAGAGGCTAATCTATCCTTGTTATAGCAGTTTTGGCCAAACACGGCTTCGTCATCACTTGTGTAGTTCTTGGCCATTAAAACCATGTGCAAATATGCTCTAGACGGGTTGGTGATGTCCATGTTAGAAGCTTTAGAGAGTTGTTGTTATTCAGCAAGGAGTGATTGAACCTTCTCATTGATCTTGGCCCAAAGAAGCTTGCCCTTGTCATCAATATGCATATACATCCTTAATTAGGAGCACCGTTGCTGCTTCCTTTCTGTTCTAGTAGCAAGTATTGTGGAAGGATTTGCATTCTATCCACTATTATTGCCTTGGCACTTGGAAGTGGAAAAAGGTTGTGAAGAGGATGCTTACTTCTTTTAACTTATAGGATTGGTTTTACACAACTTAGCTTCTACCTTGGAAACAAGTTGACAAGTGTGCTCTAAGGAGGTAATAGAGAAAACCTCCAGTTCCTTCCTTAAATTAGGCAATATCCTCTAAATGAACTTCACACAGAGAGTATCTTTAGAGTCTCTTCCCTTGAGCTTGATGGGCATGTTCTTGAAGATGTTAATGCACTATTGCACAAACTAATTTGAGATCTCTGCCGAAGTTGGAGTCACGTTGTCCACAATGCATCCTTGTATCCTAAGGGGTAGTATTGCTTGTGGACAGTAGCTTTATCCAAGGTGCCAATTGGAGGTTACTCCATGCAAACTTCAAAGCCATAATTTTGTTGGCCTCTAACATATTTGATCATGTCTTGAAATAGGCTTTTAGACTATAAGGTTGAGCTTCTTTTCCATTATAAGCCCTATCAAACTTTGATACGGATAGTTCACATCTAGCTTGAAATCCTTCTTAGGTTTCATTTTCACTTGACATTGAGCTTTATGGTCATATGGAAAAACATCTTTTGTTGGAGGATTATCAATGCCTGCTTCATCTTTGTTTTCTATATATCACCATTACCATGAGGTGTGATGGCATCACCTTTCTAGTGTGGGATCACGTTGTGTCTTAGTGGTTGGAACGAGGTACAACTATGCCAATGGCCTAGGTTCAATGCTGAGTGGGTGTAGAACCCCTTGCATGTGTGTGTGAGAGAGAGAGGGAAGGTGTTTGACCTCACTTAGTTCGATTCCTTTCATCATGAAATGGACTTAAACACATGTATGACAAACTAAATTGGTTTAATTGTATGTTAAGAGGATAATTTATTCATTTTACTATTGGCTTCTATCAAACCTTACTATCGTATTTCTTATGCTTTATTGAGACTATTATTTTGTAGTTTGTTTACTAGTTGGATCCATCTATCATTAAAATCCTAGAGATGCCATGTATAACTTATTCGTTTAGATGTATTGATTCCTAGAGATATCTTACAAGGGCATTTTGGGGCTTACAAGTCCTTTGTATCATGGGCATCTTGCCTTTCCATACCACCCTTTTGCACAAACCCTTGTAACTACCTTGACTATAGGCATCCCAAGTTTTACCTAGGTAGGCCATGTTACTCACCAACATACATGGGTAACCCTAGAAGAAATTTTTCTCCTATGATGCATCTTGCTAGCTACTAGCCCCTACCATGATCCACATATAGATATCCTTAAATGCCTCTTGCCCATTCTCCGGTCAATACATTCATTGATCCAACCTACTGATTCGATGAAGGTGGATCATCTATTATGAGGTACATTGACCATTTTTTCATTGAAGGCATTCTAGTATGGATCACAGGTTGAAATTGGATTACAGACCACTATTGGTTGTGTTCTTGTTTCTTTACTTCAGTTTGGTGGTTGTCATTTGCCCCTAATCTAGTGTGATCTCCCGAAGGGTCTTTTTTTCACTATCTAGGAGGGGCACAAATAGGAGGCTTTGATGATGGTAGGGTTCCATGTTATTCATGCTTAACACTTGTCATTATTCCCCTATTTTCATTATCCCATCTTTTGATTAGTTGTTGTCAGTCGCTCATATTGTTTTCTTATTGGCCTTATCCTATGAGAAGAAGGGTTTGGAAATACTTGAGGTTGATGGAGTTGTAAGAAAAGAAAAAGCATGAGCCAAATATCCAAATGCAAGCGAATGGCAAGGGATGTAAAGTAAGCAAACAACAATCGTAGCTTAAGCTCTACCCCCTCTTATATAGCCACTAGTCCCCAAGAGTATCTATGCATATCACGCTATCAAAGTAAAATGAACTCTCAGTGAACATCCTGACCCTGATGTGTTGAGAAATCTAGGGCAACTATATTAAGTGATTTCTCTTATCTTTGATAACTGCTTTTGATGTATTTAAACTTGAAATGACCAGTTTCTTTTTTCACTTGTTATTATTATGTTCTTATCATCAAAATACCAAACCATAAAGAATAATGAAACAAGAGAACACAAGATACAGACGATCATCCAGGGCCAAAACTTCTCCTCTTGAGAGGAAAACCCACAAGAACTCTTCTCTTCTTATAGAACTTCAAATGACGAATTCCAAGATCTATGACCCTTGACCAAGACCCCTCCAAGACCAATTCAAAACATTCCTTTGAAGAACTTCTTCTAGCAAAGTCAACCCAAGTCAAACCAACTTCACAATTGTTGCAACTCCTTCTTCGACCTCAACTTCGGATGTGCAATTTGTGGCTGCAACTTTCGGCCTCCCTACAGAAAACCTAGCTTTGCACGTGTGGGAAAATATGAAGAAATTAACCTTCTCTTTCCTTCGCTTGGATAGGATCTTCTTCTTTGGGAACTCAACTTACAAGGTGAGACTTATTGGCACCAAAAAAATGACTTCTTAATGGTTCTGCAATTCTGTCTTCTTGCAGTAGATGGGTGCCCAAATTCACCTCGCACGTGTGAGAGATTTTCCCCAAAACAGATCCAAAAACTTCGATTTTCTTCTGCTGGTTTCACCTCCTCTTCCTCGCTCTTCTTTAGGTCTCCTTCTTGCCTTGATCGAACTTATTATTACTTGATCTGATATCCCCTTGAATGTGGCCGAACACAACTATTTATAGTCTTCTTTGAGTGCCATAATAGGCCGACTTGTTCTTTTAGATAGGCTGACTTGCTCCTCTTAAAGGCTGACTTGTTGTAGCACTATGACGAGGTCTTAGAGGGTCTTTTGGCTCTACTTTGACTCAAATAATTTTTCCTTTACAGTATTTAACATGCCCAAAAGGGTCTTCCACACATGACAATGACTCAATTGACTTGTAGACTTAATGACAAGCCCTAGAAGCACTCAGTGGGTGATTGACCTAAAAATAAATTTCTCTTGACCATGAAACCCATGCCTCAAGAATGACAGTAATAAATTTATTTTTCTCTTTACATTAAATAGTAAATACATAAAATCATGATTACATATGTCATTATGAAGACCGAACCTAGTTACATATTTCAACATGATGAAGGAATAAATTGCCCATTTTAATGGGGAATTATATCATTATTGCACGATAATCAATAAATCTTGTTAAACAAGCCAACTTAAAGAAGGAAAAGGAAAATATGGGGGCTTAAAAAAAAGAGGTAAGGAAAGGTAACTCTAGCAACTAAGCGCTCTCTCTACAAAGGTGCTTACGGAAAATGGTTCCACATAATCTAGTATAAGGCTATGAGACCTTTCATGAAGTAAAACCCAAGCCATAACACTATCACTTGCACCTATCATTTGTAAGTGTCGGCCTAGGATCTGGTCCTCCCTTTAGGGTTGGAAGCACCCAATAGGGTCATGTGTTAACCCTAAGTATTGTAACTTGTTCACAATCATAAGCTAGTACGATATTTGAAGATGATACTTGTGTGAAGTACTTTGATGGCTTTGGCATTGAATATGGTCCACCTTGATGCTCTTATAGTTCTTGTACCCTTGATGTTGATTTTACTTGATTCCTTAAGTATGTGTTAGATGATTTTTCCAAGGAAGTTAGGATCCATCGAGGGATGAGATGATGCTTCTCTAGCTCTTCATGTATGATGTCCAACCACTTTGTGATGATGTACACTTTGACAGAGGACATTGGAAAACTTTTGAGGGATGAGACCCTCCCTTAGCCCTCATGACCTATGACATTGGTGATCTAGGCTAGGATGTTAATTAGACATCAGGTGTGCCTAGGAGATGACAAGATGACACTAGGTTGGCATTGTACCTCAGACATTGCTCTTCTCTTGGTGATGATTGAGAATGATGACTTGGTATTCCTTCAGAGAGGTTTTCACACTTATATCCTAGTGACATCATGCCCTAACATGATGATGACACCATTTTAATGTATTTTTAATGGTGACATGGGATTATTAGATGGTGATGTTGTTCCTGAGAGGGCTTCTTTGAGGATGAGGCACCACTTTAATGAGGACACATGGCTTACAGGATGAGATAGACCCCTTGTATCATCCTTTGCACCTTTTCATGGAGAGACATGCATTTTGGTGTTAGTTTTAATAAGCCCAACAAATTGATTTAGAGCATCAATAAATTTTATACCCATAATTTAATTTTTAACAACAAAATCAAATATGAAATTTATGCAAAGAAATACTGCTGAGCTTCTAAAAATTTTACACAGCGGAAATAGAAATCAAGAACATAAATGTTTATACAACCTTTTACCCTGGAATCCCAATTCAGGAAAACCAACATTTGTGTTTTGTTTTTATTTCAGCTTGCAGAGGAAAATTATAAATTTATTACAGCAATAAAGCTCGATCTGTGTGCCAATATTAGGTTCAAACTTGCCTTGATTTGCGTGCCAACAACTGCCTCGATTTCTGTGCACATCTCTCACACGTGCAACCTCACATGTGCGATCGTACACCCTCGAAAAACATGCATGCTATGCACTACCTCAATTTTCATGCTTGTAGATTTTTGTGCAGCCTTTTCATGCATGCGACATGCCTTGGTTTGCATGCCCAACTGCCTCAGTTTGGGTGCTGCCCCTTTTCCTTCTCTTTCCATCACTTGCGTGCCATCTCTCCAAGCAATTAATTTTGTCCTTTTTCCCCAACCTTGTAATCCACGAAGTCAACCTCGTGATTCACGACCTTGTAATTCATGACGACATCTATGGATGAGATTAAATCTCATTGTCTCCATAGATCTGATGGTCATGATTTAATCATAAAGTCACTTAAATATACTTTATAATAAATCATTACTTTAGCCAACATTAATTAATTAAAATAATTAATGTGCCTTTACATAGGAAAAATAAAAGTCACTTTGCTAGAAAAGTTTGTTGGACATCTTCTGCATTCTCGACACTAAGCCTATGCAAAATCACTTTCCCAAGCTACCAAAATTCAACACTCCCTCTTAGCGGGGAAAGTGTTCTGCATCACCCTTAACTTATCTCTGAAGAAGACAAACTTGCCTTTCATCAAGGCCTTCATGAGGATGTCTGCCACCTAATCATCTGTAGGTACATACTATAGCTTCATTGTCACCTTCTGCACACAATCTTGGATGAAGTGATACCTGATCTCTATGTGTTTCGACTTGCCATGAAACATTAGATTTTCTGAGAGCTTGATGCAACTTTGATTGTCACAAATCACAGTTGGCTCCAACTCTTGATGAAACAACCCCATGAGTAACTTTCGAAGCCAAAAGGTCTCACATGATGCCAAGCTCGCTGCCATGTACTCAGTCTTAGCAAAAATCAATGCAACTTACTTCTTTTTCCTATTGAACCAATATGTAATGTCCCTAATTAAATTAATTTTGCTAAGAAGAATTTCCATTTTTGCAATTTGGGTGTTGGGAAATATTTTGGCATGTAAACTTAGGAAGAGTTGGTGGAGGGAGTTACCACTTAATCCTTGGAAAGATGCAGGCCACCAACAGTAGAGAAAAGGAAAAATTAAATTGGTAGTGGATGCAGGGCCCCCCCAAAAGGGGAATTCAAACCCCTTAGGAAAATTGAGCTAGGGAGAAGGAGGTCGAATTGGTGGGGCCAAAAGGAGAGAAAAGGAGGCAACAAAGATAAATAGAAGGAAGAGGCATCATCTAGGGGGATTTTGACAAATTGAATTTATGATTTAGAGTACTCTTGAGTTTCTTAACCAAGACTACCAATGTTGCTTAGCACAAGGATATTTTTAGGTGGAAATCTCTGCTCTTTCTTCGATGGACTTAAAGTGCCACCCTAGGAGAGAATTTTAGAGCTTATTGGAGAGGAGATTGCTGGATATTGTGGGTTATTCCAGCCATACTTCAGCGAATTTGAACTTCCAGGAGGATGCAGTGGCAAAAATCAATTTGCTTGGTTGAGGGGTCTTCAAGGGAAAATTTAGCTGGAGAATTGAGGAGAAAGTCCCTTGATATTTATACCAGATTTTGTGGAGAGTTTCAGGGTTGGAGATTGCTGCTTCAGTGAGAACCAAATTCAACATTCCTAGGGCTTGTGCAGTCTTTTATTGGGCAGAGTTTCATGGAGCTGTTGCTAGTTGAGTTGTGCAAGGTTGAGGAAAGGATTTCCCTCTTACCTTCTGGGAGTAATTTACAGAAAATTTTACAACCATTTGAGGGTGGAAACAGGGCCAAATTTGCAGCAGTAGCTTGAGGGGGACGCAAAACCAGTAGAGGAGGTCGTAGCACCAATTTGGGTAATTCCAGGAGATCGGAATTAGCCCAAAACATTTCAAGGTTTTTCTGGGTTGTGGAGGAGAGCCTAGATTAATTTGGCGGATTTTTCTGAGCATTCTAGGGGGGCTCAAACAGGGGTTCTTTCCATTCAGTAGTTGCAGAATTCTAGGGCCAACACAAAACTTGAGGAGAAAACATTTTCTTACATCCGGGCAACATATTTTTTCACTTGGGATTGTTTAGCTTGTTTTTGCAAACCTAGGTGCACATATTCCAGAACCTTTGAGAAACCTTTGAGAAACATATTACATTCATGATAGAAATGAAATTACACTTTAAAAAACCTTATTGAACATTTATCAATATTACTACTCCTTCAATGCTGGATTTATTGGTGAAATGACATATTTTTAATGATTTTGACCCTAATACCTAATGGTGACACTTCATGAAATGAGCTGAATGATGACCATGGTGGTGTGACTGAGATGGTGATGGAGACATTTTCAGTTGGCGACTCATCAAAATGAGTGATGGTAATGACCAAAACAGGAATTTTTTGAAAGGAGTAGTTACACACCTAGACACACTAGCCAGTGACCAAATTTTTATTTGAAGACCTAGTGAAACCATAAAAATTTGACTTCAAGACCCTGACAAAACCTTATAAGAGCATATTTGATCACCAGTGTTTGGCAGAACTGACAGACACTAACATTGGCTCCAGTTGGGGATGGCAGCTCGTTGGAGGTGTCAAGAACACCGTAGACCAAGTAGCCTTATCCATTGGGCATGGAGTAAAAAATCAAGAGACCAAACTCAAAACTGAAAACTGACTGACAAACTGAACTGACTATGACTGAAACAAAAACTTACTGAACTTACAAATCAGCAGCCAATCAATGAAACCGTATGGCCTTTACCTCGGGCTTCAATCTTTGATGATTAACTCCTTCACACTTAGGCAGAAAAGTAAAATGATACGTACAATGATGCTGAGAAACTTCAGAAATTTGATCAAAGGAAGTAGTGCTTGAGAAACATACCATTGACTGGTCCTCCTCCATAGTCTTGTCCTTTCATTTCCTCCAACAAGTAAGCATGCTTCCCTCTTGAAGCTGAAATCCTATATGGTCCCTTCCACAAGTTCTCGAACTTACCGTGTTTTCCTTTATCTTCATTCCGAGCATCCCAACGGAGGACCACATCACCCATATTGAAGTCATCCGCCTTTGATTTCTGGTCATACACTTTCTTGATTCTTTCTTGAAGCTTAGAAGTGTTTTGAAACACTTCCTCCCTGGTTTGTTGCAAATGGATCATTTGGTTTATCTGCCACTGAACATCATTCGGTTCGCTGCCAACTTCCTGCAATATCTTCATAACTGAAACAACAAGAGAAGTAGGAAAGACTATATCAACTCCATACACTAACTCAAAAGGTGACATGCCTATGGACTTCTTATTACTTACTCTGTCTGCCCACAAGGCATTGATAAGTTTCTTATGCCAATTTTTCTTATTTACCTCCAACATCTTTTTGATGATATTGACCAAAGACTTATTCGAAGACTCAGCCAGTCCATTGCCTTGCGGGTAGTATGCAGTTGAATGACCCAACTTGATATTGTACTTCTCACAAAGTTCCACCATCTTTTTGGACTTAAATGCACCTGCGTTATCCGTGATCATCTTCTGCGGACAACCAAATCTAGACAAAATATTAGATTCCAAAAATTGAATGATAACCAAATCAGTTGCTTGCCTGGTTGGGATTGCTTCAATCCACTTTGTAAAATAATCTGTAGCTGTCAAAATCCACTTGTGCTGGGCGGATGATGAAGGATGGATCTCACCTATGAAATTGAGACCCCATTGCTGAAATGGTGCCTGGACTAATATGGGCTGCAAAGGCTGCGGGAGCAACTTCCTCTTCCCTTGGAAATTTGACATTCGTGACAGCTCATCACAGTCTTGTACACATCAGCAAAAAGAGTGGGCCAATAGAAACCAACCCTCAAAACTTTGTTCGCTGTGGTCTTCTAGAATAAATGACTGCCACAATCACCCTTGTGAAAGTCATTCATCACTTCCTTCGCTTCACTTTCAACAAGACAACTCAACAAAACACCTCCCGAGTCTTTCCAATACAAAACACTGTCTAAAATACAATATTTTGAAGCCTTTAATTTCAGTGATCTACCTTTTCTTTTAGACACACCCGACGGAGGATTTAAGTGTTGCAGTACATAAACAATATCACCATACCAAGGGGATGAAATGAAAATCCGAGATACTTGTGTCAACGAGTCATCAACCTCCTCTTCAGAAAGTGCAGAAATCAGATTTATGTCCAACGCATGCAAATTAGATTTTGGCATCAACTTTGCCAAACCCTGTCCTTTGATCAGCTTTGTCGGCTTGATCTCCAGATCATATTCAAGCATGGCTGCAATCCATTTCCCTTGCCTCCCTTCGGGATCAGTTTGCATCAACACATCTTTCACCACTGCATTCAGAACATAAGCTATGATATGAGAGTGTAAGATGTATACTTGAAAGTATTTCAATGCTTTGACCAAGGCCAAAGCTTGTTTTTCAATAATGTTGTATCTCAGCTTTGCATCTCTTATGGTCCGGCTGAAAAAGGCAATTGGCTGCTTTGTCTTTGAATCATTTTTCTGCATTAGTACAACAACCAAAGAGTGCTCGAAAGCGAATGAAAAGATAATGAAGTCTAAAGTATAATCAGGGCTGATCAATGTGGGAGCACATGTTAAAGAAAATATGACTGAATTGAATGATTTCTTTGCATTTTCTGACCATCTTACCTCGCTGTCCCTTTTCAGCATATCTGTCATATCTCTAAGGTGTTCAACGAGATTGGGGATGAATCTCCTTAAATAATTTATCTTACTGTTGAATGACTGGATCTTCTTTTTGTTCCTTGGGTAGTCCAACTGCTAAATTGCTTCGATCTTGGAGGGATCAATGTGGATGCCATCTTTTGAGATGATGTGCCCAAGTTGTTTTCCCTCCTCCATGGCAAATAAGTTTTCTTAGGATTTAGCAAGATGCTGAATTTTCTGCATTTTTGAAACACTATTCTCAAGTGGTGTAGGTGCTCATCATCTGACTGTGAGAAGACAATAACATCATCAAGGTAAATCACAAGAAATACATCAATCTCATTTGAGAAAGCAATGCCCATAGCCTGCTGAAATGTAGCCCCTGCATTCTTGAGCCCAAATGGCATTTTGGCATACATGAAGGTACCCCATGGCATTGTGAATGCTGTTTTCTCTTGGTCATCTTCATGCACCAAAATCTGGTTGTATCCTAAATATCTGTCGAGGAGTGACATTCTTGAAGCTCCAACAACCCTCTTCAAGAATGTGGTCCATCTTCGGCAAAGGATAATTGTCCTTTAAGGACACCTTGTTCAGATTTCTGAAAACTATGCAAAGACGAATCTCCCCTGTCTTCTTCCTTACCGACACGAGGTTAGACATCCAATTTGAAAATCGAATAGGAACTAGAATACCTGCTTTGTAAAGTCTATTTACCTCTTTTTCAATCGAGGGTATTAGTTTAGGATTGATTCTCCTCAGCTTCTGGTGGAATGGCTTTTGATCTGGCTTGATTGGGATGGTGTGCTGGATGATGTTTTTTTTGTACACTTTTAAATCTGAATACTCCCTAGCGAATACATCAGAAAACTCACTCAAGAGAGCTGTGTATTTACCTTTCAACTCAGGGGATAAAGACCTTGATAACTTGACCATCTTGGGGTTATCTGCTGTACCAATGTTTACATCTTCAACACCTGCTTCTGTGGGGACCATTGTTGGCTTTTTGGCGACATCATCGTGATCAAATAACTCTTCCAAAGGTACTAGACCTCGTGGAATGTTATTGTCCTTTAGTTGCAACACCTCAACTTCAACAACTTCAATTATCTGATCATTTTCATTATACACCTCATCAATATGAGAATTAGCAAACTCCTCTTCCATCTGTAGAAAGTTGTTTATCTGTTTATCATCCCAAAATACTTTTCAGTATCTCAGATTGTCAGGGATAGCCGGACGATGCTTCACATGAATTTCAAACTTTTTAGTAGCATGAATAGGAATCTTAAAATTGCTGGCCACTGTGGCAAGTGAATCAGCCATAAAATTCTGACTTCTAGGAATCATAGACAATGTATATTCTGGAGAAGTTTTAAGAATATCAAGAACAACATTACGATAAGCTCTCATCCTAGGATGTTTGGCCTAGTAATCCCCTTCTACCTGTTTTATCACCAAATCAGAGTCGCCATATACTGTAATTCTCTTTGCACCTAGCCTTTTCAAAATTAGGAGACCGGTGATCAAGGCCTTATATTCTGCCTCATTGTTTGAATAGTTAAAACCTAGCTTATAAGAACACAATCTTACATTCCGTGGGACTTTAGATGACTGATGTATAGGGCTACTGATCCAGATTCTGATACCAGCTCCATTTTTTCCCAAAGCACCATCGAAATCATGGTCCAAAGACCCTCCTCATCATTGGGAAGCTGAAATTCTGTGGGCTGATCTGTTTTTTCTTTTTGATCCGCTGTCTCAACCTATTCTTTACCTTTCTCTGACTCAATTGATCTTTGCTGTGATTCTAATGACTTTTTCTCTGAAGTGCTTGGCTGCAAGCTTTCAGAATTCTAATTTTTGTTTTCTGCATTTAAGACCACTTGGACACTATTTGACAATTCTGAAATTTCTTCACCTTCTATAAGTTGACTATCTAAATCATCAGTACTATGATCATTATACAATATGAAAGACTCTAAATCAGTATGTACAGAGTGAATTGGGTGATTCTTAGGTTTATCTTTGCTAGTGATCATGTATTTCATTTTCACTTCTCGGTATAGCTTCCTAAGTTGACCAAATACCAGAATTGTAGCATATGAAAAATCAAGTTGTAGAGTACCCCTTAATTTGGCTCCCCAAGACTGTGAAAGCAGCATGCCATACCTTGGAGGTATGTCAGCAACTACAACATCCATCAACACATTTTTGGCGGGAATCTAATCCAAAGAGACAACTTAGTCTTTGATAAGACCAAGGCATCAGACTCTACCGGAATCAAAAGAATAGACTTCATGATAGGGTCGGGTTATGTCCAGCCCCAACTTATCTATGATGGCCTTCGACATTAAATTATGGGAGGCCCCATAATTCAGCATGGCATTATGGAGAATATAATCATGAATCCTCAAGCTGAGATAAAAGGGAGGGACTTCACTATCTTCAAGATTTCCATCTACCGCTGGGCCAAATAGAAGTCCGGGATGGTCATCACTGACATTGACCATGTCTGACATGTGATTTACTTTCAACATCTTGGCAATATGAGATTTGTATCTATCATTCGTTACAAGCTCAGTGAGGGGAATATAAACTTTTAACTTAGAAATTTCACTCTCTAAGCTAAACAAGTTAGATTGTTTCTCTACCTCTTTTACAATGGTATCTCGTGAAGTGAACAAAGTTCCTTTTTTAGTTAAATACTCCAGAAGACTTGGAATATGAAAATATCCATGAGGATACAAATACTATTATATAAAAGGTATGAGGAATGATTGATTGAATGTTACAAATGAGGCCTGCTTATATACCTAGGCAGGTACCTCTTCACGAAAGGTCATGTCTCATCAGACATGCCCTTTCAACTTAATTACTAATTAACTAATTAATCATTATTTACATTATTTTATTCATTACATTGCCTTCTTCCTCAAAAAGCTTTGTCCTCAAAGCTTGTTGATGAAAGGCGTTGATTTCTTTTCCTGCTACGAATGTCTTCTCGTCTCGGGGCAGTCATCCTTGTCGATACAAGTTGATATGATCCTCTAAGTGACAAACAAAATTGTCGCACTAAGAATGGATCAGACCATCCTAAATCAATCTTCTGTGGAATCTTACGGTGACTGGCAACTTATGACGACTTGTTATCGCATGAGTGGATTACACTATCATTAGTATTCTTCGGAATATCAGCTTGTTGATTCTGTTCTGAATACGTAGCTTGATTGAGTTGTCTACTCCCGTGATTTGGATGTCTATATGGAGCTTTTTTGGTTTGACTTTCCTTTATTAGGTGTGTGGCAACTTTATGATTTTCTTCTGGCGAGGATGTTGTTGAGTTGGTTACAGAACCTTCACATGGGACGTTCATCGTTTGAACTACAACATTTGAGTTTGTATTTTCTGCAACTTGCTTGTCTGTTTCCTGAGTTGTGACATTTACTGGATCAATATCTGTTTCTTCAACTTGGACTTCTACATTTGAAGGTTTCAATGATTTCTTTTCGACAAGTTGTTGCACCTTGTTTTCTAATGACTTCTTGTCTTTTTTCAGCTTCTTAATTTGCATTAATAATTTGTCGTTGTGGTCCTTGAGGCGAGCAACTTCTTCATTCTTGTTGGTGGTGATTTTGTCAATTTCCTTTTGCATATTTTGTATCACCTTTTTACCTTCTTGAAAAATTACTTTTGAAATTTCTTCCAAGTCTTCATGCATCACTGAATGTGGCTTCAAGTTCACGTCCTGTAGTGTTATTTTCTTCTTTTTGTAGGAGAATGTAAAAAACTTCTTTTTCATATTAAGGATGAATGAACCTAGGGTTTCCATCCATGGTGAACCCAACAAAATGTCACTATCGTCAAAAAGTAATGTTTTCACGGTAAATTGAGAGATAAAAGTATAATCCCCAATATTAAGTTGTAGACTTTTTATATCGTACTTTTTTTTGTCAAAAAGTCTAATTTTTCGATTATATTTGACTCAGGAATCACCAACTGATTTGCAATTTTAGGGTTTATGTAATTTTTATCTTCAACGGGTGATATAGCAATAGTGACATCTTTTCCTACGAGAGTTCCTTTAATTTTAAATAGCACTTTAGCGTCGATGGGTACGGTTTCTAAAAACCTTTTCTGTTTCATTTCTAACTTAGACTCCATTTTGCTTCTTTGTAATATAACTTAGGTTTTTAACTTTTTAAAGTCACTCCCCTTTTATTTCAAACCTTTTCCTTTCTTATTCCTTTTTAAACTTTTAATATTGTTTGCTTTTAGTACTATAAGGTATTATTTTTATAATACCTCTCTTTTTAAAAAAATATTAATTACTCCCTTTTCATATATATATAACACACTTAATAATTTTTTATTTTTATTTTGTAACCTTAATTACTTCCTTGATTTTTAATTAAACTTATCTTATTTAACTTTTGACTTCCCTATAGTCAAGTTCCTTATTCCAATAGTTAATTGGAATAATTAATTTATTTTTCTCCTAAATAACCTTACAATAATATTTTGAATTATATTTTTTCTCAAAGGAGAGTACTTTTTATTTTCTTCACACTTTTGTAAATTACTTTTATTACTTATAACCTTAAATATAGCCTTCCTTTAGTGATGAGTTCTTTGACTAAGTAAATTCTAGTTTTATTTATAGTTTTTTTTTTTTTTTTGAAAAGTTACAACCCTAGGGAAACGTGGCTATTCACCTCTCTGGGGTATAATATAAAATATATTTCCACTTATGTGTATTTGACTCGGTTAATTTTCTCCACCTAAAAAGTAACTTAGCATTCATACAAAGAGGTTTTTTATTCCTTTTGTTCTTATTTTACCTTGAAAATACAATGGGCTTCTAAAACCACGAGCTTGTAAACCACTTAAATAAGAATAAAAATAATCTTATCTACTCTTCTTTCTCTTACGTATAGTTTTTTTATCATGCACTTTTTATCAATAATGTAGAACCATTTTTTCTTTTTTCTTTTTCTTTTGGAACTATTTTCTTTTAATTTTTTTTTTTCTTCCTTTTAATTTATTTCCCCTTCTTTTTTAAAACTTTCCTTCTCTCTTTTATTTATTTATTTATTAATATATATATATTTCTTCCCTTTTTTTAATTTTTTTTTATTATGGCCAAAGGCCTCTAAGTCTCTGACAAACTCAGCAATGGAGAAACTCCAAGATTTGTAGCGAATGCTTCAGTCACGACGGCAACAAAGTTGACGATTTTTATGGTCAAGGACCTAGATCGTAGAGCGTGGCTCTGTGCAGCGTGAGCGACCACAAGATCGAACTCCTCTGATACCAAATGAAGTGAACAAAGTTCTTTCTCAAGTTAAATACTCCATAAGACTTGGAATATGAAAATATCCATGAGGATACAAATATTATTATATAAAGGTACGAAGAATGATTGATTGAATGTTACAAATGAGGCCTGCTTATATACCTAGGCAGGTACCTCTTCATGAAAGGTCATGTCTCATCAGACATGCCCTTTCCCTTTCAATCTAATTACTAATTAACTAATTAATCATTATTTACATTATTTTATTCATAACATCCCGCTTTTTCAGGCTGCTCTTTTGCTGAAGATTCCTTTCTTTGTACTTCCTTATCCTTCTTTGATGTACTTGTAGATAGCTCACTGTTCTTGCTCTGATTTATGGCAACAGGCTCCTTCTCTTTGTTTGGACTAGCTTGGGAAGTTTGTTTGGGCTGAGTATCTTTTTGCTGATTTGTCCTCTTTTGATTAGAAGTAATAGGAACATCTCGGTTTCTCAAACTGTACTGTCTCTACGCTGAGATGAGAGCATTTAGGTACCCCCTTTGATAGTCTTCAAATTGGACTGTCAACCCATCATCATTTGCAAGGACATATTCTTGGTCATTCGACACATGTTTCCTTGGTATACTCATCATCTTCTGTAAGGAAGATAGGTCCATGATATTTTACAAAGAAATGGTTCTCTTCAACAATATCATCTTTATCTTCAGGTCCTTGGGCATCGTTCTGCTGTAATGGAGTGCAGACTTGTTGTTGAGCTTGCTGATCTGGAGCTCTTCGTTCTCTCTGCTTAATCCTGAATTGTGGTTGCTGCTGCTGTCCTCGGAAATTGGGATTTCAGAGTGATTGTCTAACTGCCTTTTAGAAATGGACATCCTGTCTACCATCTTTTCCACAGTTCTAATCCAACTATCCAATTTTGCTTCGGATGAGGATGATGGTTCTTCCTTAATTGTAACTCTCTTTTCAACTTTGCTTTTTGATTTCTTGATCAATAGATTAGCTTCAACGCTGACCGCATTTCTCTGCATCTCCTCCAGTGAGGTGGGTTTTCTTTCTCTAAGATGATATGCCATATCAGGGTCAAAGGCATCTGGATAGTGCAACAAGGCCAAGTCAGGTGGAGGTTTGATATTGGCGGGAATGGAATTTTACACCTTATTGAAGCGGGTAGTATAGTCTTGGACTGATTCATTAGGTTGCGTTTTCAATGAGTTATACTTGGCCAATATTTGGAGAGGATTTTTCTTTTCCTCCCACTTAGCGAGGAAAAGATTTGTTAGCTGTTGTGAATTCTGCACTGAACCAGCTGCCATAGCTCTGAACCACTTTTTCACTTCTCCTGAGAAACTCTAAGCAATAATTCTCATCTTCGCATCATCATTGTCTACCTCTTCTAAATCTATGAAATCTGTGATTTTGTCAATGTGTTGCCTAGCCGTAACCTCGGTGGTTCCATTAAAAAGAGGTATCCTTTGTCCATAGTTCTGACGTAAATCAATGAGCTGTCCCGATAGAACTAATGGAGCAAATCTGGCCATAGTTGTTCCTAGAAGGTACGCTTGTAGTCACAACAGGAACTGTTGGTATGAGAGGTGGTTGTGTAGGAAGAAGTGTGGATGATGAAGAAACAACATTGTGAGGGGATGTAGTAGTAGTGTGAATAGATGAAACTGAAAGAGGATCAACAGACAAGAGCTCCTGCTGATATTGTATGAAAGCCTTCACGGAGGTATATTGAAGATGGTTTGCTAATTTTTGAAGTTTATCAAATTGATTCCAAACCTTCTTATCAAAATCTGCTTCTGATTTGGATTCTATGGATGAGAAATTTGTTTCAAGCTTTGAAGGGTCGAATACAACTTCAGACAAAGATGTTATTTCAGATAACCTTAAACGATCAAATACAATTTCGGACAGAGATGTTTTAGATTTGGATCTAAACAGTGATAACTCGAACTTCAGATCAAAAGGAATATCTTCAAGTGAAAGCAATTATGAAGGTAGAGATGTAGACCTTACCAAAGTAGATGAACTTGACTGAATCTCTGAATGCTGAGGTCTTTGTTTTCTTATGAGTCTTTCCGGATTTTCAACGGGAGGTGCTGGATGTGGATCTGGATTCGATCATGTATGCCTTTTAGGAGCCAATGTTGACTTGTTTTTGCACTTTGGCTCTTTGCAACTTGAAATAACCTTCTTGGAAACGAGGTCTTGTCACCCACAGGCCTAAAATCCAATGAAAATATAATAATACACCCAGGAAATATCTG
Organism: Pinus albicaulis; assembly: GCA_034641835.2. Lineage (NCBI taxonomy): Eukaryota > Viridiplantae > Streptophyta > Pinopsida > Pinales > Pinaceae > Pinus > Pinus albicaulis. The sequence continues at coordinate 42,545,503 of CM076575.1, read as the reverse complement.
TCACTTCGGTCCTCGACAACGATGCCATAAATGTTAGCCTCCACAATGTCCCAAGGTTGAAAGGAAATCGACGGAGGTAACCTCAAACCAAGCTTTTAGGTTGGTAGCTAGCCCTACCAAACTAGAGATGGCTTTCTCTATGAAAACACAGCCAAAGGTTTTGACTGGAGGAAGAATGGATTTTAGGCGAGATAGCTCAGCTCTAGGGTTTTGAAGGATTTAGGGTTTTTCTGCTGGATCAGGGATGAAAATCAAGTAACTAGGTCAAAGTATCAAAGGTTACAGCTGCAAGAGATATGGAGGAGCAAGGTAGCTATGATTTTGTGATGGCTTTAGGTGCTTGTTGGTGTAGTGTAGTGTTTGAAAGAGCAAGAGATCGTAATGAGCATGTGCACCATGAATTCATCAATCAAGAAGGAAAATTACACAAAATGACATTCCTAACAAAACAGAGCTTTAATGAAAAGAATTATGCTTATAAACTTCTTAGGAAAATCACCGAAGAAGGAAGATATGGTAAGGAGACAAGTATATCATTCATATAAAACTATAACAGAGAGAAAACAATATCACAAACTCACAACACGAGAATTCCTGAATAATAGTTGCAACTAGTCCTTTGATTTCCTGTATAAAATGATGAAGTACAAGCTACAAGAGTTTCACCCTATGATGTCCAACCATCAAAATGACTGAAAAACACATACATATAGACTAAAAAACAACTTCCCCTCTCTTAGGGGTCAAATCCCTCAGTGTAGGAACAACTTAAAAATATCTCTCAACAAAACCCTAATGTTTAGGGAGGTTTGAACAAACCCTCCAAATAGAGTTGACTAAGCTGTTTGTCTTAAATGAGGTCTAAAATTACATCAAAGTAACCCCAACAAGCCCATTTACATTATATTACATCACATCAACATAAAAATAGAGTAATTATATCATCAAAGCAAGTTTCACTGAGAAAAACCTCGAAAAAGTGCACAAAGGGAAAAACGCAGCGCTTGACTGATAAAACACAATGCTTGACTTGTGAGAGGCTTTTGGAGGTCTTCCCATGCTCCAAATCTAGTTCTGAAAGATGCTCCGGAAAACTAAGGATGTCTAGTTGTCATTAGACACCTCAAGCAAGCAAAATGGACACTCCATGAGGGAGAAAAATGCATTTTCCCACAGGTACTCCCAAAAGCGCAGCGCCTATTTCAAAATAGTGGCAGAAAGTGTGTTTTTGACCTCTTTTTTGACCTTTTCTCTCCACCAGTTTGCTGACAAGGCACCCAAATTGGATAGCTGACATGTATAGGTCAATATCTGCCGAGGCATATCAATTTTTTGGCATTTGGATGCTTGAGGAAAAAGCACAGCGCACTTTTGGCTGTTCTGCAATTTCCAATTTAGCCAAAAGTCTCAAAAAACCAAAATTTTTCCAAAATGCTCAAAAAATTCACCAAAATTGTTCCATGAAGGCTAGTGATGATATGTAATGCTATGAGAGAGGCTTTAGCAAGCAAATCCAACTTATCCTTCTCTTTTTGCCTCATTAGGGTTTCCTTGAGCTTTTTCTTCAACTGCTTGATTCTTACTTGAGAGACCTGATTTCTTGTGTAGTAATGCATGGCCATATGTCTTTGTAGATTGTTCCTATTTGCCTTCTTGAGAAGCATTTCCATGTGGCAATTCACTCTATCAAGCCATCCTACCTTGTCCTTTTCAATTTCTACCAAGATGAGCTCATCAACTGTCATTTGAGTTCTTGGTGGAGATGCTTCTTTCTGTTGCTCAAGTGCCCTCTTGAGGCCTCTTGTCCTTGGTCTCTTTCTTCTAACCTGCTCTTCCTGATCATCTGAACCATCAATCTCAACCACTGCCTTACCCTTTACATCATCTTTGCTCAAATCAACCTTGGGCTTATTCAAGAGTAGTTGATTTACCTTTAATTGCATATTCTCTTGCTGTAAGAATGAAACCAAGAAGTTGGCCTTTGACAAACTCTCCTAAAGTTCTCTGATCTCAGAATCCTTTTCCATGATGATCTGCTCTGGTGTCTTGTTCTCTTCATTTGCCTCCAAGTCTGCCATGTTAGTGTCAATATGGAATGGCTCCTCATCTTGCAATGGTGCCTCATGGTGTGATGATGATACATGTTCAGCTGATGTAGGCTTGACCCTTTCAACAATATTTGAAGCAAACACAAGCCTCTTACCTCTGAGATAAGTTTGTGTCACTTCTGCCCTAGGAACTCTTTTGGTAGGTTTGCTTGAGGGAGCAATCTCTTGATATGCTGGTGAAGCCAAGGGTGTAGAGTGACTGCTAGATTGAGTTATCTCTGATACAATGGAAGCTATTTGCTGATGAGGAGTCCACTGCAAATGATGATTTGTGCCAAAATAGAGAAAGCGCAGTGCTTGCACAACACCTGCGCAATGAATGCACAACAAAAGCGCAATGCTGAGGAGAAATGACACTCTTGAGCAAAGGAATTTCTTCTCTGAGGGTGAGAGTGAGTTTTCTTGCTGGAGAAAGGTTTCTTGAGGATGGAATGAACAAATGAAACTCTTTTGGGTCTTTTGTAGCTTTGGAAATCATTTTTCACTTTTGGTGGTCAAGTGGCCCCACCAAGTCTTTTCACTTTTGATTTGAAACTTGGCAGCTTTGAAACCTTTGAGAAACATATTACATTCATGATAGAAATGAAATTACACTTTAAAAAACCTTATTGAGCATTTTTAAATATTACTATTCCTTCAATGCTGGATTTATTGGTGAAATGACAGATTTTTAATGATTTTGACCCTAATACCTAATGGTGACACTTCATGAAATGAGCTGAATGATGACCATGGTGGTGTGACTGAGATGGTGATGGAGACATTTTCAGTTGGTGACTCATCCAAATGAGTGATGGTAATGACCAAAACATGAATTTTTTGAAAGGAGTAGTAACACACCTAGACACACTAGCCAGTGACCAAATTTTTATTTGAAGACCTTTTGAAACCATAAAAATTTGACTTTAAGACCCTAACAAAACCTTGTAAGAGCATATTTGATCATTGGTGACTGGCAGAACTGGCAGACACTAACATTGGCTCCAGTTGGGGATGGCAGCTCGTTGGAGGTGTCAAGAACACCGTAGACTAAGTAGCCTTATCCATTGGGCATGGAGTAAAAAATCAAGAGACCAAACTCAAAACTGAAAACTGACTGACAAATTGAAATGACTATGACCGAAACAAAAACTTACTGAACTTACAAATCAACAGCCAATCAAGGGAACCTTATGGCCTTCACCTCGGGCTTCAAGCTTCGATGATTAACTCCTTCACACTTCGGCAAAAAAGTAAAATGATGTGTACAATGATGCTAAGAAACTTCAGAAATTTGATCAAAAGAGGTAGTGCTTGAGAAACCTACCATTGACTGGTCCTCCTCCATAGTCTTGTCCATTCATTTCCTCCAACAAGTAAGCATGCTTCCCTCTTGAAGCTGAAATCCTTTACGGTCCCTTCCACAAGTTCTCGAACTTACCGTGTTTTCCTTTATCTTCATTCCGAGCATCCCACCGGAGGACCACATCACCTTTGTTTTCTGGTCATACACTTTCTTGAAGCTTAGAAGTGTTTTGAAACACTTCCTCCCTGGTTTGTTGCAAATGAATCATTTGGTTTATCCACCGCTGAACATCATTCGGTTCGCTGCCAACTTCCTGCAATATCTTCATGACTGGAACAACAAGAGATGTATCAACTCCATACACTAACTCAAAAGGCGACATGCCTATGGACTTCTTATATCTTACTCTGTCTGCCCACAAGGCATTGATGAGTTTCTTATGCCAATTTTTCTTATTTACCTCCAACATCTTTTTGATGATATTGACCAAAGATTTATTCGAAGACTCGGCCAGTCCATTGCCTTGTGGGTAGTATGCAGTTGAATGACCCAACTTGATATTGTACTTCTCACAAAATTCCACCATCTTTTTGGACTTAAATGTAGCTGCGTTATCTGTGATTATCTTCTGCGGACAATCAAATCTAGGCAAGATATTAGATTCCAAAATTGAATGATAACCAAATCAGTTGCTTGCCTGTGTAACGACCCATTCCAAGTATAAGCAAAATAATATTAGCGTGTATACGACATACGCATATGATAGCTACAGATGCATATATCGCATACACTGCACTAGTATACATAGCTACTAGTATTGAGACTACCTAAGTTAGAGTAATGAATTGAATATCACAATGCAATTTATCTCGCCAAGATATAATAAAATATCAACAAGATACCTAACACGTATACCGCTCTATATGCATATGCATGGGAGAGCATTATTCAAGAAAATCAAAATATAATTTAGTATAAATTATATGGTAGTGGACCAATAAAATAATAATATAATTTAATTAATTATAAAGTTAATTTAATTAAGTTAAAAACAAAAATAATACAATTAATCTTAAAATAGTTAATCAAAGTCAATATCTCCATCAATGCGTAGAAATATCTACATAAATGCCTATCATATCTAAATAAATGAATATAATATCTCCATAAATGCATATAATATCTCCTTAAATGAGTAATATATCTCCATAAATGCCTATAATATCCACATAAATGCCAAAAATATCTAAATGGATGCGAGGAGGTGGAGGAAAGTTATATAAGGAGTGGAATGTGAAGGAGAGGGGGAGGCTTTGCTTTGCAAAATTCTGCATTATTGTCAAGAGGAAATATTGGGGGATTTGAACTGTTTTGAAGGGGAGACTCATTGTTCTTGGAATTTTGGGCACGGGGGCAGAAGAGGCATCTTCTGGGTCTAGGATTGTTTCCTAGATTGGCTAGGAGGAATCGATTGTTTTGGTAACCTGTCCGCTGCATTCACAAGGAGAACCATAGCCCAAGAAATCATCAGTTTCATTCCAGGTATTTTTCTATGTATAAAATAGTTGCTTATGTAAGTTTAAATTCACTGTTGGTCCCATTTATTTGCATCTATGGTTGAAATATATGTATAGGATTAAATTCATGAATAAAAGTGATGATTAGGGTCTCTATAGCCTGGTTGGGATTGCTTCAATCCACTTTGTAAAATAATCTGTAGCCGTCAAAATCCACTTGTGCTGGGCGGATGATGAAGGATGGATCTCACCTATGAAATCGAAACCCCATTGCTGAAATGGTGCCTAGACTGATATGGGCTGCAAAGGTAGCGGGAGCAACTTCGTCTTCCCTTGGAAAATTTGACATTCGTGACAACTCATCACGGTCTTGTACACATCAGCGAAAAGAGTGGGCCAATAGAAACCAGCCCTCAAAACTTTGTTCGCTGTGGTCTTCTAGAATAAATGACTGCCACAATCACCCTTGTGAAAATCATTCAGCACTTCCTTCGCTTCACTTTCAACAAGACAATTCAACGAAACACCTCCCAGGTCTTTCCAATACAAAACACTGTCTAAAATACAATATTTTGAAGCCTTTAATTTCAATGATCTACCTTTGCTTTTAGACACACCTAGCAGAGGATTTAAGTGTTGCAGTACATAAACAATATCAACATACCAAGGGGATGAAATGAAAATCCGAGATACTTGTGTCAACGAGTCATCAACCTCCTCTTCAAAAAGTGCAGAAATCAGATTTATGTCCAGCGCATGCAAATTAGATTCTGCCATCAACTTTGCCAAACCCTGTCCCTTGATCAACTTTGTCGGCTTGATCTCCAGATCATATTCAAGCATGGCTGCAATCCATTTCCCTCGCTTCCCTTCAGGATCAGTTTGCATCAACACTCTTTCATCACTGCATTCGGAACATAAGCTATGATGTGAGAATGTAAGACGTATACCCGAAAGTCTTTCAATGCTTTGACCAAGGCCAAAGCTTGTTTTTCAATAATGTTGTATTTCAGCGCTGCATCTCTTATGGTCTGACTGAAAAAGGCAATTGTCTGCTCCGTCTTGGCATCCTTTTTCTGCATTAGTACAACAGCCAAAGAGTGCTCGAAAGCGAATGAAAAGATAATGAAGTATAAAGTATAATAAGGGCTGATCAATTTGGGAGCACATGTTAATGCAAATTTGATTGAGTTGAATGATTTCTTTGCATTTTCTGACCATCTTACCTCGCTGTCCTTTTTCAACATATATGTCGTATCTCTAAGGTGTTCAGCGAGATTGGGGATGAATCTCCTCAAAAAAATTATCTTACCGTTGAATGATAGGATTTTATTTTTGTTCCTTGGGAAGTCTAACCTCTGAATTGCTTCGATCCTGGAGTGATCAATATGGATACCATCTTTTGAGATGATGTGCCCAAGTAGTTTTCCCTCCTGCATGGCAAATAAGCTTTTCTTAGGATTTAGCGAGATGCCGAATTTTCTACGTTTTTGAAACACTATTCTCAAGTGGTTTAGGTGCTCATCATCTGACTGTGAGAACACAGTAACATCATCAAGATAAACCACAAGAAATACATCCTTCTCATTCGAGAAAGCGATGTCCATAGCCCGCTGAAATGTAGCCCTTGCATTCTTGAGTCCAAATGGCATTTTGGCATACATGAAGATACCCCATGGCGTTGTGAATGCTGTTTTCTCTTAGTCATGTTTATGCACCAAAATATGGTTGTATCTTGAATATTTGTCGAGGAGTGACATTCTTGAAGCTCCAACAACCCTCTGCAAGATGTGGTCCATCTTCGGCAAAGGATAATTGCACGAGAAATCAGAGTTTCATGGGCAAGAAACTCTCTGAGGTCAGAAATCCCCAAATGTGTCTTCTTCTCTCTCTTCTGACGTTTTCTGCACCAGCAATTGCTGTTACAAGAAAACTGCGTTCCACCAGCTGCTGATCTGCGCTGCTCCCTCGGCCTCTGACACACTGCAAACTGGGAAATCCTACCTCTCTGTCGGCTCGCTCAGAGAGAGATTTCCTTATAGATCTAGCCCTCTTGGCTTGGGCTGCTCAATCAATGGGGAAATCAATCTGTTGCTTACGCAACTCTTTGATCTCTGACTTTTTCTTCAACGCTGGATCTTACTGGTTTGCTCTCTTGCTCCTCCTGCACTGCTAAACAAGCTCTGATACCGTGTAAAAATTTTGTTGCCCGAATCCTACTGGAGCAATTGATGAGAATTCTTCTATTTGTTAATTACTTGAAAAAATTATTTACTGTGTTCTACGGTAAGTAATGAAACCCATACACTACAACCTTCACAAAATTAACCTGCGGAAAATAAATGTGCGGAAACAATATTTGAACAAGAATAAATCATTGACACATGACACCTTTATTTTTGGACCAATCTCCTTGGAAAAACCCAATGCGGGAAAACCAGTGCAACAACTGAGGGTTTTTTTGTTATGCAGTAATTTTCTGAGCACAAATCTATGATTGCCGAAACTGACAAATCATACAAAGGAAAACTAACAAATAAAATCTCGTGAGAAGATCTTACTTTGCCACGAGAATCCGACACTGACCTTAGCTCGAGGTGAGCTGCTCTGCGCAATAACTGCATCACCCTGCACGGTCGCTGCATCACAACTGAAGCTGCCTTCCCTCTTGCTATTGGATCTCTCTACTGTCTGGAAACGAGGCTTTCCTGACCTCCGAAAACTCCTTTCGGCTATTGGCACTGACCCTTGACTGTTTCCTCAACAGAATTTCGAAATCCCTCTGAAGCACTGCGCAGTCCCTGAGTGGCCTCTGCGTGGTTGGCTCTGCACTGCCCCTTTGTGGCTTTTATTGCCTCCTCTGCTTTGCACTCTCCGGATCAGGAAACTCTTCCAACCGGAAATTATCTCTGCCCCTCTCTGCAAAAGTATTCTCGATCGATTTTCTCCTTGAGCACTACTCACTAAAGAATTTCAATCTCTAGATTTTCTCTCTCGATGTTTCAGTGTATGTTCCAACTGCCCCATCAAGTCCTTCTTATAATCTTCTCATTGAGACTTCAACGACCGAGATTAAATCGCTAATCAACGGCTAAGATTAGCTTGACTTGATCTCTGTCTTTTCTAGAAGATTCAAACTGTTTTAATTAAAATCATTTAATTATTTTAATTTCCTAAGTTTAGACTTAGGGTCCCATTAAAAATAATTAATTATTTCTATAAAACATAATATGAATGGAATTTTCCAAAATCCTTTCTGGGTTCTTTGGAATACATGTGCCTAAGCCTTCTTGCAAAATTTGAGACTTAGAGCACATTTGATGCTACCAGAAATCAACATTTTGAAATAGGTCTAGAAATTGTAGTAAACTAAAATCTGAAGTGTAGCCAAGAAGAAGAGAGAAATCAGTAGTTTGACTATCGTTGACTCAAGGAAGAGAAGGAAGCTTTCTTTCTTGGTCTTGGAGTGGCAAATAGGTCAAGGGTCTTGGTCCTGGTATTCGTCAATTGAAGTCTTTATAGAAAAATTCGTTTGGGTTTTCCTTTCAAGTGGGAAAGGTTTTGGCCTTGGTTGATCGCCTACATTCTGTGTCTCTTGTCTCTTTATGGTTTATGCATTGGTAACTGTATGATGAAGAACACTAAATGAAGATCCTAATCTAAGAAGTAAAAAACATTCACAAGAGGTTTTCTAACGAAGAGAAATCACCTAATCTTGATGCCCTAGATTTCTCAACATGGTATAAGAGCTAAGGTGACAAAGTCAAGGAAGGGCATCTTATCAAGGGACACTAAAGGATTAAATCTTGAGAAAGAAATCAAAGCAAATCGAAGGATATCAAAGTGAAATCAAGATCTATAACGAAGTATCAAAACCCTAGAAGGAAGAAGAAGTCTACTCCAAAAGGAAGTCTTGATATCATCACTCAAATAATCATCAAGAAAAAGAAAGGCCAAAACCCTACATCTACTCAAAGTGAAGAGATCTACAAATCAAAGCAACTAGAAGTCTATACATCCAAGAGAGACACTTCAAGATCAAAGATCACATCATCATCTTGGGGAAAGTCAAAACCCTAGAAACATTTATGGGATCAGCACTGAATCATCACCTAAGGAATCAAAGTATCTTGAAGGCAAGTTATCCAAAGGAGGCTAGATCAAGAGGCGTTGTCATCACCTTCAAAAGGGTTATAAGGCAATTTCCTCTCATTGAAGGACAATCAAGAAGTTGTCATCAACTAAGTGATCTCCCTCTTTGAGGGGTCAATAATCATTCTTGAAGAGATGTATCTTCATCAAGGAGAAGGTTTCTATCATCATAAAATTCAAGGAAGCAACAAGTGGAAGAAGCATATTGTTAATCTAGGTTGTCATTGATGTCAATAGTTGATGTTAGTGTCCAGGATGGCAAATATTCTTGAAGATGCCAGAGGATGATTACAATGGAAGACTACCATATGACTGCACATGATGAAGGACTAGAAGACATACACATGATGACATGTCCTACCTCCAATGATCTTGGTGATAACACTACATGATTACATGTCCTACCTCCGATAATTTGATGATGACATGACAAATCTCCAATGATGTGAAGTTTGCTGTCCTTATGATGAATACTACATAATGATGCTCCATTTGATTGATGAAATATCTCTGCACAATCTTAAGGGCAGGTGACCTAGTGACCGTATATTGAAGAAGGCAAGGACATGATGATGGTGATCCTATGTTGAAGAAGGCTAGGACATCATTATGAAGACAATCAACGAAGAAATCAAACGATGAAGAAGCCCTACACTCAAAGGCATTTTGCTCTGCCTCCATTTCTGCACTCATAAATAATCAGTCACATTAAAAAATATTTTTCGCTACTTTAGATGCAAAATTCCTTAATTAAACCTACACCATCTTTAAGAGCATAATTTTTCCTTTCCAACGAGCTATTACTCAGCCCAAAACTCCAAGTGGTTTGAAAGTTATTGATTTTTCAAGTTTAAAGTAAAATTCTGTCAGTGAGCCGACCTTACCTTAGTAAATTCATGTCGGTCCTTCTTGAAGACATGTCTATTCGTTTATGGACAAGAATGTGTATATATATAAGAGGGTTTTGACCTTCTTTTAGAACAGAATTTTGGAGGAGATTAAGGAGAAAAACAACAAAGTAAATAACACAGAAAAAACAGTGAGTTAAGGGTCATATTCCATTTATTTATTGTGGACTGCTGTGTATTGTTTGGTAAAATTTCGGACTGTCTATGGGCTAGAACAATGGAGAGGCAAACATATTCGAACCTGTGACTTTTGATCTGTGGGAGCTGGTGCAATCTAAGGGTTTCAGTCTATGGAGAATATTTAAGCTTCGGACTTCCTACCTCTGTTGCTTTGGTGCCTTGCTGTAGCCTCAGATCTATGGTTGGATTGCAAATTTCTGTTGATCATAAGTCATACGTTGCTGAGGGTTGCTCGGACCTGTTCCCTCTCATTCTTGATGATGTTATAGGGTGGTTTTCGGATTGAGAAGCAGTCTTTCTTCGGACCTGTTGGAGGAATTTGATCTACTCTCTTTAGGCACGTTGCTGTGGGTATTGTGATTCGGATTTGTGTCTTCCTTTGTAGTAAGCTTCAGTGGTAGAGCTGGTTGGTTGGGTTACAGATTCATTGCAGAAGGTTTAGGATTGTTTTGGCACCAGATCTATGGACCTGTGACATCCTTCCTATGGTAGCACTTGAATATTTGTCTGATATGACCTCAGATCAATGTTAATCGGCTGTTTTGGAGAAGTGAAAAATTCCTGGTGCAGTATGGTGTAAATTCCTTAGTGCAGTTGGTGTAATAGTCCTAGTGCAGCGTGGTGCAAGAATGTTGGTACAACAGTGAAGTTTTATGCAGGAGCCTTGGTGCAGATTGGGTGATGAAGAGTAGTGCAGTAGAGCAGGCTTAGTGCAGAATAGTAAGGATACTCTTGAAGACTACCTTGGAACATTGATTAAAGGAGCGGGAATTTGGAGCACCTTTGATGTCAACTTGGAGAAGTCTTGAAGCAAACCTTGGATCAGATTTGAAGAAGGTGCAGAACTATTGAAGCCACATTTAGAGCTGGTGCAGAACTTAGTGCAGACACATTGGAGTGTTGTATTGAAAAGAATGATGCAATGATGATGTCATGATGAGATAACTTGAAGAGATTGGTTGGGTATGATGAAAAGCAGTGATGACACCTATGTTGAAAAGGTTGTCATTGATGACGTAATGTGGAGACTACAATGAAGACTAAGTGAAGATTGACAGGGCTAGTTGAAGAAGACATTGGGAGTTGTGAAGTATAACCAAATATATCTTGACAAATTGAAGCAGCAGGTTGGAGCCTCATAGAGACAAGGTTGGTGCCTTGGAAGATAGGGTTGGAGCCCTAGAGGATAGGAGTCCTCAAGAGACCAGGTTGGAGCCTGTACTAGATATAGGGTTGGAGCCCTTGAGGTTGGTGCCTCAGAATTGACAAGGTTGGTGCCTTGGAAGATAGGGTTGGAGCCCTAGAGGATAGGAGTTCTCAAGAGACCAGGTTGGAGCCTGTACTAGATATAGGGTTGGAGCCCATGAGGTTAGTGCCTAAGAATTGACAAGGTTGGAGCCTTGGAAGTCCAAGTCGGTGCTTGGCAAATACAGGTTGGAGCCTGGGAGATTGAAGATTGGTGTCTTCATCTAGAGTTGGAGCCCTACATATATTGTACTTGATTTATTGTAAAGAAGAAATTAATAAAAGCATTTATTCTTATTGTTCATTTTATGTTCTAAATATGGGTGATCTAACTAGTAAAATTAACAATTGAAAAGAAATACTGATTCACCCCCCTCTCAGTATTTCTAACACATATTAACAATTAAGTATATGTCTGTTGAGATTTGGAGTAGCATCGGATGCGCTCTAGCTCTGAAACTTTGTGGAGGGTTTGGAACACATGAGATCTCCAAGACCCAGAAAGCGTTTGGAGAAATTCCATCTGGTGTAAAAGTTATTCAAAAAATTAAATTTTTTAATGGGGACCCTAAGTCTAACTTAGGCAAATTAAAAAATTAAAGTTAATTTACACATGTGATGAGAACATTCTAAGTGACGTGGATCAAGCTACTTCTAATCTTAGCCTTTGATTAGAGATTAGATCACAGTCGTTGATGTGTCAAGGAGAAAAGTATAAAGGAAGGGCTTGGGGTCAGTTGGACGACACACATAAAATCTAAGAGATCGAATTCTTCTGACGGAGCAGTGCTCGGACGAAGATCAGATCTGAGTGATTCAAAGATGCAGTGAGGGGAAGATGTAGTGATTGGTCAGGAAGGCCAAGAGTACAACGCAGTGCAAGGGCAACAGAGACGTAGTGTAGGCAGCGCAGCCATCAGAGGGTGTGACGCCGTCCCTCAGGAGGGTGACGCAGGCCCACGCGGGGCTCACGTAGGGGCAGCGCAGTGTCTCCAAGGAAAAGTCCGAAATTCACCAGAAGCTGGGATTTCTGAGCTAGCAGAGCTGAAACCAGACTCTGGAGAAGCAAATCCACGTAGAGCTAGGGTGACGCAGTCCCTTAGCTAAGGCTACGCAAGCTGACACAGTAGCTGCGCAGAGCCAACTGGGTTTTCACCAGTTGCTCATCCGGATCAGCCGAGACTTGCGAGAGTGAGGTATATCTCACATTTTTCTTTGATTGCCGAGGTTTTCTCTGTTGGGTGAACCGAGTTATGGCACCCTAGATGTACTCAGAAACTGCTGCTTAATAATAATAAACCCTCATATCTGCTGCACCGGTTTTCTTGCATTGGGTTTTTTCGGGGACATTTGTTCGAAAAATCTGTGTCATTTGTCACATGTGCTTGATGTTCAATAAATGATCTGTATTTGTGTAGGCTGCGATTTGTATTTACTTCGAAGTTTTTCTGAATATTCAGTTAAATAACTTGTGTAAATAAATAAAGTAGGAGAAGTAAATCAATAGTTAGCAGTAGGTTTTCTGTGCTTAGAAATTTTCACATGGTATCAGAGCATTGCAGATCAAGCTGAACCATCAACAAAGCAGCTGAAGATATTTGCTGCAGGAAGGGCAGCTAAAGCAACATTGATCCAGAAGAAGGCATCGCAACACCAGAGGGACAACATAGACCTTGCAAGGGTGACGTAGAGTTAGTCTGCTCACGCAGAGGCTGATGCAGCTCCAGAGAGGTGACACAGAGCCAGTCTGCTCACGCAGAGGCTGACACATCACCAGGAGAGGGACGCTGAGCCAGTTTGCTCACGCAGAGGCTGACGCAGCACAAAGAGGGTGACATAGTCTGAGTTGGAGAGTTGCTGTGCAGTTTGCCGGGGCTGGAAGTGTAATTTATGATCTTCAGAAGTTGCTGGTGAGGCATCGGTTTTGTCGGTGCAGAATAATGCCTAGCAAAGGTGACACAGCGGGAGGAGAACAGTCGCTCAACAGATTTGTGCCAAATAAATCTGAGATTTGATCAGGAGGGTAATCGTAGAGGACTGATTCAGGAGATTTGGCGGAAGATTCCCGAGAGGGAAATTAGTTGTCAGAGGGAGCAACTACTCTAGAGGGTTTCTGTCGCCAAGAAACCCAGATCTGGTCTTCTATTGAGTGAAGTAACAATAGAAGGGAGAGGAGTACCCGCTTCGACAAATTTTGAGCTAGATGGCCCCGTACAGACTGCGTGATCTGGATAGGTTGGATGGTGTGTCCAACTTTGCGATCTGGAAGGCCAGAATACTGACAGTCTTGGAGGGGTACGGAATCAGAGACCACGCAGAAAATGTCTTAGCTGTGCCGACCGATGCAAACACTCTGAAGAATTTTAATGAGTTTTAGGCGCAAACAAAGCGCTTGATCATGGATGGGGTGAAGGATCACGTGGTCCCACACATTGCCGAGAAGAGGACGACACATGAGATGTGGACATCCTTGACCACGCTGTATCAAGGCAACTTCGTCCAACGGAAGATGCTTCTAGAGAACCAGATGAGGATGCCTCAGATGCATAAGGCAGAAGATCGATCTGTTCCTCTCCAGATTGCAGACGATCCGAGATCAGCTAATTGCCATGGGGGCAACTCCGGATGAAGGGCTCTTGGTGAGGAATGCCCTGAATGCAGTCACTGATGAATGTGAGACTTTTGTCCAAAGTATTTTGGGTAGAGCACAACTCCCTAGTTGGGGTGACATGTGGGCTATCCTTCGTCAGGAGGAGATCCGACGGATGACCAAGAGGGAATTCAACAGCGGAAGTAGCAAGGTGAAGAAGGAGGAGGAGGACGATGTAGCCCTAGCATCAAAGGGACAACAAAATCAAGGGAAGAAGAAGGACCTATCGAAGGTCTGGTGCTTCAGATGTGGCGAACTTGGACACTTCGCCAACACTTGTCCAAGGCAGCAACAACTAGAGGGGACAGTGGTAGTGAGGATGATGTGGCGATGAGTGGTCATGTGTCTCAAGAGAAGAGGTGGGGCGATATTGATCTGTAGAGCAGCTACAGATGGGCAGGCAGGATCCTTGAGGTGCCTAGACTCTTGGATCACGTACGAGCTACGGGAGCCTTAAGACAATAGCAGGATGAATAGAGCAGTGGGTGCAAAAGATCATAGTGAAGCAGAGGAAGTGCTGGGACGCTGGAGGGTAGAGCAACGCAGTGCATTGGCAACAACAGTGTGGAAGCAACAACGCAGAGGTTGATGGGACTTTAGCAACGCATAGGGGCAGTGCTTATGCAGTGCAGAGTAGCAACAACACAGAGGCTCTAGAGAGACAGTGCAACGCAGTAGCCGAGGGTGCTTCAATGATGAGATGCAACTCGATTGACTTGTTTGTCAGTGATTGGGTAGAGGTCCTTCAGTTGCTTACTTCTCAACAATTGAGTTGTAGTGCAGTAGTTGGCAACATGATGCAACAATTTGAGAGGGAGTTGCAGTACAGATGTGGCAATGTCAGTGACAGTGACATGGGCAACAGTACAAAGAGTAGTAATGCAGTGGATGGAGGGCAACAGACCAAGCATCAGCGCAGAGACAGATGCCAGAGATTAGGGAAATGCTTCAGTGTGGAAGTATTGCTAGAGCACACTCCTCGCTAAGAGGGAGTGTTGAGATTTTGGAGTAGCATCAGATGTGATCTAGCTCCAAAACTTTGTGGAGGGGCTGGAACACATGAGATCTCCAAGACCCAGAAAGCGTTTGGAGAAATTCTATCTGGTGTAAAAGTTATTCAAATGATTAAATTTTTTAATGGGGACCTGAAGTCTAACTTAGGGAAATTAAAAAATTAAAGTGAATTAATTTACACATGTGATGAGAACATTCTAAGTGATGTGGATCAAGATGTTTCTAATCTTAGCCGTTGATTAGAGATTAGATCACGACTGTTGATGTGTCAACGAGAAAAGTATAAAGAAAGGGCTTGGGGTCAGTTGGACGACACACACAGAATCTAAGAAATTGAATTCTTCTGACGGAGCAGTGCTCGGACGAAGATCAGATTTCAGTGATTCAGAGACCTAGTGAGGGGCGGATGCAGTGATTGGTCAGGAGTGCCAAGGGTACAATGCAGAGTAAGGGCATCAGAGACACAGTGGAGGCAGCGCAACCATCAGAGGGTGTGATGCAATCCCTCAGGAGGGTGATGCAGGGGCAGCGCAGTATCTCCAAGGAAGAGTCCGAAATTCACCGGAAGCTGGGGTTTTTGATTCGGCAGGGCTGAAACCAGACTCGGGAGAAGCAGATCCACGCAGAGCTAGGGTGACGCAATCCCTCAGCCAAGGCTACGTAGGCTAACGTAGTAGCTGCGCAGAGCTAGCTGGGGTTTCACCAGTTGCTTATCCGGATCAGCCGGGACTTGCGAGGGTGAGGTATATCTCACATTTTTCTCTGATTCCCGAGGTTTTCTCTGTTCGGTGAGCCGAGTTATGGCACCCTAGATGTACCTAGAAACTACTGATTAATAATAATAAACCCTCATATCTGTTGCACCCGTTTTCTCGCATTGGGTTTTAGAGCTAGCTGGGGTTTCACCAGTTGCTCATCCGGATCAGCCAGGACTTGCAAGGGTGAGGTATATCTCACATTTTTCTCTGATTGCCGAGGTTTTCTCTGTTGGGTGAGCCGAGTTATGGCACCTTAGATGTCCCTAGAAACTGCTGCTTAATAATAATAAACCCTCATATCTGTTGCACCAGTTTTCTCGCATTGGGTTTTTTCGGGGACATTTGTCTGAAAGATCTGTGTCATTTGTGACATGTGCGTGATGTTCAGTAACTGATCTGTATTTGTGTAGGCCGCTGTTTGTGTTTACTTCAAAGTTTTTTTGAATATTCAGTTAAATAACTTGTGTAAATAAATCACGCAGGAGAAGTAAATCAATAGTTAGCAGTGGGATTTCTGTGCTCAGAAATTTTCACAATGTCCACATTTGAATCTGTCAAAATTGTTGAAATTTTGATGTTCTATGCTGTTACAATTACTTAAATCCAGAATTCTTTATGTTGCAAAATAAGTTAAGTAATTGTAGATAGAACATAAACCATATAAACCATTTGCAGAAAGAAAACCAAGAACTCAATGAGACACAGAGAAGTTAGGTCAATGACCAGGGAAAAACCCACAAGGGGAAAACCCAACCAGATTCTTCTTCTATTAGAAATCAATTGCTCAACAGAGATACAAAGTTCAACGAGAGAATGAAGAAGTTCACCCAAACCTAAAGAATATATATGATAACAATAGCTGATGCAAACACTCAATCACTTTGGCTCTCCAAGATCTATTCTTACTCTCCAAGTCTCTCTCTTTCACAATATCCTTCAAGTCTCTCCAACTCTCTCTCAATTTCGAATTTACAATGCACAAGTAAGGTGAGATGATACGAGACACATATATATAGGAGGGGCAATGAATTATTGACATAAAGGAGGAGCAATACACATGCTTTGACGATGAGTTACATATGCCAAAATAGGAGTGTAACTTATGCCATAAAGGAGAGGAGTTTAACTTATGCATTTAGGAGAGAAGTGTAACTTATGCATTTAGGAGTTTAATCTTTTTATGACGAGTCATTAAAGTGTGTAAGAGAGTGTAAGAGGTGCGTAAGAACATCAAAGGCAGAGATGAATGAATCCATTAAGAGAGAGTAACATATGCATTAATTGAGGGGAGTTACATATGACATGATTGAGTCTCATGGTTGAGAGACTTGAATTTATTTCTAATAACATAATAATATCACAAGAATAATAATAATAATAATGATGATGATGATGATTAAGTCGAAATTGAACTATTAGGACTAATTGATGATCAAAAGGGATTTTCCATCAACAATTCTTGATTACCAATTGATGCAAGGTGATTTACTATTTTTGGAAAGTCATACATGAGACTTTCTATTTTTATAAATTCGTCCCTGAGATGCCAATTTTCAACACCCCCTCTCATCTAGGGAGGAATTTTTTTTCTGCAAAAAAAGATATTTGTTTTCACTGCTCATCTTTGTTCATCTTTGTTCTGTATCATCTTGAACAATGATGTCTCACTCTAATGAAGAAGAATCATCATAGGGGAGATTCATCCATCACCCTATATTCACTTGGGGGCAATGACACTTGCCAACACATGACAAGGATCTCGCACAACCAAGTCTCATCTCTGCTTGGGGGTATCAACTTGTCAACACATGACAAGGATCTTGCACATCCATGGCTCAACACTGCTTGGGGGGATCCACTTGTCAACACATGACAAGGATTTCGCACATCCATGTCTCATTAAATGTCAAGTGGTGGAGCACCTGCATCTTAGACAAGTCACACAGACTAGTCTCACTACACCTATTGGCCAGATAGGTGGCTCTTCCCACGTCCCAGACTGTGGGTTGGATGCATACTAAGGCCTACTATTGTGGCACACACTACACAAGAGGTTTCTCATCCTCAGGAGCTTTCCGACATCATTACCTAATCTTGTGAGCTTTGACAGGGGGGAAAGGCAGCTCAGTGTTCTCGAACAACTGTGACCACTTCCTGAAAGGGTCACGTCCATAAGACCAAGCTGCTCTCTAAAAACTAAGAACTTTCCTTTCGGTAAAAGCTTGGTAAGAATGCCAGCTATCTGATCATCAGTCACAATATGATGGATCCTCACTGCTTCTCTCTGCACCATATCTTAGATATAGTGCTATTTGATTTCAATGTGCTTGGACTTGTCATGGAACATAGGATTTTTTGCAAGACAAATCCCACTCTTATTGTCACAATATATAACTGTTGTTTTGCAACTTGCTCAAATAGCTCTCCAAAGAGCTTGCTCATCCATATTGCGTCACAACTAGCCAAGCTAGCAGGAATGTACTCAGCTTCAGCTATACTCAGTGAAACATACTTTCTGCTTTCTGCTCATCCAAGAGATCATGGAAAATCCCAAGCTAAAGCAACACCTATAAGTGCACTTTTTATCAGCAGAGTTATCAACCCAATCAGCATCAGTATATCCATCAAGTCTTACATTTTCAACAGCATATCTCAATCCAAGATTGATGGTCCCATGCAGGTATATCAACACATGCTTTGTAACAATCCAGTGTGCACGTGATGGCTTAGTCATATATTCGCTCAAAGTATTGACCGAAAAACATATGTCATATCTAGTGTTCTCTAAGAACATCAATGCCCCAATTAGTTGACGATACTCAGAAGGATTTGTCAAATCAAGACCTACAACTTCACCACATAGCTTCTTGAAGTTCATTTCCGTTGGAGAATTCATAGACTTGCATTATGTCAAACCAAATCATTCCAGTAGCTTGACAACATGTTTTCCTTGAGAAAGGAAAATCTCCCCAGGTCTCTGCCAGACTTCAAGACGCAGAAAGTAGTGCATCAAATGAAGATCTTATATTTCAAATTAAGAAGCTAACTCCCTCTTAGATTGGAGGATAAGAGGTTCATCACCGGTTAGAAATAAATCATAAACATATGATACCAAAATCAAAATCCATACCTTGGACTATCTTGAAGTAAAGATTTGGATCAACATTATTTTTAGTAAAAACAAGCTTCATCAAGAAGCTACCAGTGCAGGCATACCAAGCTCTTGGAGCTTACTTCAAACCATAGAGGGATTTCTTCAGTTTGAACATGAGTTTTCTGGCCATGGCCTTCTGGTTGCTCCACAAATACTTCTTCCTTGAGGAAGCCATGTAGAAAAACAATTTTCTCATTCATTTGGTGAAGGGATCATCCTTGGCTAGCAACTAGAGCCACAATAGATCAGATGGTTGTGAAAATTCGATGACCTAAATTCTTATTGCAACAAGCTGAGATTACTTCTCCTACTTGTTAAATTCTACATGTTATTTACTGTGTTCTACAAGTAAATATCGAAGCAAATACAACTGCAGCCGTCACTAAATAAATAAAATGTGGAAGACAAGTACTGAGCAAGAATAAATAAACACACATATGGCACCGTTATTTTTGGACTATTGTCCTCGGAAAAACCCAATGCGGGAAAACCAGTGCAACAACCGAGGGTTTGTATTATTATGCAGTAATTTCTGAATACAATTTGATGCCCAAATCTGGCTATCCAACAGAGAATCTAACTTGTAGAAAAATAGTGAGGATTACCTCACACTAACACTGGAGATCCGACACTGACCCAACCCTGAATTGACAACCCCACGCTGTCTCTGCACTGCCTCTGCGCAGATCTGCGTCACAACTATTGGGGACTGCGTCTCTCCCTTCGACTGTTCTTTCTGTTGGCTGGATGCTCAATCCTCTGCCCCTCCGGTCTCACACCTCGACTCCCGACACTGGATTCGATCTGATCCTCAACAAGATAGCATATCTCTTCAGAGGCTCAACATTGACTTTATGTGGCTTTGCGCTACCCAACGTAGCCCTTACGCTGCCTCTTCTGGTTCTCTCTTTGCCTTCTTTGCGATGTATTTGCAGCTCAGGAAAAATCTCTCCAATTGGAAATTATCTTTGCCCCTCACTGTAAGAATCACTTCGATGAACTCTCTGACTGCTATGTGCTGCTCACTTGAGAAATCGATCTCTAGATCCTCTCCCGATGTATCTTTCAAATGCCCATCGAAGTCCTTATAATCTTCTCGTTGAGAAATCAACAACCTGGATTAAAACATAATCAAGAGCTAAGATTAACTTGACTTGATCTTCGTCTTTTTCTAGAAGATTCACACCCAGTTCTATTAATACACTTTAATTATTTTAATATCCTAAGTTTAGACTTAGGCTTCCATTAAAAATAATTAGTTATTTTAATAAAACTTTATCTGGGTGGAATTTCCCAAAACGATTTCTGGGTATTCTAGAATACATGTGTCCAAGCCTCCCTGCAAAATTTGAAACTTAGAGCATGTTGTGGATGATTTTGTCACCCCCCTAGAGACAGCCTAGAGTTGCCATAGACCAGTGCCTAGGACATCTTAATATAGCAAGGAGCCCTTTTAGTTTGGGTTGTCAGTCCAAGAACTCGCTTACTATCTCTTGTTCTAAACAAGGAAATTAGTTTTGAATGGGACCAATCTCTCTCAGAAGCTAGTACAAAGACAAGAACAATGTAGGAACATCAAGTAAAACTCCAATACAAAGGCATCAGATAGTTAAGAGACCGCTTACTGTAAAGAGGGCCGATTCAAATAATATATCACAGAAATCAAATATCAGGAAGTGAGTGCAGCGAGGAAACATAAGAAGATATTAGTTGGCATGAGACTGATACCCAGATACACAACAGAACCACATAAGGGCACACCAATTTATGAATCCTTATATGACAATGGCGTTTTAAAAGCACCCTCCTCAAGCAACTAATATAGCAGAAAATATGGAAAGAGTGAACATGGAACAGTATACCATGACTAGGCCTATTTAAAGCGCTTGACAAATTCCAGAAAGGGCATCAACAAGGATGAATCCTTACTGCAAACTAGTGAGCCACTCGCATTCTAGAACATGATACAAGAAGACAAATAGCATGAAAGAGATATTGTATTAACACATAGGAGAAATTACATACTGTGAGATACTAGAGACCAGAATCCTCATTACAGTCATAACCCCTCCTCACTGAGACCCTACGGGCTCTGAAGCTTCATACAGAAGATATTACAGGATGTATACGAGAGCCTTTTCATTGCACAGTCTGCTGATAGAAATCTGGAACCATTACAATGTCTTCTTTTCGGGCTTTTATAGAGGAGATGGAGAATTCTAGAGGAGGAGGTAGATGAAGCACATTTAATGACTCAGTTTGAATTAAAATGGCGGAAAACATTCGCGCCCTCTCTATGAATCACTGACTATAAATGAATGTACTTAACAATCTGTCTAAAGAAATAAATGCTGGGAGATAAAAATCTCCTTATATACAAGATAGAAATAATAAAATATATACAATATGTTGCCCGCGGCTGAGGGAAAATCTGCTGCCGTAAGAGATTTGAAATAATCTGCATTTCTGTACTGTACTCTCGGCCCTTGGCTTTGGATTTGAATCCTGGATCTTTAATGCGGGGCGAATTTATCTGGAGGGTTCTGAGAATCCATATCTGTGTCTTCTTTAATGGCGGTCATTTCACGCACCTGCTCTCAGCCTCTTTCATTAAATTTCACCCACAGGAAATCGTCTTTTATGGGCCCCAAACCTTTCTAACAGCGGCAGCGGATCAAAACGCCCTCCTGTTACATTGAATCCTGCAAAACCCACAAAATATTAGATAAACCGACACAGATGGAGGCGGGGATGATGGAGGTGGAGATGAAGACGACACTGTGGACATGGATAGGAGACGGAAACAAGCAGGGTGGCGGGAGGAAAATGATGGAGGTGTTGATAAATAGACGCGCTGTGGGTTTTATACATAACACGGTCTGGACGAGATGAATAACAACAAACGCGAATAAAACACATAGACGAACACAAATATATATATATATATATATATATATATATAACGGGGGAAAATATCTCAGACGTACGGGGGTGAACACGCGGGCGTATGGAGGACAAGTGAGAGAACGACGTGGCGGAGTCAAAGGGTGGAAGTGGGTAAGAGCGACACAGTGGCGGGCCACAGGACAATGCAGACACATGTTAATGAGTGAGCATTTCTGGTACACTTCCGCCGTTGGATGGAGATCGGGAGATCCAACGGTTCACATGAATTCCGCTGCCCGGTGAGCGTACACGCTTTAACGCGCGGGGAAAGTGGTTTTATGGCCCGTACCAGGGGACACGCGGCATATTTTCAATGGAATCGCTGGCCCGACGGATGATACCGCCAACCTAGGGTAAGTGGTGTGGGGTAATACCGCCGGTCTGCTGTGCGCGGGGCCCTCCATATAAGTTAATTGCTGCGCTGTTGATTTGAGCCAGATCGGACGACCAACATTGCGCCCGAATATTGAAACAATAAGCCCCTTTTTTTTTAGCTTGCGGTCTCCGGCCTCAAGTCATGTGATGACAACAATAAGAGGGCTAAGGCCTTGGGGCTTCGGTCCGACATAATTTAAATAGCGGGTTTTAAACATTTGGACAATGTATTTTGGGGCGGAGAAGGTGGCGACGAGCACGACATGGGGGGTTTTTGACCACAAAAGACATTGGAATCAGATTTAAAAGGAACCGATGGCCAAAATTTAAATAGAGGAGAGAATATGTACAACAGAGCACATCCAATGCTACTAGAAATCAACAATGGTTGTATAATGGACAACGGATGCAAAGATTTCGTCATAGTCTATTCCCTCTTTTTGAGAGAACTCTCTAGCTGCAAATCTAGCTTTGTATTTTTCAATACTGCCATCAACACCATGTTTAATTTTATACAACCATTTAGAAGACACAACGCATTTACCTTGGGGTCTTGGAACCACTTCTCCATTATGAATGATGGACTCATATTCTTCAACCATTGCATATTTTCACACTTGAGCCTTCACAACTTCTTCAAAAGTGCATGGTTCAACTTGAATAATGTTGCTCATGGCAACAACATATCCCTAGAATTGACATGGTTTCTTGCTTTCTCTGAAGGTTCCTCTAGGAGCAGCATGTCTATCAACATCCTGTAAAGTGTCACAAAACCATAATCATATTTTTCTAGCACATGGAGAAGAGTCCATGGGATCCATGGGTTCATCAGCAAGATCAAGCTCAGGCTTGGGACCTTCTTGTGCATCCAAGGCATCATCCTGTCTTTCAACATTAGTAGCAGGAGTGTCTATGGTTTTTCAAAGAGTTGCATCTTCATCAAATGTTATATCTTTGCTAAATTCTATATTTCTTTGTCTAGGTACATATATTCTATAAGCTTTAGAATTTTCACAATAACCGACAATCATATCTTTCTTACCTGAAGCTTCCAACTTTGTACTCTTTTCCTTTGGCACATGAAAGTAGACAGGGTAATCAAAGATCCTTAAGTACCCATTTTGTTTTGGGTTATATAGTACGGTGGTCTCTTTCCTGATTCCAACTTCTTTGCAAAAGTCTTGAGCTCTTGTCCACTTCATGTCCACTCAAGTCATGGGATGGCTCGATAGCTTCCTCAATATTGATACAAAGGACTTGATTCTCACATTCATCAAATGTACATGTTGATCCCAGAACAAGAGAAAGAGCAATAATAGCAAAGTAAATAAACATAATGAAAGTATACCTGGTGATGAGGCAAATATTTCTTTCTTTTCTAGATGTGAGAGTGGCTCTTTCATTATCCTTGTGCCAACTTCCTCTTGGAGTTTACTCTTCCTGCACTATTTTGCACCCTGATGATCTTCAGGATCTGTTTTTCTTGATTGCATTCTCATCAAGAAGTTAGTGAAAGAATCATTCAAATACTCATGCAGGAAAAATAACTAGTGATCTATAAAGATAAATCTAAACAAGATTAGTGACACAAAGAAACAACATAAAAGTTGAAAATACTTTGGGATTGAAGGAAGTTCTTAGCTCCCTCTTGATCTGGCCTCTATGAGTTACCATTGTCCATAAGTCATATGTCATTGACAAAAGAAATGCATCTTCTTGATCATCACTTGTCAAACTCCATAATGATCCACTCTAATCTCAGGTATTTCGGAACCATCTTTCTCACATGAGGTAATGCTTTATAATGAAGATGAGTGAACTTTTGGTGCCACAGTTTATATTGATAATTACTTATCATGAATCAATACATGGTAGGTCTTCCATTGATTCTATACAAATCTTCAAATCTCGATCTCAGAGTGAAGACATGTAATAATAATTATACATATTGACTTCATTGTCTGCAATGATATTAGCTATAATCCATCTTTGATCGTTGCAAAAGAGGTTAATTTATAAAACTATCATTCCATCTTTTGCAAAAGTCATGATTCTTACCTACAACAACTATTGTTAGTAAACTTTAATATCAAAATTACCAAAATGCATAAGACTATGATCATTCTCATATAATGTGATAGAGTCAAAATCTCCCTATTTTCAGCATTTAATTTCTATCAGTTTTTCTTTCATAACCTTCTATGCATTATACTTCCTTTCAAGGCAACACTTTCTTGCACATGCATAAACAGAAATAAAACTACTCTTTACATTTGCATGCATTAATAGGTACCAAAACCACAACTATTAAACACATGCAACACCTTAATTTCTATCTGCGAAATTACTATCATATCTTGGGTTCCTTGAAATCTTGGAAGAACGGTAGCAGTAAAATTTCAGCAACAAAATTTTAGCCCTAAAATTTTAACAACAAAATTTTAGCAGTAGAATTTCAGCGATAAATTTCAGCAATAAAATTTCAACAGTAAAATTTCAGCAATAGAATTTCAGCTATAAAGTTCAATAGTAAAATTTCAGCTGTAAATTTCAGCCGTAAAATTTCAACTGTGAATTTCAGCAATAAAATTTCAGTAGTAAAATTTCAGCGATAAATTTTAGCAGTAAAATTCTAGCTATAAAATTCAACAGTAAAATTTCATATGTAAATTTCAGCAAAAAAAAAAGAAAAAAGAGGAAATATTTCAGCGAAAATGAGCAGCAAGTAGAAGGAATAACAAGAGATATTTCAGCAAAAAAAAGAGCTGCAAATGGAGCAGAGAAGAAGAGATATTTTAGTAGAAAAAAACCTGCAAATGGAGCGGACAACAAGAGATATTTAAGCAGAAAAAGAGTTGCCAATGGAGTGAACAACAAGAGATATTTTGGCAAAAAGAGAGCTGCAAATGGAGCAGACATCAAGAGATATTCCAACAGAAAGAGAGTTGCAAATAGAGCGGACAAGAAGAGATATTCCAGCAGAACGAGAGCTGCAAATGGAACAGACATCAAGAGATATTCCAACAGAAAGAGAGTTGCAAATAGAGCGGACAAGAAGAGATATTCCAACAGAACGAGCGCTGCAAATGAAGCTTGTCTTTACCAAAGCTCTGATACCATGTTGAAATTTTGATGTTCTATGCTATTACAATTACTTAAATCCAAAACTTCTTTATGCTGCAAAATAAGTTAAGTAATATAGAACATAAACCATATAAACCATATGCACAATGAAAGAAAACCAAGAACTCAATGAGACAGAGAAGTTAGGTCAATGACCAGAGCAAAACCCATAAGGGGAAAACCCAACCAGATTTTTCTTCTATTAGAAATCAATTGTTCAGCAGCGATACAAAGTTCAATGAGAGAATGGAGAAGTTCACCCAAATCTGAAGAATATATCTGATAGTAGTAGCTGATGCAAACACTAAATTAGTTTGGCTCTCCAAGATCTGTTCTTACTCTCCAAGTCTCTCTCTCTCACACTATCCTTCAAGTCTCTCCAACTCTCTCTCAAGTTTGAATTCACAATGCACAAGTAAGTAAGGTGCGATGACACACACACACACACACACACACATAGGAGGGGAAATGAATTATTGAGATAAAGGAGGAGCAATACACATGCCTTGAGGAGTTAGATATGACAAAATAGGAGTGTAACTTATGCCATAAAGGAGATGAGTGTAACTTATGCATTTAGGAGAGAAGTGTAACTTATGCATTAAAGAGGTGTAAGAGGAATTTTTTTATGACGAGTCATTAAAGTGTGTAAGAAAGTGTAAGAGGTGCGTAAGAGCATTAAAGAGAGACAAAAATGAATCCATTAAGAGGGTAACATATGCATTAATTGAGGGGAGTTACATTTGACATGATTGAGTCTCATGATAGAGAGACTTGAATTTATTTTTAATAATAATAATAATAATAATAATAATATTGATGATTAAGTCGAAATTGAACTATTAGGATTGATCAATGATCAAAAGGGATTTTCGATCAACAATGCTTGATTACCAATTGATGCAATTTGATTTACTATTTTTGGAAAGTCATACTTGAGACTTTCTAGGTTTAGAAATTCTATTTTTATAAATTCATCCCTGAGCTGCCAATTTTCAACAAAAATGTCTTTTTGCAAGAAAAGCAACAAATTGGTTGGGGCTTCAAACTATCTTGCATGGAAGAAGAGGACAAATCGAAATCTCATCGAAAATGAGGTCATGGATCATGTCAAAGGATCTATCATCAAACGAACAAAAGAAGATGCTTAAGAACTTGCAAAGTTTATGAAGGGGGAAGTTAGGGCTCAAAGGATTCTTATTGAATCCATCAAGGATCCCCTCATACCATATGTATCAAAACTCGAAGCTTCAAAAGAAATATATGACAAACTGGTAGAGTTGTATTCCGTAAGCACTGCAAGGGAAGCTATCTTACTAAGACAAGAACTCTACAGGCTGAAGATGTCAAAAGAAGAAGGAATAAGCTCATACTTTATGAGGATATCTGAAATCAGGGATCAACTTCAAGATCTAGGAGAAGTCATGTCTGATAGAGAAATGACTACAGTAGTAGTAAATGCACTACCAGAGGAGTGGGGTAACTTCAAGTATTTATGGGAAGAAAGAAGCTACTCCATTCCATGAACTGTGGTCACTATGCAAGATTGAAGAATCCAAACTAAACGCAAAAATCCGATGTCGAGCAAAATCAGGCATATGCTACAATGACAAAAAGAAAGGGAGAATTTGGAAAGTTTGGTCCTCAGAAAAAGAAGAAGAACATGGCTAAGGTTCAATGCTATGGGTGTCAAGAATATGGGCACTATAGGAGAGATTGTCCTAAGCTCAACAAGGACAATAACAAAAGAGGAAGAGAAGAAGCCCATATCATCGAAGAATTAGAGGAAGCTGAAAAGAAGAAGTCCATATGTCTACCATGATTGAGTCAGTCTTCCTCACCTAGTTCTTTTCTAGATTATGTTTTCAAGTTTCTTTTCTATTGCAAAGTATAAATATCATGATAGGGATCTCTAGAAGTACATGATAAGATGCATCATGGCATCATAGAAGCATTAGAAGCCAGAGCTCGTGACATCATCATAGGGAAGCATGAATGATAGTGGAAATAGGTCTATGGAAGAAGATAGCTCTTGGTAACCTCATTAGAAACACTTATGGGAAAGTCATCTGGTATAAGGCTCATCATACATCAGTTAAAAGGAACATTTGCTGAAAGCCTGAATGAGGATACTTTAGATCCTCTAATGGAATCTTCAACGGAAGGTTCACCAAGAAAAAGAGAAGCAAGTGTTTCATCAAGAATTCCTACTTGGAGGAATTCATGAAAGGATCATATGATGTCAATAAGCAGATCAAGGGATTGAAGTTCTTTCAATTATGGAAGTTGCTGCAGAAAGATGACCTAAAAGAAGAATGCGGTATGTATGCTTTTATTTGATAATTTGGAGTCATGTCATATGGTTGCAAACAATATGGATGAATGCTTTACTTCGAGAGCATGATCAAAGGAAAGGATCTCCTCTGTTGAGAATATGTAGAAAGGCATGGGTCACACATTGACTAGATGAAATCAACTTAATGCCTCCTCATCTGAAATATGAAGTGGTTGACAATAATTGGAGGAACTATGATCGAAGGTTCCTGGAAAGGAATGTGTGAAGAAAGAAAGGAAGAGGTCGTGAAGTATGCAACTATGGAGAAGGCAATCAACATTCGAGAACTAAAAGATTTGACTATGATATCTCCATGAAAGATATGAAGACTCTGATGGAAGTCTGAAAAAGGAGACCCTTGACAATGAATATCTTTTGGAGATGTGTCAATATATATGCAGGATGCTGATGCCAACCGGAAGATGTCATGATGAAAGGCCATCACAAAGGTAACTTTGATCTAATGTTCATTTCTTATTCTGAATAATATCTGGATGGGGGAAGATGTCATGATGAAAGGCCATCACAAAGGTAACTTTGATCTAATGTTCATTTCTTATTCTGAATAGTATCTGGATGGGCTTATGCAGGACTGCCAAGGAAAGAAGCTGTGGATGTCTTCCACCACTGTTGACCATGTAGCAGGATGAAAGATCCTTAAGGAAACATGGCATGAAAGAGGTAGCATGGCACAAAGGAAGGTCAGATATGGACTGATGGATCAATTGCCGATGAAAGGAATGATGACATGGCTCAAGGATGAACGTGATGGATGGTATGTGCCCTACGATGAAGTCCCAATGAATGTAGACTCCATGAAAAAGAAGAAACTCATGACATCGAAGGAAGGAGTTCTACAAGCAGCTAGTTGTCCCATGATCTCCACCTGATGAGCTGCTGGAAGCAAGTCCTTGGTCTCGAGGGAGCTTGGTCAAGTCCCTATTTAAGAGGGAGCTTGGGCACATTCCTTTATAGGAATGGGTAAATTCCTTTAGTGGAATTGGTATGTCCTCCCTAAGTTGAGAGGGAGAGATAGACACGTCATTCTTGTCTTCACTTGGGAAGACAAAATGGAGGATTGAGTAAGCATCTGGCATCCAATACTCTTTGAGGATGAGTTAGGGCATCCAAGATAAGAGTAGTCATAGAGGACCAATATTCTTTGAGGACTGGGAATCCAAGATAAGAATATTCTTGGTGGAACACACTCTGAGAACCCGGGTGGAGTATGTTCTGAGAGAGACAATGATGAGGGTGTCTATACCTCGTTGGTCTCGCCATCATTGTGCTTTGATCTTGTGGAGAGATAGAGCTATTAGTCAAGGCCTTACTATGTGACAATGCTGGTTGATATGATGCTAAACAAATGGGTTACCAATCTGACTCTTCTTATGAGAATTCTTCAAATTGAGAATGACCAAGTACCATTATCAATACCTCCCTAGTTAAGAGGGAGTCTTGAAAAGTGTAGCTAGGTTCGGTTTTCATAATGACATGTGTAATTGTGATTTTATGTAATTGATGTAATGAAGAAAAATAAAATTATTATTGTAATGCATGTCTCATGGGTTTCATGAGTAAAGAATTTTATTTTTAGTAATGACTCCCATTGTGAGTGCTTAGGATTGGTCATAAAGTCAAATTGAGTCAATGTCATGTATGAAGGACCCTTCTTGGGCATGTTACATTTGTATATTAGTCAATGAAAGAGTCAAATAGCCCTCCAAGACCATGCTCAAGAATCTCCTTCAAGTTAGCCTTAAATAAAATAATGAATTTTCTTTAAAAGACATGTCTGGCTCACCCATAGTTCAAGTCAACGTATTACGGATGCTCCAACCACTAGAAATAGGGCAACTTGGCCTCATTTCAGAGAAAAAATTTTGGTCAAGAAGATCTCTGCAATAGGAAGTGCGAGAATCACCCAGAAAGGAGCCTCATGACCAGTGAAGGGTAAGGAAGGAAGAGCGAAGTTTGTGGTATTGTTTTGGATCTGTTTTAGGGCTGTTCTTCTGTCACACGTGCAAAGAAGAGAGGAATCATCTACTGCAGGAGAGGTTGAGAAGATTACAGTGATCTAAGATAATCGAATTGAGAGAAGGACAAGTCAAAGGGAAGTTGAGTTAAGCAAGGAGTCTCTATCCTAAGCGAAGGAGTCAAGGGCAATACATTGAAAGTAACACTTACCAAGTACTGCAATTAGGGCTTCTGAAATAGGCCGAGAAATTGTAGTAAACCAAAATCTAAAGTGTAGCCAAGAATAAGAGAGAAAGCAACAGTTTGACTATCGTTGACTCAAGGAAGAGAAGGAAGCTTTGTGTCTTGGTCTTCGAGTGGAAAATAGGTCAAGGGTCTTGGTCTTGGTATTCGTCAATTGAAGTCCCTATAAGAAGAACTTGTTTGGGTTTTCCTCTTAAGTGGGAGAGGTTTCGGCCCTGGCTGATCGCCTACATTCTGTGTCTCTTGTCTCTTTATGGTTTATGCATTGGTAGTTGTTTGATGAAGAAGAACACTATAATAACCAAAGAAAAAGAAGATCCTAATCTAAGAAATAGAAAGCATTCACAAGCAGTTATCTAACGAAGAGAATCACCTAATATTGATGCTATAGATTTCTCAACAACAAGAAACGTTGTGAAACCAGCTCCAAAAAGAGAAGAAAAGAGATATCAACGCCTTAGAAATGAGTCACTTCGAGGGGGCAACCTCCAATACATTACATGAATGAACAATTCTTGGATGATACAAATGACCAAAACCTCCTTCTATATATAGGAGTCCATGGGGCCACAATATAATCCTAGTGGGGCCACAATGTAATCCTAGCCGACCTAACAATAATAATGTAAGGGCACAATAATAACAATATGGGGGTTACACAGGTACAACGATAACAATATGGGGGGCTAAACTAACATAATAAGGGACTACGCTATTAATATAGGGACTTAACATGCCTCTCTCCTTCAAACAAGTGTTGTCCTCAATGCTTGATTATTTTTTGATGCTTCTGCATAAAATTCTCATCCTCCCATGTGGAATCTTCTACAAGAAAGTTCTTCCACTTGCTGAGATACTTTGAAATTGATCGTACTTGTCGTGTTCTTGTTTCTGTGACTGCTTCAGAACTTCTTTCAATGTGATGTTGATCTTCATGTTGTTTCATTAGATTCTGCACCAAAGTTAGGTTATCCTTTGAGAGTTGGAGAACTTGTTGTTGATGCTCGATGTGATCTTCCACTAATTTATCATCCATATTAGCTATTATTTGATCCTTCAAACCATCCAACTTCGCCTCCATTTCTGCTTTTAAACCATCTATGTCATCTTCGGTTGCTCTTCGTAAGATCGAAATTTGTTGCACATGGTACCGTAATTTTGATATCTCATACTGCAATTCTTCCTCTTCATGTGTCATAGTATAGCTTTTTGAGGGCTTAATGGGTATGGAATTTTTTTTTGGAGGAATTATAGAGCCCAATACTGATAAAAATTCTAAAATATGCTCTTGGAATCACTTCAAACTGCTTTTTCAAACAAACGTTATGCAATTTTAAATACCAAATACACACTTTTTTCTTGCTTTTGAGGAGCTCGATATTGAAATTGAATTATATCTGTGATTGTGGATCTTCAATATCTGAAATTTGGCCCTGCAGTAGCCCTATGAATTCTCTTTCGAATTCCACAGGTCTGACCTGATTTGGATTCTTGAAGACAAAGTTGTGCCTAATCTCCTACGATGACCTAATTATGGACTAGTTCAGTAGAGCGAACTTGTACGACTTGCCACGTGTCACTGTTTGCTCCTTCGGCTCTGAAATTGATAGACAAGAAACTACAGTCCATGTACTTCTAGCCACTTCTTACAGAATTCCAATTCGATGCTCAGAGAGAGATTTATGAAGATTTCCCATGATTACCTCTTTGAGATGAAATTTGGGAGCCTGAAAAAGACCTAACTTCAACAGATCATATCTCCTAAAATATTGCGAACCAAGCTCTGAAATTTTGCGACGATGTTCCTCAAGATTTCGGCTTCGCACTCTAAAAATTTCAGCTTTTGAACCTTCGTAGAAAAAAAGTTATAGCGAAAATGCCACGATGACCTGTTTGGTGTAGCGAAACCCTAGAATCCAAAGCTCTGATACCAAATGTTGTGAAACCAGCTCCAAAAAGAGAAGAAAAGAGATATCAATGCCTTAGAAATAAGCCACTTCGAGGGGGCAACCTCCAATACATTACTTGAATGAACAATTCTTGGATGATACAAATGACCAAAACCTCTTTCTATATATAGGAGTCCATGGGGCCACAATATAATCCTAGTGGGGCCACAATGTAATCCTAGCCGACCTAACAATAATAATGTAAGAGCCCAATGATAACAATATGGGGGTTACACGGGTACAACAATAACAATAAGGAGGGCTACACTAACATAATAAGAGACTACACTATTAATATAGGGACTTAACAGGAAATGTACCACAAAATGCAAAATATGGCCAGGACATAAGAATTTAGCACGTGGGAAAAATCCAAGCATGAGCTCTACCCCATATCATTATGGCCATCACCCTGGTTCCTAGGCCCCCCCATGTGTGTCCCTTGCATCATTAAGGAACCCATGATTGTCCCAACCCCTGGCGGGTGATGAACTTCCCAACCTAAAAGGGGTAATCACTGCTTTATCTTACACATCATGCTCTCATCCCTTGGAGTTTCGAGCAAATACTTGTTAAAGGAAAGAAAAATCAATAAAAGGCAAAAGGCATATGAAGAAGGGTGGAAAAACAAAGGTCGGGGTAAGTCATGTACCATGATTGCTCCCTCCTACATCTATACACCCAATGTGTGGGCTTCCCTTATAATAACTACCCTTGTCCCATGGCATGTGGCTTGGAGCCTTGCTTGTTGCCCCACTCATTTCCACCATCATTTCACATGACACTTGCGATTTGACGGATGTACCATGGCCCTGCACTCCCTTAGAGGTTGAAACCACCTAATAAGGTCCTTTATTAATCTCTTTCTTGAGCTTGGTGACACCTATACACTCTAAAGCCCATTTAGAAGGGCATTCCACTATGAAGTGTCCACTTTTTCCCCCGATTAGAAAGCTTCTTTATTCGATTGCGCTAATGAATTGTTGTATTGGAAGGTGAGGAGACTCATTAGATCTTATACAGGATTGTAGGTGGGTTTTCATCTTGGGTTGGGCCTCCCTATACGAGATCCAAGCCCTCCAGATGGTCATAATGGTACTTGTAGGGTGAACGTTGAGAGCCATGGGCCTTCACCATAGCAGAGCATTTATTGCCATGCCATGGGAATCTTCAGCACCACACATTGCTTGTTCGTGCCCCAACCATACAAAGATGATGATGCACTTGGATTGCGTTACCCAACCGACCACACATTTGCACATGACACTTGGCAGTAGATCCAAGGCCTAGATGGGGTGTTGTCTCATCCATAGAGACATGGGAGGGCTTGTATCATCATTTTAGCCCTTTTTGATGGATCCGGTTGGAGACCCATGAGACCATTCATTGTGCCCCACAATCACTTGGAGCACTAGAGATGATTTGCTTGGAAACTAAGGGGCCAACCCCTTGGTCATCATTTTGGGAGCCCTCCTCTTCATCTTGGCACATGGAGGACTTATTTTGGGCTTCCAACGGTCATGTGCACTATTTTTTCGATCATTTCGGCCTCATTAGGAAGGCTTATTTCAAACTTTTGAGCTATTTGGTGGGCTTGTGACCAATAGGATTGTTATTTTGCACATTAAAGTCATTTTTAGGGGCTTATTAGGCTAATTAGATCAAATCAAACCCCTAAAGGCTCATTTAAATTGAAGAACAACCTCATTTGTGAATCATCATAATTTTGGATTGAGATTTTCTCTTGAAAAAGAATCCGGACCTGCAATTGATGGACGAAATCGGTGATTTTTGATGCATTTTGATGTTTGGATACTTTGCTATCTTATCTTGGAGCTTCTTCTTGCAAATATGATAGATGTATATATTCGCATTTCCTCGTAAGTGCCTATTTTGAAGCTATATCTCATGTTATTATATGTCGAATGTATGGAATATCTTGTCATAATCTATTTTTTCCCTAATTTAATGTGAATTATTGAAAAAGCACTGGATTGTTGAAGTATTGCATGCATGATTCATTTGGAGATGTGAATGGATGTTCCTAGGGGTTTGTTTATATTACAACCTTGAAGCTCCATCATTTCTTGCCAAACAAAGTATGAATTCCTTTGTTGTTTGGTAGCTGCCTCATTAGGGTTATCAAAAGCTGCATAGGACTCCTTGATAGAGTGAAGTTCCTTCATCAAAGTTGACCTTGACTCCATTTCTCCCAATTGCCTAGGCACTAGTCCTAATCCTAGTTTATCAACCTTAAAACCTTATCTTATCTCCCTTTTTCTATTCTTCTGTCCTAACCCTAGAAGGCTAGTTAGGGCCTAGTACAAATTGCATTAGGGTGGTCATCTTGAAGAGAGAGTTGGAAAGCTACTGCGCTGGGGTTTCCTTCAAGTGTCCTAAAAATTTGAAGCAATTCACATGGCTAGATTTAGAGAAAACTCGAGCCCTAGCTCCAACATTAATTTTGCCCTTAGACTTCTTTGGTCAACGACATTCCAAAGGTCATATTCTCTTGAAAACTCAGTTGGAGTTAATCATTCCTTGACCTTCTTATCCTTGCTTGACCTAGATATCTCGTTGAATATCATCCCTCTTGGAATCTTGCAAAAACCTAGGCCTCGCTTGGATTCTCCTAGGTATAGGCCTCCTCATAAGCCTTTCTGGGAGAGCCATTAACTTGCTTTTCAAACAACCAAGCTATTATCTAAGTCTCTCCTTTGAATGGGCTTTCGAAATCACCTTACACTCCGCCACTAATCTTATCATTTGAGTGATTTCCCTTATACCGAGGCTCCTCCCATCGGTGAAAGTCTGTAAAGAGCAGGGGACATTGACTAAGGTGACAATGGGTCTTTGTCCATTGTTTTCATTTGGTCTAGTAGTTGCCCCTTAGGTACCCCTTCACTCCTAGGACCCCTGCTAGATTGTGTGGCAATAGGATGGTTGGTCTAAATTTATTATCTATTTTACACCCACCATTGATCAACTCCTTCCATGGTTGCAAAGTGGATGCTGCTACTACAAATGCATCAACAACAATATCTCTCTTAGGAATTCTTCAATTGTAAGGGCATCAAGGAGTTCCATGGTATCTAGTATTGCATTTCAATACTTTCTTAATTTCTCATTGTTAGCAACAAACACCTTCTTTACTTGTGATACAATGATATTAGAATCTCCAATTACTTTCAAGCATTTAATCTTCATATCCAGTGCCAGATCTAATCCAAGATTTAAGGTTTCTTATTTGACAATGTTTTTAGTGTAACCAAAATGAGTCTATATGAGAAAAGTTTGTTGATGCCTAGGGGATACATGAAAACAATCCCAATGCCAGTTTTTTTCATAGAAAGGGCACCATCAAAATGCATGGTCCAAATGCCATCATGGTCTGCTTTCTCCCTGGCACTATTGAATTTGCAAAGATGTGTATATTGCCAAATTCGTCATCGACACACGTCAACTCATTCATAGGGTCTTTATAGGATCTTCTATTTGGTGTCTCATACTTGGTTTCCTATAAAGGGTGACAAAGGTTCCTTCACAGGTTGGGATGGTTGCATATGATAAGTCCATTTGGATGCTACCTCCCAAATTTGTAGCCCACTTTCTAGACAATAACATGCCCCAAACTTTAGGCACCTCTATGACTACAACATCCATCAAGAGAGAGATATCTAGATAAGCAGCTAGACTAACCTTTATCTCTTTTATTAAACCATAAACCTTGATTTCTTTTGGATCAATTCCACCCATATTCCTATAAGGTCTTTTGATTTTTAGAACCATTGGTTCATGATCTTTAAAGGCATCACATTGGTGGAAGCCCTAGAAGCTAAGATATGATTATGGTGAAGGACGTTATTTACTACCAAGGTGATGAAGACTGGTGCATGCCTTCCATTCTTTCTATCATAATTCATGCTTGCAACACTATAGGAAAGTCCTCAGGTGTCTCGTCAACACTCAAAAATTTTCTCATCTTATCCATTAGGGAGCAGTCTTGATTAGTTTAGTGAGAGGAATATGAATAGTAACCTTAGCCAAGACATTTGTCTCATCAACATCTAAGTACATAGCAGCCATTCTATTTGATGTTGATAGAGAGTATGATCAATATTCAAAGGCAAAGGAAATATAGTCCAATTCTTTCTTGCAGGCTAAGCTTGTGAAGCTTATGGTGTTGTGCTTCTTCGAGTGTATTGAATGCATTTTTCGTTTTTTTGAGCTTATTCTTAGACTCTCCATCCATGGCATTCGAAATTCCCACCTAGCCAACCTAGTTGCATCAAAACTCTCTTGCTTTATTTATTCCATTTGTTCACTAGTAATCATGTAGGTTTTTTGAGAATTGATGTAGATAAGATCCAAAACTTCAATGAAATTCATATGCTTAGGGCCACTCAGGTTTTCATCTTCTACATAATCTTGAGGGCATTCCAATTCTCTTTGTGAATCATTGCAAGGAAAAAACCAAAGGTTCCTTCTTGGATAATCATATTAAAAGGGGCAAGGGTGTTAGGCACTCTTTGCTCAGGAGGAGGTCTATTTCTATTCCACCTTTGATTGCCTCTAGGTTGACAATTGTTATTGTATTGAGGTTTAGAAAGAATTGTTTTTTGTTTACCTGATTCCCTTTCCAAAATAGTCAACTTGCGTAAGGGAGTAGCTTGGGTTTGCATGATCTCAGTCGTCACCTTATCGAATTTCTGAGCTAAAGCCATATTAGAGTCTTCAGTAGGGCCAGTATTGTTCATTACTCCAGATTTAGCCTTAGCCTTAGCATGAGATGAGTTAAAAGGTTACTTTGGAGGCCAATATGCTTTTTTCAATTTTACTAGGCCACTCTTGAGCTTCCTCCAAGGTATTTGGGAATTTACCTTTCAATATGAAATAAAAAAAATTAAAAAGTATATAAAGAATATTAAAATTTAGAATTCACTAGTAACATTTGTAGCTGCTTCAAGCTTGTAAACATAAGAAGATATACTATACAATATTGTGCACATTCTTACACTTTCCAATTCTGAAAAATCTCGAGCAATTTAAAAAAGGCCCGAGTGACATTCCATTATTGGATGCTAGACATGAGCTTAATTTTAGAGAACTGAAGTGTAACTATTTTCTATTGCAATAAGGACCATGTAGAGTCTGTTACTACACAATCTAGCAGGGGCCCTAGGGGGGATACCTAAAGGACAACTACTAGACCTAATAGCAACAATGAGACAAGGGCCCACTGTCACCTCAATCGATGCTCCCTGCTCTTTACGGACTTTCACCGATTGGAAGAGTCCCGATATGAAGGAAATCACTAGAATGTTAGGAGGATGAGGTTAATGACAAGGCATAGTGTGATTTTGTAATATTCCTAAACAGGAAAAGCAGCAATATTGAACACAATAACAGGAATAGCAGTGAAAATCAATGTACAAATACATGAGACCAATATGGAGCCATTATAATATGAATATCAGCAGCAAATCAGTACAAAATAGTAAGGCACAAATCATATGATATGAGCAAACAAGCCTCCCATAAACAAATACTCTCAAAAGTGAGATGCTACTACTATACAAAATGCTGGAGAGCTACTACAGCGCAGTCCTAATGAGAATAATTGCTACTGAAATCATACAATGATATATAACAACTGATATATGCCTCCAAAGATGCTACACATAAGGATCAATGCCCTATATCACTTTTCCTAGACAACTCAAGAGGGTTTCCGGAAATACATCAAAATACAATGGTGAACTGCAACCCTAGGGCTGAAGATTCACTGCAGCAAAATGGCTAGGAATATATGGTTGTAGCTGATGTAGAAATATGTGGCTCTCCTCCAATAGACTCTCCATGTGAAAGGTTGATCCCTTAACTGAAGATCTAACTCCCCAAATCATGCACTAAAACCACCCCTGCAACTGATCTCTGAAATTACGCAGTCATGGACTGAAACTGCGTTGTAGGGGTTGGTGGTAGCTTGGCCTGGTGCCAAATGTTGAAATAATGCCCAAGGACCCTCCTTGCTGATCTCCTAAAGGAAAGGCTACCTCTCCACTGAAGCACAAGCTCATAAAATGGCCCTGCAAATCCTCCACAACTTCTATCCTGCAACACAACACAAATCTGGAAGAAATTGTGCTGTATAATAAGGCTGAAGCTTTGGCCTGATGCCAGAATGTGGAAATGAAGCTCAATCACCTCTCCTGAGTGGGCACTCGAAATCCCCCAAGGATGAGGGTGGGATTCTCGCTCGGGAACACCCTTGTGCTAAACAACACTGCAGTCTTTGCTAAACGACTGAAGAGAGCAACAAGTCATACAGACCATAAACAAAATAATAATCAATCATGCCTTCTATGGTTGCCATCCCCTTCCTTATATGCTTGGTGAGCTTGCTCACCTTGGGCCCAACTCATTAAAGCCACTACCTCCATGCATGGAATCTCCCTCCAAAACTGCGTTGTCCCTCAATGAATGTCCACTCCTCCATACCAACGCTGTTGATTTGGTCAAAGTTGACTCAGTCTATATGCTCCATCCCCTTTTCACACACAAGGGTGCTTAATCATGCTACTAAGTTGACCCCCATTTACATTAGGAGTGATTTTATTCCTACTAAGGAGATTTATGGGTCTCCCTACCCTCTTATTCTTCTAAAGAAGAAGCAAAAACAAAATTTAATATTCCAACTAGCTAAAAGCTAATTGGGAATATTACAGTCCTTCGCTCCCAAATGTTGCTTGTCCTCAAGCAACTGTAAAGGTGAGTGGTGCAACTCTTCTCCTCCTTCCCTTGGGACACCTCCATGTGATAAGCTCTCCTCATGACCCAAGTGTCTCCCAACCAATCCATCCATGAAATGCTCCTCCCAAGTATCCATGAGATGCATCTTCTAAATGCTCAAGTTAACCAAATGGCTCCTCTCACAAGGAAACAAGTGGTCTAATGTAGCAATCATGTGATGCTCAATGTTCCCCCTGAAGCATGAGGCATAAGAAATGGGGAGAATCTCCCTCCCAATGGGCACATTCAATCTATGTGTCATCCCTCCAAATATGCCTACAACAATGATAAGAACATCATCTACATATGGGATCAAGATCAAGAATACATAAGCTGCCATATCAAATACCGGAAGAGGATCATAGTCCCACATGTGGAATCAGCGCAGTATATCTCCTGACTGCCTCAGAGCATGATATGGTAAGTGGTTTCCCCACCATTTGTTTGCTGCCACAAACCTCTCACAAGCTTGGAAAAGGTGAATAACGTTTAGTGCCAATGGAGTACACCCTGAATGATATATCATCTCCCTAAACTCTCCTAGGGAGTGGCCATGCTCAACACTCTCTATGGCCCCAAGTAGACCATGAAGCCCATAATGAAGAGTGCCCCCACTTGGAGCAAGGGCTTGTAACTGTATGGTAAAGGAATGCAAATACTTATCTAGTAAATCATTATGCACAAAAACATGATCCTTACCATATACCTTGATCAAACTAGTGGAGTGGCTCATAGATGGGCCTCCTCTCTTCCCCAATGAGGAAAGAAGTGGCTGTGATAACTCTATCAAGAGTTATGTCTCTCCTCCCTCTCCAAATAGTCCATGCATCTCCTAATAAGCTGATGTATCTCCTCTTCAAAGCCTTCCCAAGTGAATCCACCTGTGATAGTATGATATGCTCTCATGGAATAAGTGTGGCTAAAGAGAAAATATTCATGTGCTGTATGTAGAAGCTTCTCCTTGAGCTTAGATGCTCTAGCCAAGAAGATCCTACTTTGATAGTAGATGATCCCATCTCTCACTATATATCTCCCATCTGAATACTGGCCATCTAGTATCCTGCATGCAAAGAGATCCTTGGAGTATTCCACCAACAGCTGGGATCTCCAATAAGGATCTATTCTCCATAGTGACAGCGCTGATGATCTACCATGTAAAGCATTTGTCATGTGGCTGCCCCCTTCTTTGACATCTCCCATGCCAAAGTCACATATCGGGATGTTGCTATCCTCCCTTTGCTCCTCCTCCTGTAGCTGCTCATGCTCAAGTAAAGGTTGAAGTTTTTGGAGGTTAGCCTTCCATGGGAAGCTATCACCCATCCAAAAATTTATGAGTTTGGCCAATAGATGCATGAGTGGCCACCATCCTCTACCATGTGTGGAAGATTTCTCCCCAAGTGAGAGTATCCTTAGAGCCTCCAAAGCCAAGGAGTGATCTCCTTGCACCATGATGGTGCCATCCTCCAACCCTGCAACATCCTCTTTCAGCGCAAGATGAGGGGTGAGAGTGGGTAATAATGATATTGGGAGAATGCCTCCCTCCTCCTTGAGCCTACCCAAGACTCTCTGCGCTGTGTCCAATCCTCTCAATGTTTCTCTCCTCCTGGATCTATGAGTGGTGCAACATGTTGTGAGACATTTCTCACCAACTCCTGAATAGGTGGTCTCCCAGGTGGAATGCCACTAAACAGTAATGTCTTATGGGCCAAAGTCATCTACATAACTGATAAGACTGTTAGGTCCTTGCTTCCACTGCGCAAATCCAACTCCGTTTTCTATGTAGAAGCTGTTTGAGAGGGATAAGTGTGCATGCCCCTAATCATCTGATGTTTGCCACTCTTTCTATCCATCCACTCCATCTGCAAAGTCTCCCAATCTGTGGTGACCTTCCCAACTTTCCCCAAAGTAATCAATCATTGCACACCCAATATCACATTGGTGTCAGGTATGTCAACTACAAAGAAGTGATCAGTCAATGTATATGTTCCCATGGTGACAGAGAAAGATGGAACATAATGCATGCACTGCATAGTTCTAGCTCCTGGGACCAAAACTGAAAATCCCTCAAAATCATCAGTGGGTATTGCCCTCCTCTGCAGTAGTTGGAAATCAATAAAGTTGTGGGTAGCCCCACTATCAATCAACACTGAAACTCTCTGATCCTGAATGGAACCTCGAACTCTCAAGGTCAAGTACTTGGGTACTCCTCTCAATGAAGCAAGGGCCCATCCAATTGGAGCAAATGCTCCATTCCCACCTCATGGTGGTGGTGGATCCTCTCTTGCTATCCCAATGCTGTGACCTCCTTCTGGTTCCTCTTCTTCTTCCTCCTCATCATCAGAAAATACCTCGCACATCTATGTCCGGGTGCCCATGATTCTTGGCATGTGAAGCAAAACTTCCTTCTCCTCAAGTCTCTTCGGATATCATCACTAAGAGGTACTTTGTTTTGGCTCTCCTTTGAAGGATGAGCCTTCTCATCTTTTCCCTTTGATGGAAATGGGGGCTTTTGCTGAAATGCTGCCTTTGCTCTTGGCAAGGCATCTTGTAGATCTCTAACCCTTTCAATGGCATCTTGAAGGGTAGTGGGTTTGGTTGATTTAACCAACCCATGTAGAGGTTCTGCTAGCCCATCAATAAACATATAGACCCTCTTAGCTACAGATAAATTAGGAACCATAACATAAAGTTTTAGAAATTTAGAAATGTAAGTTTCTGGATTACTTGATTGTTTGAGCTTAGCTAGCCTAATGAAAGGTGCCTCCGGGTCTCTTCGATCAAACCTCTCCACCAACCTCCTTATGAACTCTGAATATGCAATCACATTGGCATGACCCAATGGAGAAAGACCATGAAACCACCAATCATGTGCTTCACCCTCAAGGTGTAGTACTGCTATTTTGATGGCTTTCATCTCCGATACTTGGTTCAATTGGAAGTGTTGATTTATGGTAGCATCGGATGTGCTCTAGCCTTGTAACTTTGTATATAGGCTAAGACACATGTATTCCATAAAACCCAGAAATGGTTTTGAAAATTCCACTTAGAGATGATTTAATTAAATTAATTAATCATTTTTTAAAGTTTTCCTAAGTCTAAACTTAGGGAATTTGATTAATTAAAGTGTCTTAATTAAATCAAGTGTGAATCTTCTATATAAAGTCATGGATCACCTCCAAGTTAATCTTAGTCCTTGATTATGTTTTAATCTTGGCCGTTGAGGGGTCAACGAAGATTATAAGAAGGAAGGTAAGGGGCCTATGGAAAATACACTTGACACTTGAGCCATTGAGCATTTTAAAATTTGTGTGAGAAGACACAACTTTTGATCAAGAACAAATCACTAGCGCTGGGTTTGCTAAGTGATTTGATTCAGTGATCAGATCCAGAGAGGGGCAGAAGCAGAGATTGGTCAGGTGGACCAAGAATACATTTCAGAGTGAGGCAACATTTACGCAGAAGAGAGACAGCACAGTTTCTTGCAGAGGTAAAGCAGTTCCTGCAGAGAATCATGTAGAGCCAACGCAGTGTCTCTTGGAGTTAGTCCGGAGAAAGCTAGAGGTTGGGGTTCTGAGCCAGGAGGGCCAAAATCTAGCTTCAGATTAGCCAGATCAGTTGCAGAGAAGGGTGACGCAGTTCCTCAAGCTTGCCTATGCAGATCCAGCGTAGGAAATCACGCATAGGCAGTGAGGGCTTCACCATCGTTGTTTTTGATCAGCCGGAGACTCGCTGAGTGAGGTATATATCACAGTTATTTTTGCTGTCTAGATTTCTCTGAAGGGTTTGTCGGATTTTGGCACCCTAGTTGTATTCAAGATTCTGCTGCTTAATAATACAAACCCTCAGATCTGCTGCACTGGTTTTCCCAAGTTAGGTTTTTCTGGGGACTTAGTCCAAAAATAATTGTGTCAATGTGGTTGTTTTTCATTACATTTTGTTCAGTTTGTTTCAACACTTAGATTTATTCCGCAGTATTATTTGTGTAGACTACTTCAGTAATTACTTTAGTATTTCATTGAAATGGAATAATTATGTAAAATAATAGAAGAAGTAATTCAGATTTGCTGCAGTAGGAATCCAGATCTAGGATTTTTCACAGGAAGTAGATGTCTAGCTTTTCTACCCAAGATTTGGCAGTGCATTTGGATGACCCATCAAAAGTGGGTAAGAAAAATCTGCCCATAGTCCGGTGAAGATCATTGTGCTGTATGAATCCTCCACCTATATTGTGATGTCGGGGTCTCCTATTGTCCTCGATCTGACAAAACTCTTGAAAGCTCAAATGGTCCTTGAATCTTTGAGATTGAGACTCATACTCAAGAAAATAGTCTTCAAGAGTTTCTTGTTCTTGAAACCCTTCATTTCCCACTACTAAAAATGTAGGCATTGTAGAGCGTTGGGAAACCTGCTGCTTCACTGGTTGATCACTCCAATGATGTGAAATGCCGGAGCCTTCTCCATTTAGAAACCCTTTAGGGGATTCTTTGTGTCTATCCATCCTCATCTCCTTGATTTCTCTTGCAATATCTTGCATGGTTTGAAGAAGAAGCTTGGGATACTCCTTCCCCTGATCTCCTCCTGATAAGGGAGTTTTGCCTTTGTCTTCTTTATCATTTGTATAATCATATCTCCGGTTTCTTCTTTTGAGATACCTCTTCTCTCTATCTGTGAGAGGATCTCCTTCTTTTGATGACATATTGACTTAGATGCACAAGCTGAGCCAAGATAATGCTTTGATACCACTGTAATATTCCTAAACAGGAAAAGTAACAATATTGAACACAATAATGGGAATAACAATGAAAATCAATGTACAAATACATAAGACCAATATGGAGCCATTATATTATGAATATCAACAGCAAATCAGTACAAAATAGTGAGGCACAAATCATATGATATGAGCAAACAAGCCTCCCATAAACAAATACTCTCAAAAGTGAGATGCTGCTATTATACAAAATGCCAGAGAGCTGCTACAGTGCAGTCCTAATGAGAATAACTGCTACTGAAATCATACAATGATATATAACAATTGATATATGCCTCCAAAGATGCTACACATAAGGATCAAGGCCCTATATCACTTTTCCTAGACAACCCAAGAGGGTTTTCGGAAATACATCAAAATACAATGGTGATCTGCAACCCTAGGGTTGAAGATTCATTGTAGCAAAATGGTTGGGAAGATATGGATGTAGCTGATGTAGAAATATGTGGCTCTCCTCTAATAGACTCTCCGGGTGAAAGGCTGATCCCTTCACTGAAGATCTAACTCCCCAAATCATGCATTGAAACCACCCCTGCAACTGATCTCTGAAAGTACGCAGTCATGGACTGAAACTGTGCTGTAGGGGTTGGTGGTAGCTTGGCCTTGTGCCAAATGATGAAATAATGCCCAAGGACCCTCCTTGCTTATCTCCCAATGGAAAGGCTACCTCTCCACTGAAACACAAGATCAGAAAATGGGCTTGCAAACCCTCCACAACTTCTGTCTTGCAAC
The DNA here is from genome assembly GCA_034641835.2 of Pinus albicaulis. Taxonomy (NCBI): domain Eukaryota; kingdom Viridiplantae; phylum Streptophyta; class Pinopsida; order Pinales; family Pinaceae; genus Pinus; species Pinus albicaulis. Next base: position 42,501,289 of record CM076575.1, on the reverse strand, counting down.
ACAACACAAATCTGGAAGAAACTGCATTGTATAATAAGGCTGAAGCTTTGGCCTGATGCCGGAATGTGGAAATGTAGCTCAATCACCTCTCCTGAGTGGGCACTTGAAGTCCCCTGAGGATGAGGGTGGGATTCCTGCTCGGGAACACCCTTGTGCTAAACAACATTGCAGTCTCCGCTAAACAACTGAAGAGAGCAACAAGTCATACAAACCATAAACAAAATAATAATCAATCATGCCTTCTATGGCTGCCATCCCCTTTCTTATATGCTTGGTGAGCTTCCTCACCTTAGGCCCCACTCATTAAAGCCACTACCTCCATGCATGGAATCTCCCTCCAAAACTGCGCTGCCCCTCAATGAATGTCCACTCCTCCATACCAGCGCTGTTGATTTGGTCAAAGTTGAGCCAATCTATATGCTCCATCCCCTTTTCACACACAAGGGTGCTTAATCAAGCTACTAAGTTGACCCCCATTCACATTAGGAGTGATTTTATTCCTACTAAGGAGATTTATGGGTCTCCCTACCCTCTTATTCTTCTAAATATGAAGCAAAAACAAAATTTAATATTCCAACTAGCTAAAAGCTAATTGGGAATATTACAGATTTCCAAAGCCCATTCAAAGGAGAGACTCAAATAATGGCTTGCTTGCTTCAAATGCAAGCTCAATATCTCTCCAAGAAAGGCTTCTTGATAGTGTTGAAATATGTAACTAGGTTTAGTCTTCATAATGACATATGTACTCTTGATTTTATGTATTTAATGCAAAGAGAAAAATAAAACTATTATTGTTATTCTTGAGGCATGGGTTTCATGCTCAAGGTTATTTGTTTTATAGGTCAAGCACCCATTGAGTGCTTCTAGGGATTTTCATTGAGTCTACAAGTCATAAGCGTCATTGTCATGTATGGAAGACACTTTTGGGCATATTACATATCGTAAAGAAAATTTATTTGAGTCAAAATTAGAGTCAAAGACCCTTCAAGACCTTGTCAAACAAGAAGCAACAAGTTGGCCTTCAAGAAAGAACTAGTCGGCCTTATGAAGGGACTATTCGACCTGCCAGAAAGAATATATATAAGAGAGCTCAACTTCATTTGGAGGATCACCAATTCAGCTCACAAGAAGTTCAATCTAAAAAGAGAACAAGATCTAGAAGGAGCAAAGAAGAGGAGAATTCGAGGAGAAAAATAGAGGGTTTTGGAAGAAAATTTTTGACAGGATCTCTCGCATGTGTGACTGCAATTAGGGTTTCAGAAGTAGAATATTGCAGACCCTAAAGAAGCTGAAATCAAGCATACGAAGGATCATTCTTTCAAGTCGAAGCTCCAAGGAGATAAGCCCAAGACAAGGGAATAAGATAATCACTTCAGTTTTCCCTAGTTTGGTCACACGTGCGGAATTACAGGGATAACAGGGGGGCCAAAAGTTTCAGGTAAAAGAGGCCGAAATTGCAGTTGAAGTTGTAGGTCTGAAATCTTGGTCAAAGGTGAAGTGGAAGCTACTGGAAGGCAAGTTTGACTTGGGTTGAGAAAGTGATTTAAGGAGAAAGTTTGACTTGGTCTTGGTCAAGGGTCATAGGTCTTGAAATTCGTCAATTGAAGTTCTATAAGAAAAGAAGAGTTCTTGTGGGTTTTCCTCTCAACAGGAGAGGTTTTGGCCCTGGATGATAGCCTATATCTTGTGTCCTATTATCTCACTGTTCTTTATTGTTTGGTAGCTGTTTGATGATAAGAACACAATAATAATCAAGTTGAAGAAGAAGCTAATCAAGATAAGTAAAAAGATATCACAAGCAGTTATCAATTTAAGAGAAATAATCTAATCTAGCTGCCCCCTAGATTTCTCAACAGATAGGAGGCTAAGACTTAAGTGGAAAAGATTATCAATATGATAGATATCCCTTGATCAAATGCTTCCTAAAGAAGGAAATCAAGCTCTCTTAGGGTTTTGTAAGATGGCTATCATATGACGGTTGGGACCACAAGAGAGAGCAAGGGGTGCCCGAACTAGGTTTAGGGTTTCAAAGATGAACAATGAATAGGGTGCCCTAAGACAAGTAAGGGTGAGATAGGCCGATGAATAGTTAACTTCCAATGAGTTTTCAAGTGTAACTGACCTATGGAAAGCCACTAACCAAGGTAACCTAGGATTAGGAATGATGTTGGAGCTAGGGCTTGGGATATCTCCAAATCTAGCCATGGGAATTTGCTCAAATTTTGAGGAGACCCCCAACGCAATAGTGGACCAACTCGCTCTTCTAATGGTCCAGCCAAAAGGAGAAAAGGTCAGAAAAGTTTAAGGGTGATCCCAAGGATTCCAAGACCCTAGTTCCTTACAATTGGGAGAATGGAGTCAAGAGTTACTTTGATTTAAAAATTTCACTCAATTAAGGAGACCTAATCATTTTTGCCAACCCTAATGATGCAACAACACAACTACTAGGTAATTTTACTTCATTTAATGTTTTGATGGAGTTTCAAGGCAGTGCAATGTGCAATTAGACCTCTAGGAACATTCATTCACTTATTCTTCCACATGTAATGCATGCAATACTTCAAATCCCATTGTTTTCAAAATTTCGCACTTCAATTAGGGCATAATAAGGCTTGACAAACATTCCATACATTAATCATGTAGCATTATAAGGAAAATAACATGAAAAATAACACTTACAAGAGAAAGCGAATATATCCATCCATCAAGACATCAAAGAGAAGCTCCCAAATAAGATAGTGAAATTTCCAAACATCAAAATGTATCCAAAACATCCAATTCATCCTTCAATTGCAAGTTCGAGTTATTTTCACAAGAGAAGTAGAGATCCAAGTGGTATCATGATTTACAAATGAGGCCTCACTTGTATTTATATCAACCTCTAACAATTCAAATTGGTCAAATTAGCCTAATGAGCCCCCTAAAATGCTTCTAATGTGCAAAATAATAAATCTATTTGTATCAAGCCCACCAAATAGCTCCAAAGACAAATGATAAGCCTCTCAAGAGGGCCGAAATTATAGAACAATAGTGCAAATGGGTTGTTAGAAGGCATAGTGCCAAATCGAAGAGGAGGGCTCTCATGAAGATGACCAAGGGGTTTCCCCCTTGGTTTCCAAGCAAAGCATCTGTGGTGCCCCAAGTGGCCGTGGGGGCACAATGAATGGTCTCATGGGTCTTTAACTAGATCAACATGTCAATATTCCATCCGTAAGTGCCAAATGATGATACAAGCCCTCCCATATTTCCCGAGGTGAGACAAAATCTCATATGGGCCCTGGATCCTATGCCAAGTGTCTGGTGCAAGTGCATCATCATCTTTGTATGAGTGGAGCTCGAGCAAGCCAAATGTGGTGTCGAAGGATCCCAAGGTGTGGCCATCTATGCTCTGTTGTGGAGGAAGCCCATGGCTCTCAACGCTCACACTACAAGTGCCACCATGACCCTCTGGAGGGCTTGGATCCCGTATAGAGAGGTCAAACCCCAGGCGGAGATCCACCTACAATCCTGTATGAATCCAATGTGTCTCCTCACCTTCCAGTATAACAATTCATTAGTGCAATCGAGTAAATAAGCTTACAAATCAGGGGTACAAGTGGACACTTCATAGTGTCACGCCCTTCCATAATGGGCTTTAGAATGTACAGGTGTTCCTAGGCATGGGTGTATAGATGTAGGAGGGAGTATTCATGGTACGTGAGTTACCCCGACCTTTGTTTTTCCACCCTTCTTCATATGCCTTTTGCCTTTTATTAATTTTTCTTCTTATAACTGGTCGGGGCTCCAGGGAATGAGAGCATGATGTGAATGATATAACAGTGAATACCACCTTAAGGTTGGGCAGTTCATCGTCTACCAGGGGCTGGGACAATCATGGGTTCCATAATGACGCAGGGGACTCATACAAGGGCCCTAGGAACTAGGGTGGTGGCCATGATAAGGGGTAGAGCTCATGTTTGACTTTTGCCCATGTGCTAAATTGTATGTCCTGACCATCTTTTGCATTTTATAGTGCATTTCCTGTTGTAAGTGGCCAAATTATGCTTTTAACTTTCTTTTTAGCTGCATCAACCTCTGGGGCATTGTTCTAGGCCCGACCCAAGGTGTGGACAAGGGGAGGGGGAGGCTATCTCCTTGTGGACCCAATGGACAAATGTGTACCCGAATGGGAAATATGTGAAAAGGGGTTATAATGAGCGGAGGGGAGTGATGTATGTGGTGACGGGAAGTGGGACCACGCAGCTAAAATTGGGGTTTGCCATGAAGTGTCACTCCTAAAGCTAGTAGCCAATAAAGGAGATCCCATGGGACTATCTGGTGGCTGCAAGGGGCTGCCGGTTGCCGACTGAAGACAACTCTACGAGAAAATTTCTGTTATGGGTGTTACCCACTGGTGGTGGGTAATAGGGTCTATGAGACAAAGAACTGTCTTTGTAGTAGTTTTCCTTTCTTATGTTTCTTGTTAATGATGAATATATTAAATGTAAATGACATTCCCTTCTCAATAGGTTTTCTAGACTTTTAAAGTTGTGTTGAAAATCCACTGTAAAATATTTTGGTTTTGTAAAGAGATTAGTTTCATATATAATATTAAAAAGGTGATTGAATAGAAATCTATTCAAACATTTAGTATACAATCAAAGTCACTACTATTTGATTGTTTTCACAGTGCTTGAGGTTGGGATGGTGGAAACACTAGACTTGAGTGACTCCTAGAAACCCATGTACAATATGCAAAAGCTGAGATGACCTGAAAAATGAGGAAGAACAAGAACAATAATCACAAGGTTCATCCCTTTCAAATGTTGCATTTCCTGTATTCTTGACATGGAGGCTTTGCTTCTTGTAATTTTGTCACTGAGAATACAATATCGAAATCAATATAAAACTCAAATTGAAACCTGTCATACAAAACCCATGTTTAGTTCCAACTTGTACAACAGATTTAGATTCAGTGCAATACAAAAATAATGGATGGGAAAAATGATCATATTGTCTAATCATCAATGTCCATGTTTGTTAAAACTATAGATATATGCTTGGACCATCCCTAAAATCTACCCAGAAAATTCTTGACATCTGCGCGAAACATCCCTGAAATCTATCCGAAACATCCCTGAAATCTTCCTAGAATGCCTTGGGATGGCTAGCAAGCCCCTGAGTCCCCAATGAAGTCTTCATCAGTTTGGGGATGTTTCCTAAGGGTCCACAAGTCCTCAAAATGCTTGAACATAGGGTATGTGGTTTTTTTGGTGGGAATGTGATGCAGGAGCATCCTACTCGAAAAATCATTGTATATTTGGTTGACTTAAGGGGTCTAATGTTTGATAAAGAATTTAATTTATTTATAGGAAATGTGTATATTTTAATAATTTGAATGAGAAATAGGTGTGTGAGGTTTTTTGTAAATGTTCTCACATAATTGAGAATACGAGAGATATTAGACTTGTGAAGATCTCATAAAGATATTAGGGATTAGGAAGTCCTAGAATAGGGATTTAGTTGAGTCAAAAGTGGATTTAGAGGATTTTTAGGATATGGTTGAGTAGATTGTGGAACCAAACCATAATTGGTTGCAAAATCCTTTTGTATATATTTGTAAGCCTCAAAGGCATTAGAGGAGGCCATTTGAAATGAAGAAAACCAGGCCAGAGAGGGGAAGATTACTGAATGTATGATTGCAGGTATTGCAGGAGATAGTCAACCTTTTGAAGATGTCTTCAGGATGGATGAAGATCTTGAAGTAAAATATGATGAAGTAAACCTCTCAGATGAGGAAGGCTTTGAATGGTTGCAGGAGATAGGCAACCTTTTGAAGATGTCTTCAGGATGGGTGAAGATCTTGAAGTAAAATATGATGAAGAAAACCTCTCAGATGAGGAAGGATTTGAATGGTTGCAGGAGAAGGAGTTCATTGATGAGTTACTTAATGGGAGAAGACAGTCATCTGAAGCTGTCATGGAGATGGAATATCGGAATCTTATTTTGATGAAGAATGAAGGAACACTGTTTCAGAGAGGTAAGCCAATGAATTTGACTGATGTTATTGATGAAGAACAATTGCAGGAGGATGCTAATGTAGAAGACGGGGCAAGGATAGCTCTTGAAGAGGGCTTACAAAAAGGCAGTAATGCAAAGTGTGTTGAAGAAGGAGGTGAGGCGGATTTGTCTCAGGACAAAGAGAAGACAAGTCATAGGACTGAATGAAGAGGAAGGACAACTACTGAAAGATGTTAAGAAAGAAGAAGAACATATTGAAGACTATAAACAACATCATGATGAAGTACTTGTGAGGTGTCAAAGAGAAATTGAGTTGCTGGAGTATTTGCTGAAAGAGCAGGAGTATGAGAGTGTGATTGTAGTCAGAAATGAAGGAGTGTCTCAAGCTTTGATTGGGACAAAGATATGTGTTAGTTGCCAGTTTCTGATGTATTGGCTAACAGAGAAGAAAAGGTGGATGAGTATGTAGTCAGAAAGATGACAGACAATTTACTTCTTGAAAGTAAATTTGAAGATAAGAAGCAGCAAATGGAAATTGCAGAGGAAGATGTTAATGAAAGCAATCGGGGAACAATAGAAATTGATTCTGTGATTGAAGTACTGTGGAACTTAATGATGAACCAATTCAGATGGAGAAAATTGATAGCAGAAGGGATGATCAATCAGAATTTGAAGCTAATTGAAGAAAGGAAAATGAAACAGAAAGTAGCAGACACGCAGTAACAACAAAGGTGCAGAGCATTTGGACAATTACAAAATAAGGTTTGGGACCTTGGAGGTTTTGATCAACATATGAAATCACATGATCAGGAGATCATGAATGTTTTTAACTTTGGGAGTCTGATGCAGGAGAATCCTACTCGAAAAATCATTGTATATTTGGTGGACTTAGGGGGTCTAATGTTTGATAAAGAATTTAATTTATTTATAGGAAATTTGTATATTTTAATAATTTGAATGAGAAATAGGTGTGTGAGGTTTTTTGTAAATATTCTCACATAATTGAGAATACGAGAGATATTAGACTTGTGAAGATATCATAAAGATCTTAGGGATTAGGAAGTCCTAGAATATGGATTTAGTTGAGTCAAAAGTGGATTTAGAGGATTTTTAGGATATGGTTGAGTAGATTGTGGATCTGAACCAGAATTGGTTGCAAAATCCTTTTGTATATATTTGTAAGCTTCAAAGGCATTAGAGGAGGCCATTTGAAATGAAGAAAACCAGGCCAGAGAGAGGGGAAGATTACTGAATGTATGATGGCAAGTATTGTAGTAGATATGAAACCTTTTGAAGATGTCTTCAGGATGGATGAAGATCTTGAATTAAATTATGATGAAGAAAACCTCTCAGATGAGGAAGGCTTTGAATGGTTGCAACAGAAGGAGTTCATTGATGAGTTACTTAATGGGAGAAGACAATCATCGGAAGCTGTCATGGAGATGGAAGATCAGAATCTTATTCTGATGTAGAATGAAGGAACACTATCTCAGAGAGGTAAGCCAATGAATTTGACTGATGTTATTGATGAAGAACAATTGCGGGAGAATGCTAATGCAGAAGACGGGGCAAGGATAGCTCTTGAAGAGGGCTTACAGAAAGACAGTAATGCAAAGTGTGTTGAAGAAGGAGGTGAGGCGGATTTTTCTCAGGACAAAGAGAAGACAGTCATAGGACTGAATGAAGAGGAAGGACAACTACTGAAAGATGTTAAGAAAGAAGAAGAACATATTGAATACTATAAACAACATCATGATGAAGTACTTGTGAGGTGTCAAAGAGAAAGTTAGTTGCTGGAGTATTTGCTGAAAGAACAGGAGTATGAGAGTGTGATTGCAGTCAGAAATGAAGGAGTGTCTCAAGCTTTGATTGGGACATAGATATGTGTTAGTTGCCAAGTTTCTGATGTATTGGTTAATAGAGAAGAAAAGGTTGATGAGTATGCAGTCATAAATATGACAGACAATTTACTTCTTAAAAGTAAATTTGAAGATAAGAAGCAGCAAATGGAAATTGCAGAGGAAGATGTTAATGAAAGCAATCAGGGAACAATAAAAATTGATTCTATGATTGAAGAACTGTGGAACTTAATGATGAACCAATTTAGATGGAGAAAACTAATAGCAGAAGGTTTGATCAATTAGAATTTGAAGCTGATTGAAGAAAGGAAAATGAACCAGAAGGTAGCAGACATGCAACGGCAACAAAGGTGCAAAGCATTTGGACAATTACAAATTAAGGTTTGGGACCCTGGAGGTTTTCATCATCATATGAAATCACATGATCAGGAGATCATGAATGTTTTTAACTTTGGGAGTCTGATGCAGGAGCGTCCTACTCGAAAAATATTTGTATATTTGGTTGACTTAGGGGGTCTAATGTTTGATAAAGAATTTAATTTATTTATAGGAAATTTGTATATTATAATAATTTAAATGAGAAATAGGTGTGAGGTTTTTTGTAAATGTTCTCACATAATTGAGAATACGAGAGATATTAGATTTGTGAAGATCTCATAAAGACCTTAGGGATTAGGAAGTCCTAGAATATGGATTTAGTTGAGTCAAAAGTGGATTTAGAGGATTTTTAGGATATGGTTGAGGAGATTGTGGATCTGAACTAGAATTGGTTGTAGAATCCTTTTGTATATATTTGTAAGCCTCAAAGGCATTAGAGGAGTCCATTTGAAATGAAGAAAACCAGGTGAGAGAGAGGGGAATATTACTGAATGTAATTAAGGTCAAGAAGGAATTGAATACCTTATGTAAATCTTTGTAGTTTATGCGTGCATTTGATTAATACAAAAAGAGGTGCATTCTGTTTTGAGTGTTATATGAATAGACTATGTGAAATCTTGTTGATTATGTGATAGTACATATCTCTGCATACTTGGTAAATTGTGAGAGTATAGGAATACGCAAATCTTGTGAAGAGGATTAGAATCTCGTATGGTGAATTCGATGTCAGGGAAAGTGTTTTTGGAGAATATCGCTGTCAAGATCATCGTGCACAAGAGAAGATAGCCATAGGATGCGTGGAGAAGACTGAGTACAGACTGTGTTGAATTGTGAAATCGCAATTTGTTTATGTGTGATCATTATTGCATTCAGGCAGTGTTGATCAGATCGGAATTAAATCTCAATAATATTTCCGCATGGTGAAATAGAGTATGGTGTGCGTGGTTTAAAGTGCCAAAAATTGGGTTTCAACGACAAGGCCGTAACTAGCGAGGCTGCAGATCAAATTAGATATGGATCAAAGTCCTGTTCGAGATCTAATTAGGAGGTGGATCGAAGCTTTGTTCAAGGTTGTGGCGTAGAGGTAAGTCAAAAGCTTTTGCGTAGAGTTTAATTGGAATAGAATTTAATTGCCACACAATTTAAAGCTCTTTGCAGAGTCTTGCGTGTTAATTCACTTTGCATATTCTCTTCTACAATGTTGGAGCAATGATTCTCTGTGTAGCTACTTGAAAAGAAATCGTTGAAGGGGATCAATGAGAAAGGGAATCGCTTCACTGTGAGCAAAGTTCTGAGTGGACTCGATGTGAGAATCGAGCTCCTCATATTACAGAAATGGTTAAATTTGCTCTGCGATGGGCGAGATTTCAAATCTAATGTAAATGAGAATTCTGGGTAAGAATTGTGAATGCAAAATAAGCGATCTACAGGTACCATAAGATTGGAGGAGCTGTGATAACAACCATCTATCGTTTGAAGAGGGTGTTCTGTTCCTAAAACAATAGTTCTGTTCCTGTTCCAGAATTCTGTTCCTGTTTTAGCAGTTCAATTCCTGAACAAGCAGTTCTGTTCCTGTTCACACATTAAGCAAGATTGAAGGTAAACGAGCACATGGGTTTTGAGGCACAGAGGGTTGACATGCTCATGTGTTCACTCTATCACACCCAGGTATTGCAGATAATGCAAAAACTCTGAAAACTAATCCTTCCATGTTTATGTATAGCTGATATGAGCGCAATTTTAAATGAAATTGGATAGAGATATGAAGGATTGAGGTCTCTTTCTTGAGACTTATAGGTAGCCTTAGTGTATTAAAGCTGCCTATTGTGGAGTCATAGACCTGGTAGGTCATCAGAATAGGTCCTCTTGCAACATATATTTATGCCATTTTCTAAGTTAAAACATGATGGGGACAACATCAACCCATATTACATGTGCTAACCCCTAAGGTAAAAAGTGGTTCCCAAGATATTATGCTAGGAGCTTGTGGAATGATAGATGGTATGACTTGGCAGGGAACTTCATGAAATGAATTGCATAGGCAAGTAAGGTTTATCAAATATATTCATCCACATGAGCACCTTCAAAACATGAGGGAGTTCTTTTGCATTGAGTTACCCTTTCCTTGGCATTGTTTCTTACTACTGTTTTTTTTTTCCTTTTCATTTTATTAGTCCTTTTCTTTAGACATGCATTGTTAAGTGGTGCTGCAAAATTCCTGATTTTATCGCAAAAAAAATCGCGAAATTGTGATTTTTTGACCCAGCGAATTTTATCGGCCAAAAAAATCGGTGATTTTTTCGAGGGTGAAAAAATCATGATTTTATTGTAAGCTGTGTGAAAAAATCGGGATTTAAGTGAATTTTTTTACTTTTTTGACTTTTTGATGGGCTTTTTAAATTTTTATAAATTTTCCAATGTTTGCCAATTTTTACTGATGTTTTCTCAATTTGTACGATTTTTTGGTTTTCCGGATCCTTGCCAATTTTATCCTGATGCCGGTGTTTGCAACTTTGCAACATTGTTTTTAAGCATAGGACTTGGAGTAATGGCTTCACTGAAGGGGCATTTCTCAAGCTTTATTTTTGGCTTTTGAATTTTTTATTTGGCTCTATCAACCATGAGCTTCAAGCTGTTTTTTAAGATGAGTATTTTCTCACGGGATATGAAGAATCACCCTTTATGACATATGGCAACATTCATGAGCAGGAGAACGGAAATTGGGAAAGATGGAAAGTGTTTAGTATGGATTCGGATATGGACACACTACACCTTTCCAAGCCCCCTAGTAGTACAACTCAACCTAAGAGCAACAAGGCTTATCTAAAGGATGATTATGATCCACATGACAAAACAAAGCAAATAGCATAAATTTAGAGTGTTATGATCCATTAAGACTTAACAATGATCACCACTTTCATGAATAGTACATGAGACATTAACATCTTATGTAGAGCAATGAAATAGCAATGTGTAACGTGTATGTCAAGCCTTGTAAGCATAATCATAAAATGTGAGTGAACTGAGCAAATGTAGAAGCATTTTTGGCCAAATGTCCATCGAAAACCATAAATTTTATCTGTGGAACTGCTGTCTGGTGTGAGATACAAGTGAAAACAAATATCCTCTAGTTACCCTTGGATGTCTAGAGGTAACACGGCCAATAAGTCTGCAAGTGAGAAAAGAGCAGAACCGCAACCCTCTGTTTTGTTGAGCACTGCAGGAGAGAAATGAGTGAGAGTGCGAGAGACAGATACACACAGAAGTGTGATAGCGTGTGAATGGCCAATAAGGGCTGCTTGTGAAACAGAGAGCAGATTAAGTCTGCAAGATAAAAAAAAATCATCTGAGTAGTTGTCAGTTAAGTGGCTGAAAGTGAATTTGTTTTGTTTTGGGAGGGAAAATCCCTGAATGTATTTTGATGCAATATGGTCTATCTGTAATGATGGTTGATATGTGCTCATATATTATGTATTGTCTGAAAATCTATGCATGGAATTGGAAATGATAATATAGTTTCAGAATATATAATGTGGTATAGGAACAATTCATATATTCTACTAAGGTATCAGTGCTGCATACTTTCTAGCACAAGACATCTTCTTCAACTATGCATAAAATTTTGAGCGCTCTTGTGCTGGGCTTTGTTTGTTTCAACTCTCAACTGATGCCTTAATCCAAGCATTAGTTTTTTTGAGTTTCTTGAAGTTGAGGTGGCTTTTAACTTTTAAGAGGAAAGATGATAATTGGTATTATACCTGTCCATGTTTTGAGTACACTATTGCCCTGTGTATGAATGGAACTTTTTCTTTTGAGACAGCTGATTATGATGATTATAGTGTGTTGTAACCCCTAGAGACAGCCTCTGGGTTGCTTAAGAGACCAGTGCCTAAGACATCTTAAAAAGGGGATTTAAAGATCTCATATATTCTCCCCAGATTGTTCAATCGATGAAGTTCAGGAAATAGTGGTTCAGCAGTAATGTTGACTTCTGATCTTAATAAGAGACTGATGAAGTGGCTTGGACTGGGTTTCAAGAAGATACAAGAACGAGACAATTCGGCAGGGCCATGCATGAACAAGTGTACAGATTCAAGCTGAAAGTAGTGAAATGAAGACAGAGATAAATAATCTTTAACGCTCCGGGCTTAGTTGTTTAAGAATCCAACCCACTAAAAACTGGAGAAGTGTGAAGTTAGGAGAATATGGAACACAAAACAGTTCTATGGAGCGCCTTTAAGGAGATTACAAAATATCAATTATTCATGAGTGTCTCTCTTTCCTTTGTGAAAATAAACAAATTCATGAATAAGGCAAAGAACATCCCGCTGCTATAACACATAGAATCTCACAAGTAAAATGTAAAGCAAATGTAGACAAAACACATCAAGAAGCATTCATACCTACTGTTCACCAGTTTGAGATGGAATCCAGCCGAACATTATATATATATATATATCAAAATAGCTTCAAGAGATATACATTTCATTTGCCAAAATGCTCATACAGACGCAAGAAAGATAGAACCAAAATCTTAGACAAAACTCTGAACCTCTTTTCCTTCTCTGATAGTTTTCTTTATAGAGTTTTTGGAGAGGGCTAAGCCCCAGATATTCTTTCTTGATCTTTCAATACATCGATCATAACAAAATTGACCGTGCTTCGAGCACAACTGGATAACAGAAAAGTAAATCAAAATATCTGCCGTGACATTGTAATTTTACAATAAGATAAGATAAAAGTAAAAACAGAAATAACTGAAGGCCATATAGGTCGAATCCTGAAGATTTCATTTGGTGCGTCGTGCTCCTAAAGACTGCGCGGAGTGTTGAGGCTGCAGCGAAGCTGAATGAGAGGACTGCGCGGCGGACTGTGACGGCTGCAAAGTTGTCTTGATAGGATGCAAGGTTGAAACAGTCGGTGGATGCACAAATTCATAACACCTATGCCATAGGAGCATAGAGGGCAAAGAAGTGTTGTTGAATAACTCGTATAAGGTCTGGAGTTGAGTTAACTCAGAATAATCCAGGCTGGTAGTGAAAATTTGTTTTACTTTTGCCAACAGTAAAAACTCCTTCTTGAGACAGGCCACAACGGTCTCTACTTTTAACTTGGCTTTCTACAGGGTCCACTCGACTCTTGATCTCAACTAATTTCTGGTCATAGGCGTCCCATTGAATCAAAGTGCCTTCTAGATCCCAGCAGACAGGTAGTCCTGCCTCAACAACCTTTGCCAGCTCTGCCTCAAAGATTTCAACTCCCTTACCAACTAACACTATACATCCTGCAACCTTCCCCCGAGCATCTTCCTTCTGGATCATCCTCATTATGTCCATCACTATGCCAAATCGGTCGACTAATTCACGAGCTCCAAGTTCTTCAGTAGGGAGCTCATTTACAAATTGAATATATTTTCTGGCAGTTATCACATTCTGCGCTCCCTCTCGCCGACCTGCGTCGAGCTGGGCTCTGTAATCACGGACCATGACCTTTTTGCCATTCACTAGTGTGATATGCTCCCAATGAATTTTAACTTCTGCAATAATTTCATCCCACACCATTCGTCAGGCCTCGACTAGGGACATGTTTCCTTTGAGTTGATTCTTGAGTTCTGTGACCTTTTTGTTAAACGTTTGCATTTCTTTACGAACCGAGTCAACCTCACTTTGGAGCGAAGCTACTTGCCTTTATTTCGCGGCAAAGGCTTCCTGCAATTCCTTGAGATGTCTGTGCACTGTCTGACCTCATCCTCAGAGAGCCTCAACTTTGTCAAAGTCTTGGTGAGCTGATCTGTAGGATTATGGGGGTCATCAGGTTGTTGTTGTTGCAACTCCACCAATCTTCTTTTCAACCCTATTACTTCGTCGCTCTTCTGGACCAACAACGTGGACAAGGTTTCTTTCTCTTTTTCCACGCGGGCCAGCTTGGGGGTTTGGACATGTTCGTTGTAATTCCTGAATTTCCTGTTCTTCCCTTTTGAGGAGAGCCTCAGTAGCAAATTGCCCATCATTCACCTTCCCCTTGATCCTCTTCTTGTACTGCTCAACCTGTAGTGCGAGGGCCTTAGAGTTATCCCTCTCCCGTTTTAGCGTTTCAATGGTCCTCTCCAATGTGCTCTGAGCCTTATCTATGGTTATGGTATACCTTAGGACTTCATTTCGTAGCATGTGTCCTACCTTTGAATGAAGGTTCAACTTATCAGGCAGAGGAATAGATGACAAATCAACCTTCACCTCTAATGACTGATACCTTGATCCAAGGGGCATGGGGTGAGATAGAGGGCGTTGCAATGAAAACACCATTTGATCATTTTCAACATCCAAGGCTGCCAACAGTCTGGTATGATGCTTGTCAATATGCAGAGTCAATTATGCTTTCAACTTCTCCCTTGCTCCCTGATTTCTTTCTCTGATCTCTTCCCCTAAAGGCCAACCTACTCTACTATTTGTGTCTGAAGGACCTTCTTCTGATGGACCCTCACCTGAAGAAAACACTTGTGACGAGAGAGATGTTGTGGGTGAGGGGGGACCCTCCAGAGTAACTTGAAAACCAAGTCGATTTGACCCTCAGCCCACCAATACGAGAACCACTTCATCTGGTTGTTCAAGGACTTCTCCATCGGGCCCCTGTGTTCTTTGTTTTTTGCTGACATGTCCCTCTTCTTCTTCTTCTCTGACATCCTTCTCCTCCTGAGCACTCTCCCCTTTTGGTTGCTTATCTTTAGTCGGGGACTCGGTCTCCATCTCTGTATCCAAAGGCAATGAGTCAGAGTTAGCTTTCCATTCAACATCAGGTCTGGGCTCATGTTCATAGGTTGAAGTTTTGATCTTTTTCCTTCTTTGTGCAATAATCCCTTTAGGGTCATAATGCCATATATCCCCCCTGCTGAAAGTTCATTTTCTGGAGCAGCTCCTCAATTAGAGGGAAAGCATGTCACGAATTGATGGTGAAAGGGTTTATAATACTCGGGAGTTTGAAGATATAGCCTTTCTTTGTTGGCACAAAATGTGCTTGGTCTATACTCAAGGCTTGCCTTATAAACTCAAGAGCAAAAATTCTCATGGGCATGAATATGGGCAATTGAAAAGGACGAAGCTCACAACCATAAATTCATACTTCAGTGTGATCTTCAAACAAATACCAATCTCCTACACAATCTTCTTCATTGAATTGGAGCAACTCTTTCTATTCAGGAAAGATCTTGGGTGGGGGTGTCCCATGTATAATTTCATAGGCTCTGGACATGAATTCTGTTATGAACTTTGAATAACCTTGCCTCTAGGATTCTGACAAACAGAAGGGGTCCAGTCAAACACAGATTTGGGTTCTGTCCCTCTATTGGAGAATTTATTCAGGCCTACACCTTCAAACTTCTCTACATGTGCGAACAAGAACAGATAGAACACCAATGAATAGTACTTGAAACAACTTGGAAGTTGGTAGGTGCTGGAATTGGGCTTTTGTGGTGGAGGCTAGGAATGAGGGAATGTCAAGAAGGGCACCTGGTTGCATCATTAGGTCAAAAAACCCTAGGCAGGAATTATTGACCTGATTATCTTCGTCCTCCCCAAACATACCTGAAATGACTGCGAGGACGGGCTGAACAGTATCAACGAACAGGGAAAGAGGAAATTTTTCAGTGGGGGGGGGGGCGCGGGGGTAGGACTGGTAGCTTGGAAACTGTAATCAACTCAAGGAGGGATTTCCGTTTCTCAGCAGGAAGGTTTGTGAAACGGAACATTAGGGTTACTTCGGTGAATTCTAAGCCGTTAGAGGAAGAGGGGTAACACAGAGTTTTGCGGATGAGTTGGGGGGTAATTTCCAGTATTTTGTTCCCTTGGGAGGAGGAAAAATATCCCTTTTGTTCGATGTAGGCCTTAGAGAGCCAGGATATGAATTCAGGGAAATGGTGGACAGAAAGGGCAATCTGGTAATGCAACCCTGAGTCAACTACCCTAAAAAAGTCTTCTCCTTTCCATTTGTATCCCATTAGGTCATGACGCTCTGTTGCCACGTAAGAGGTGGTCCTGACCTCTCGAGCTTGTGGGGTCTCGGGAGCAGATTTCTTCATTTTAAAATGCAGAGATTGCATTGTAAAAAACAAAACCTATAGCTGACAAAGTACCTGGTGAATGAAAGCGACGCAAGGGACAAGGCTGAACGATGATTGGCTTGGTTGAAAGCTTGCCCTAGCTCCTAACTGGTAGTAGCATGTAGAGTGAAAAACAATGGTTAGGAAAATTTTGCGGGAGAAGCGGGGCTTTTTAGACTAAAAGGTGACAACTGGAGGGCTGACGTCAGTGGGTCGACACGCGTCATCCGCTGATTCGCAGGATGGGACCGGGTAGGTGGAGGACAAGTGGCTTGCACGTGGTGTATTCCACATCGCCACATTACCTTACCTTACTGTTTACTTGCCGACCTGAGCGGGTGCCCCCCACCATGTATTTTGGCGGGTCGAGAGGGCCTCACAAAGATAGGCGGTCACCCCCTGGAACGATTCTGATTGGCTGGCCACCCTGGTGACGTTTGCAATTCCGGGGGGCATCTTCTGTTGGGACCTGTGGCCTTCTTCCCGTCGGAACGTGCCACGTGCTGATGTTTCGGTTGCCTAAGTGGCACAGCCGCGCAGTGTGAAGGGCCGTCCGACCATATGGCAGATTGCTTCGATTTTGTTTTGGCGTGTGACCGGATGTCACCCCTTTTTGCGCTTTGCACCAAAATTGTCTTGTGGGTTTTGGGTTTGATGTACACTATTGCCCTGTGTATGAATGGAATTTTTTCTTTTGAGACAGATGATTGTGATGATTATAGTGGATGCATTTAGTGCCTCAGTTAGTTATGTGCTTATGGTGGGCCACAGTTGAGTATATTACTCTGCTTCAGTATAACATTGTTCATGTTCAGTTTTTTATGCAGAGAACAGAGATTGTGTAATTGATAGTTGAGATTCTCCTTATTCTCTCTTTGACTATTTTTGGATGCTGTGAGGGACAAACTAACATGTTAAAATAGTGTGCAAGATTGCATTCTTTGACCCTAAATTTTTTGAAGTTGTAGCAGTCGCAGAATATGGAATGACCAGGCTGATTTTATGAAATAGACTTTTTGATACACATATCCTGTCTGTCTCTTAATAAGGGTCATTACTTGTATATTTTAGAATAGTTCTAGGCCTGTAAACCATATATAGCATTCCGTATTAAATATATAACAAAATTGGTGCTATTTTCTGTTATTGTTTGCAGGCAATTGACAAGCTTCCTCTTATTCCAAGTGCATTTGAATTTGTTGGAATTCTGTTTTCTGGGGTAAGTAGTTAATTGCAGACTGATTGTTTTTCACTTTCAGTGTTTCTTGATTAACTGTTACAATGTCATAGAAATGACTCCATTGTTCTCTCCTGTCTCACCTCACTCTCCTTTTTCATTATATCTAATTATCTAATTTGGAGTCTTTTTTGACATAAGCTGGTTGCTTTTTACAGTGGTTCATATACCGAAATTTGCTCTTCAAACCGGATAGGTGAGGATTATCTTTGTGAAGTTATGTGCTTGGTTATAAGTCATCACAGAATAATTCATAGAAACTAGATCCTTTTTTTCCAAGGAAAACCTTGTGAGAAATCCAAGGGATGTTTCACACATTTGTGGAGAGTATCCTTGGTAGACCCCTCAGCATAGACTAGTGCACTCACCCAGGGGGAATTTGAACAGGGCAACTGCTGGCACAAAACTAGCCAAATGTGTAACAACATTGGCGATTACTGGTTGAGCTAACCCCTTGGTCTAGAGAGAAATTAGATCTTATCTCTGACATTGGTAATGTTAATTGATCCGTGAAACTGAAGTCTGGTTTGTTAAGAATGTTTTGAACTCATGTTAATAATATGATTTCAGGGAACAGCTATGGACAAAAATTCAAAATGCCATATCAGAAATTACAGGCCAGTGAGACTGGATTCTTCATCCATGCATTAACAAGCATGCTGAAGAATATGCAGATTTATAGAAGCTGGAGATTAAGCGGTTCTTGCATTGGAGTGAAATGTCGGGTGTTATTGAGATAAAAGGATCCTTTTTATGTTATGAAATTCATTTTCCTATAGGAAAATGGAATGTTTGATGTTTTATTCCTTCCTTTCGATCAATGTTTATTTGGCATGCTGGTAGAGATGGTCGAATTTTTTTTAACTGAGGATTAAGCAAAAGATTATATATGCTTCAGATAAAAATTCGATTAAGCATGTAGCACAGCCCATGCTTTGTTGAAGTAATTACCTGCTCAAACAGTTCATTTTGTATTTGTATCTTTTAACCGTCATATAATACAACTAATTTAAAAAAACTGCCTTTTGTATTTATATATTTCAGCTCTCAAAATAGTGCAAATTTTTGAACTATACACTATTTTAATGTTTTTTGGAGTTCAAAAGCAAAGAGAAGTATTAAAATGTTATACTTCAGTTTTTCATGCTTGCGGTTTAAGCAAGTCTGCGTTCCCTTGCATGTGTAGGAGTTTAATGTAAAAACCTCTATTTTTCCATGATTATCCGTTTCCTTTGTTGGAGACCTAGCAAGTTACCGTTTTACATATGTGTCTTGATGGATGTTTTTCTCATCTTATTTTATGTAAATAAATACGCATAAAATATGAAAGAGAAGAATAAGATATATGTTTTGCAATAATTTAACGAGTCATAGAGGGAACTGAATTTATTGACTGTATCACTGCCATTTCAAGAATTTTCTTATCTGCTAGATTACAGATCGAGAGCGCCGCAAATGAGAAATACAAGACAAGCAAACTAGGTCTTGTAAGAAAATATATATAAAAGAAAACATTTTATGTACTATATTGGAGGAAAAGAGAGGTAGTAAACTTAGAAATCAAGATGGTAAGAATGTGGGTATTATGTTTTTTATTTTATTTTGATTTTGATTTCGGTTGTGGAAACTCAAGGCTTAAGAGGTCACATTAGTGATCGTAATTACTCTCCAATTCATCATCTTCACCATCTTTACAAGGATATAACAAATTCACTTGAAGGAGAGGGTGTGAACCTAATATTATCAAAACAGTTAATTGGCCTCTAAAATTGGAAATTGGTTGAAAAAAAATTGGATTTTATATATATATATATATATATATATATATAAACAAAATTATTAGACACAAATATGTAAATTTTTCTCATGCATATGGCAAGTACAATTGCGTGTATCCAAAATGACATTGAGAGTTATCCATATTTGAACCAAAATAGATAAACAAAGAGGCTCTTTATAGCATTTAGATTAAAAAAAAAATCATGTTATAATAAATAACTACATAGGATCAAAATGATTGTCTATATTGAGATCTTCATATAACCCTAAGCATTAAAATAAGGTAGAAATAGCTTAGCATGCATAATCAATGATTTTGCTTGAATGAAGGGTATATTTAAATTTTTTTTATGATAGAGGAGTCCAACAATCAATGCTACTGACATTGAGGTACATAGAGGGCTTGATGCTGGAACAAATACACAATAATTGACAAAAGAAATATATATTTTTATTAATAAATTGAATGATGCCTTACAATGGCAGAAGGCCTTGACTTAAATACAACCTAGGTGCCATTACATGAGGGGACATGATCTTGGATCGTGCCCCTTAGTTTAGGAATTAAATTAAATTAATTTATACATATCATTGCATTTCTCTCGAAAGAATGCTTTGTCCTCAAAGCATAGGTAACAAAAGATGCTGCTGACTAAATGCTTTGGTCTCCCAAGAGGCTTCTTCTTTTGGTAGGTCCTTCCACTTAATCATGTATTCTTTGATTACTCGTGATCGCAAATTTTCCCCGACGATGATGACTCTTGGTTATAAAATGATTTACCCTTTGTCATCTAATGTCAAAAATGTTTTCTGTGTCGCTTGGTGTTTTCCAAGTGCCTTTTAAAGGTAAGACACATAGAAGGTGTTGTAAACACAACTTTTATTATGAAGGCTTAAGTTGTATGCTACTTGGCTGATCTTTTTGGTTAATCTGGTACATTCCATAGAACTTTGGTGCCAATTTGTTTCCCCTCTTATGTTTTAAGGACAATTGTTTTTAGGGTTGAAGCTTAACAAATACCCATTTTCCAATTTCAAATTCTCTATCTATTCTGTTTCGGTCGGCCTGCTGCTTCATACAATTTTTTGCAATATTTAGATTTTCCTTTAGTGTTTGGAAGACTTTTTGGGTTTCTTCTAATTGATATTTAACCGCTGGAATTTTTGTCTCGATAATAGTAAGGTCCTTCCATTTAGGAGGTTCATAACCGTACCAAGCTTGAAATGGGGTCATTTTTGTTGAAGTGTGGTAAGTGGAATTGTACGACCATTTGTCAGGGTCTAACCATTGAGCATGTTACCACTCAAATTAGCAAGGGTCCTAAAAGGGGATCCTTGCATCATACCAAACCAAGGGCAACAATGGAGCAATAGCCCACTATCACCTTGATTATGACTCACTACTCTTTACGGACTTTCACTGATGGGAGGAGACTTGTTATAATAAGAATCACAAAATTGAATGGATCAATGATAGGATGAGAGGTGATCCTAAAAACATATTCACAAGAGAAGCTCAGATATATGGCTTGCTCCCTTTGAAAGCAAGATGAAAGGCTCTCTAAGAAGGGCTAAGGGGAATTCTAAGAGCTAGGGTTTGAGTATATGACTTGTCAAGAAGATTCTTAGCTCCTAAAATCCTTGCGGAAACTTCGCTTCCAAGTAGTCTTTGTGAAATTAGCTTCAATAAGTTGTGGGACAACATGGGACCAAGTGGACCTGAGGTTAGACCAAGGGAATGAGGTTGAGCAACCAATGATGTGCTTGACCTAGTCAGGGAAGAGAGGGGGATCAAGGAAGAAATTTTCAATGGAAGGTAATGCAATGATCCTAGTGAGGTTTCTAGCCTAAGGAAACCAAGGGCAAGAATTGGTCTTCAAGCTAGGGCTTGCGATATCTAAGGACCCCACAGTCAATATCTCATGAAATTTGGAGGGCTTCTTGAGGACACACCAACGCAATTGTGGACCAAAAATTGAAGTGTTTGGATGGCTAGATTGTGAGATAATTGATGCCCTAGGTGACCTATGTAGGCTAGTCCTAGAAAAGAGGGGAAAGTGAAAGAAATAAGCTTTGAGGTGATCACCTATGGAGGACCAGTGCCTAATCCTTTGGAGAGATTTGGAGTCAAGAGTAATTATGATTATGGATATCGAATTTTCTATGTCAAGGAGGCCTCAAAGAAAACTTAGCATAACATCAGGGCAACAACAAAAACAACTTCAAGAGCTTTATACTCTGTTTTGCAAACTAGATGGCTTATCAAGATGAATTTCAATGAAGAAGCATCTGTAGGAACATTCATTCATAATACATGGCCCATACATGAAGCATCATTATCTAGAAATGGAATGTACACAACTTCACATAAATGGGTTCTGTGAATTAGACCCAGTATTGCGAAATCCCAACAACAATTTATGTGACAAAAATAGAAAAAGAAAATAACATTAAATTTCACTTACATGTATTAAGAGTATATCCAACCATCAGAACTTTGCTAATCAAGAAGCTCCAAGACAAGAGAAAATAATCCAAACATCGAAATTCATTCCATGCTCCAAAAATTCGTCCTCTAAGAAGGATATTGAAGTTCTCTAGAGAGATACAAGTCCATTCCCAATGATAATGCCAAAATGAGTTCACATCACTTGTATTTATACACTTCTAATGAGTTCGATTTAGCTAATTAGACCTACATTAACCCCTATAATAACATAATGTGCAAAATAACTAACATTTGGTGACAAGCCCACCAAACTAGCTCATAAACAAAAGAATAAGCCTCTCAAGAAGTCGAATGATCAATAATACATGTTGTTGGGCCTTCTAAGAAGCCTGATGAAGTCCATAAGTGCCATAATGATGAATAGGACTCCCAAAAGTAGTGGACAAGGAGTTGGCCCCTTGTTCTCCAAATAATGAACCAGTGGTGCTACGAATGGGTGTGGGGGCACACAAGTAACCTGATGGGTCTCCAAGTAGATCGAAGATGCTTGTAGACCATCTATAAGGGCTCAAATGATGGTGTAAGTGATGCCACATCAACATACAAGTCTTGGGTCATCTGCCAAGTACATGGTACAACTGTGGGGCCAGTTATGCATGGTGAACTAGGTGCATCTTCCTCGTCCAATAGGTGAATTTCGAGCAATCTCTGAATGTCTCTGGGGATCCTTGGAATTTTTTCTACTGCTGTGGAGGCCCATGGCTCTCTCCATTAAAAAGTGTAACTAGGTCGGTCTTCATATTGACTGTGTAATTATGTATTTTATGTAAAGAAGACAAAGACAATAAAATTATAATATTCCAAAAATTTAGCCTTCAAGCTAAATGGAATATTATAGTTGTTTTATCACTAGGTAGGTGAATAAGTGGGTGAGGAGGCCCATAAGTCTCTTGAGTAGCAATAAAAACACTTTAAGTGCGAAAGGAGACCTTTGTAGCAGCTAAATAAAGCTCCTCCATGTGTGAACAGAGTTTGGATCATGTTGATTCAGTGAACTTTGACCAAGTCAACAATGCTGTTAAGGAGGAGTGGAGATTAATTAGAGAATAACGTAGTTTTGGAAGGAGGTGAACCTCATGAAGGAAATGACCTAATTGAGTGGGGCCAAGGACATGCAAGCTCACATTCTACTTAAGGAAGAGGATCGCAGCCATTTGAGATCATGTTTGAGATTATCATTTGATATTGGTCTGCTTAGACTATTGCTTCCTCTTGCTGTTTAGCAGGGTTGCTGTGTTGTTTAGGCTCGGGTGTTCCCGAGTGGGAATCCCACCTCTTCCCTTGAGAGGCCTCTTGGGAGAGTATTGCATTGTATTGCTCCACATCCAGGCTTGAGGCCAAGCATCAGTCTTTAGCTACAACGTTATTTCTGTAGAGAATAGTGCTGTGTTGCAGGGTGTTGCAGTGGAGGATTGATAACACCACTTCCGGGTCTGTTTCTTAGTAGAGGGAGCTTTCCTTCTCTTGAGAGATAAGCTATGTAGGTTTTAACCTTGAACATAAATTATTTACACACGAATCTTATAACATAAAATAAACAATAGCGAGAGCATAAAACATAAAACAGATAAACACAGAGATTTTCCCCTGGATCCCAAATCGGGACGACCAACTTGATTTTTCATTATATTCCTTTTAGTGTTATAACACACACACATATATATATATATATATGCCGAAGCATACATAAACCCCAATCCATTAACCCTGGATTAGAACATAACCGTAGTTCCCTTGACCGGATCTACAAAATGCCAGGGGCAGAAAACCATCATACCCCAAAACCATGTGCAAACTTATGCACAAAACATGGGTGGGTCCGCCTATGAGTGGGATCGCATACCAATTTTTTTTTTTTGCTGGGGCGCTGCCGCCCCCCCCTGTGACCCCCCTGCTGCGCCTGGCACAACGTACAACACGTGGGACTAGTCGTAGAAAGAATATAACACATACCCGACATTCTCCCACTTGTTGTTTTCTTTCCATAGGGGGCCACATGAGAGCTTAGTCATTGGGCCAATTCTTCAACACCCATTGTTTCTCTACACCAAGAGAACTTCTGAGTGCTTACAAACTTCGTCAATGCATCTGCAACATTCTTCAAAGCGTCCACCTTTACCAGCAACACCCTTTTAGCTTCAACCATATCTCTAACAAAGTGATATTGAACATCAATGTGCTTTGTCTTTGAATGATAAGCAGGGTTCTTAGCCAAGAAAATTGCATTTTGGCTATCACAGTCTATCCTTATAGCTTGTTGTACCAACCCCATACTTGAACACAATCTCTGCAACCAAACTGCTTCCTTGCTTGCATGAGTGGCTGCTATGTATTCTGCCTCTGTAGTTGAAAGCGCCACTACAGACTGTCTTTTACTCATCCAACTGACTGCACCTCCAAATAGGCTAAACACATACCCACTTGTAGATCTTCTTTGGTCCGGATCTCCAGCCCAGTCTGCATCAACAAAACCACGAATGTCCAACATTCTTTCCAATCCTGGTCTTCCCTGGTAGCACAAGCCATAATCACTAGTGCCACGTAAATATCCGAAAACCCGCTTCACTACTGTCCAATGCTCCTTCCCTGGGTTTGACATAAACCTGCTCAATACTCCCACTGCATGTGCAATGTCTGGTCTAGTACAGACCATTGCATACATCAGGCTACCCACTGCACTTGCATATGGAACACAGGACATATCCTCCTCTTCTTCTTGTGTCTTGGGACACTGTTCAACAGATAGATTTACACCTATAGGAATAGGAACTTTCACCGGTTTACTATCCTGCATATTGAACCTCTGCAATATAGTCTCGACATACTTCCTCTGGTTTAACCAGAGCTTCCTCTTTGCCCGATCTCTCTTAATTTCCATGCCCAAAATATAATTTGCGGCACCAAGATCCTTCATGTCGAATTTGGAGAACAGTTGGGTCTTCAAATCTTGGATAATTTCTTTGTCATTTCCAATCAACAACATATCATCCACATACAAGACCAAATAAATAATACGGTCACCAATTAATTTAAAATAAACACAGTGATCCTCCTTGCTTCTGGTGAAGCCAAGTCCCCGTATATAGGTATCAAATTTCTGATACCACATCCTTGGTGACTGTTTTAACCCATACGGAGACTTCTTCAACCTGCATACCAGTTCTTTCTTACCCTTCACCATAAAGCCTTCAGGTTGCTTCATGTAGATCTCCTCTTCTAGATCCCCGTGAAGAAAAGTTGTCTTCACATCCATCTGTTCTATCTCAAAATCAAATGCAGCAGCAACAGATAAAAGTAATCTAATAGAAGTAACCTTGGCAACGGGAGAAAAAATATCACCAAAATCAATTCCCGGCACCTGGGAATAACCTTTCGCTACCAACCGAGCTTTGTATTTCTCCACCTTGCCTTCTACATTCATCTTCTTCTTAAACACCCATTTGCTCCCAATGGGCTTCCTTCCAGCCGGCAACTCCACCAGATCCCATGCATCGTTTTTGTGCAAGGATGCCATTTCATCAACCATGGCCTCCTTCCAAAGTTTTCCATCCTCTGAATCTACTGCCTCCCTGACAGTTCTGGGTTCATCATCAATTATAGTTAAGGAAAAACCTGAACAGAAAGCAGATGGACTATACCTTTCTGGTTGCCTTCTTTCCCGAACTGATCTTCTCAAAGCTAGAGTTTGTGGCTCTTCATCTTCTGAGTCTTCTTCTATTGTAGAGTCTGATTCATCCTCCTTTAGCTCAAACTCTATCTTCTGAGGTTCCTTTGGTAGGACTTCATGTTTAACAACATCTTTCACTTCTCTAAACACCACATCTCGGCTGTACACAACCTTCCTTGTTTCTGGGTTCCAAAGCTTGTAACCCTTTAAACCATCTTTATACCCAATAAAGATGCACATTTCAGATTTATTATCCAACTTGGTCCTTTTCTCCTTTGGAACATGTACATATGCATCACATCCAAATACCCTTAGATGTGAAAGAGAGGGTTTCTTACCAGTCCATACCTCATGTGGAATCTTATCCTCCAACGCTGATGAAGGTGATCTATTAACTAAGTAACATGCAGTCTCCACTGCCTCTGCCCAGAATTCTTGTCCTAACCCGGTACCACTGAGCATGCTTCTTGCCTTTTCCATCAGCGTTCTATTCATTCTTTCTACAACTCCGTTTTGCTGAGGTGTGTATGGAGTAGTCTTCTGCCGTGCTATACCACACTTCTTACAGAACTCTTCAAATTCCTTCTTGCAGAACTCCCCACCATTATCTGTCCTCGGTGCCTTTATCTTCTTCTCTGTCTGGTTTTCCACCAGAGCCTTAAATTCTTTAAATCTGTCAAAAGCTTCAGATTTCTTCCTCAAGAAATATATCCATGTATTCCTTGAGAAATCATCTATGAATGAAACATAGTACACAGACTTTCCCAGTGATGGAACTGACACAGGTCCAAACACATCACTGTGCACAAGTTCTAATATCTTGTTCGCCCTCTTAGCACCAGAAGGAAAACTCACCCGATTCTGCTTCCCATATACACAATGTTCACAGAAATCAAAATCTAGAGAGCAATTAGACATACCTTCTACCATACCATTTCTATGCAGTATCTGAAGGCCCTTCTCTCCAATATGTCCAAGCCTTTGATGCCATAGCATGGTCTTTTCTCCAGAGACAGCTAGGCTTTCCGTCCCACTTTCAGGAACCACAGAACTGTTACACCCATCAATAACAATACTACCTTGTAGCTTGTACAGAGTTCCAGTCCGAACTCCCTGCATTAATACCAGTGGTCCCCGAACCATCTTGCAGGCATCTTTCTCGAACACTGTTTTTACACCTGCATCATCCATCTTGCTTACAGAAATCAGATTTCTGGCCAATGCAGGAATATGCAGAACACCAGGAAGTGTTCTAATCCTCCCACCTTGCAGCTTCAGCTTGACCTTTCCACGTCTGATGATTCTGACCTTCCTATCATCCCCTAGGAAGACATCACCACCATCATATTTCTCATACTCGCAGAACCACTCCCTATGGGGAGTGAAGTGAAAGGATGCACCTGAGTCAATCAACCATGACTCATGATCTACATGTGTATTTGAAGAAAAGCCAAATACACATCCCCACCTTCATCTGAGGTGGTTTTTGCCTCTGCAGAAGGAGCTTCATCAGATCCCTTTCCTTTCTCAGGAGCTTTAGATCTGCATTCCTTTTTGTAGTGTCCTTCCTTTCCGCATTTCCAGCACACCTTTACAAACTTTCCGGGAGATTTAGATCTCCCTCTAGATTTAGATCTCCCACTCGAAACCTTATTCTTGTTTCTGTTCTGGGACCTTCCTCGTACAGATAAGGCATCTCCATTCTGACCCTCCATATTTCTCCGTCTCATTTCCTCCGACAGCAAGGCTGAGACAATGTCATCAAAATTCAAGGTAGTTGTATTGCTACTTATTGCAATAACGAGACTGTCCCACGAGTCTGGTAGAGAACACAACAAACTGATGCACTTATCTTCATCTGAGATTTTAATATCAACAGATGACAATTGACTTACCACAGTATTGAATGCGTTGAGATGCTCTGTCACTGAGTCTCCATCCTTCATCCTTAGGTTATACAACTTTTTTCGCAGGAACAACTTATTCACCAGAGACTTAGATTGGTACAAAGTCCCAAGTTTTTCCCACAAATTCTTTGTCGTAGCTTCCCAGATACATTCAACAATCTTTAGTTTGAGACATAGCAATATTTGTGTCTCCAGCGTACGGTCGATTTCTTCCGGTCTTGTCGCTTGTTGCCGTTGGTTTAGTACGGATCTACACGATCATGATCTTTATCCACGATGAATCCTCCCATCTTGACTTCCACAACTCCATGCCGGCTATTAAATTTCTAGGTCTCTGTCTTTCCCGCACCAACACCATCTTCATTCACGACGAAATCGATCCGCGAGATCTCATTGAACGAGGGGGTCTCGCCAGGCCCAAGCAAAAAACCCTCGGCGGTAGGCGTCCCCTTGGGCAGAAACAACTCAAATGCCAAATGCCAGTTATGCCACCAAACAGAAATTATCTACACGAATCTTATAACAGAAAATAAACAATAGCGAGAGCATAAAACATAAAACAGATAAACATAGAGATTTTCCCCTGGATCCCAAATCGGGACGACCAGCTTGATTTTTCATTATATTCCTTTTAGTATTACAACACATATATATACATGCCGAAGCATACATAAACCCCAATCCATTAACCCTGGATTAGAACATAACCGTAGTTCCCTTGACCGGATCTACAAAATACCAGGGGTCGAAAAGGGAAAATCGTGCCGAAAACCGCCTTGGAATACTCATGCTCAAAACATGGGTGGGTCCGCCTATGAGTGGGACCGCATACCAATTTTTTTTTTTGCCGGGGCGCTGCCCCAGACCCCGATAGGGGGGGCTGCCGCCCTCCCTATGAACCCCCCTGTTGCGCCCAGTGCAACGTACAACGCGTGGGACTAGTCGTGGAAAGAATATAACACTTACCCAACAATCTAGGAGGATTTCTAGGCTCATTTCACATCTTGGCACTTGGCCAAAGTATTCCTCATCTCCTATAGTGCAGTCCCTTGTAGGAACTGTGTCATTTTTCATAGAGTTGCAGCAGCAGGGTTTAAGCCTTTCTTTTTGAGCTAGTTTCCTTGGGAAAGGGTTGACCCTTCTCCCGGAAAGCTAGAAGAAGGGATTCTCATCCCTCTATTGTATTATTCAGCCATGTCTATGTAATGTTGCAGTAAGACTGCATTATTTCAGATCTGAATATTCATATATGCTCTTTTGTACTCAAGCTTTCAAGAAACCCTTGCCAGGTTATCTTTATAATGTATTAAGGAGGCCAGATCTCTATTTTCTTAGCATATTGTTCAATAAAGTTCCAGATCTATGATTTTCTATCATAATATTGCAAGAAACCTCACAGAATAACACTATCTTGTGCTTCAGAATTTCTGCATAGCTTAAGTCATGGGGTTTAGGAATTTTTAAGCCAATTTGAGGCCGAGAGATCTGTTTAACTTAGTAAAAGGGATTTGTTTCTGATCCCCTTTTATATATGAGGACCAATATATATATGCTAAGGAATCTAAGTGTTATTTCCCCTTGTTACAGCGTAATTTTCTGGGAATAACATTTTTTATGGTCTAATTGCTGCATTTTCCCCACTTGGGATGATGTAGAGGAGCTGCTTTTTGCTATTGTTACATTCATTTGATGGATACGTGTTCCTCTCATATTTTATGAGGTGATTTATCACTGCTATTTCCAGAATACTGTTCATGTATTGCTGCATTCCCATTTTGGGATATTACAAAAATGTATTTTTGGTTGTACTTGCTTCATGGGTTTCATGAGCAAGATTTTATTATAGAGTTATTCTTGATGTCTATTAGGGTTGTCTTCTAGTTACATGTGTAATTAAGTGTCTGGTAAATGAAGCTCTATATGCTCCAGACCTTGTCATGAACTTTGTCATGATACCTTGAAGAAATGGCTTCTCGAAGATGCTCAAGATACCCTCATAGACAATGGGATAAATGCACTACAAGTCGGCCTATATACTTAATGGAGAAGTCCGCCCTCATACAAGATGTATGGTCGGCCTAAAAACATAAAATGAGCTATGTATATATATGGAGATACCGTGGTTCAGTTTAGCCAAGAATAATGTGGATATCTCTGACGTGGTACAAAAAACAGAAGTGCGGATCACTCTGAACTCAAGTGCGGATAACCTGAAGTAGATTTGCGGTGATCTCTGTAATTGAAGAGCAGAATTTCTCAGTGATACAATGTAAATTATATTTGTGACGAAGTGCCAACCTTTCTTAGTGATACAATGTAGATTATATTTGAGTGTATTGCAGACCTTTGGACAACGTGTAATATAATCTTAAAAGTGAAAGGGAGAGCGTATTTACTTGATGAAATCCTATTGAAAAAGGTGCTACGATGCATGTGAATTAAAATGCGGATTTATCTGAGAACAATTTGCGGATTTCCTGAAGCTGTCCCAAAGAATAAAATTACAGATGTCTAAAGAATTAGAATAGGGGTTAATGCGAGCATATCACAGCAAGTTGGTTGGATGTTCCGAGTAATAAAAGATCCGGATTCCTTTGTGAAGAAGTGCATTTTCTTCCTGAGGTAAAAACAATATATATATATTTTTCTCTGAATAAGACTGATTCTATTAAAATCATATAGTACAAATGGAGTTACAAGCAAGAGAGACTAGATAACTGGGAAGCCGGTAATGAACAGTCAAGCTCGGTTCCATATTGTAGCCAAGAGAGAAGCATAGAGGATCAATACAGGGGAATCATGAGAGACAGACACGACAATTTACCCAGAATGGGTAGAATCCTCAAAACAACATTTCTTTCCTTTTTTTCTTTGAAACTTTGACCCAGCCTTCATGGGGCTGGTGGGCTAAGACCACTTGAAGATTGTGTGTAATAATTTTCGGTGAAAATCACATAAACGAAATTTTTGCCGACGCGTTTCGAACCAGCCAGTGTGGTTCATCATCAGGACAAGATGAGAAATCTGATCAGGAGACCCGTTTAAGTAGATCAGGACAGCTACAACTAGCGGTTGGAAAAAACGGCTAGTTTGACTAGAATAGGAAAAAAAAGTTTTATTTTTAATTTTTAATTCTATTATTCAAAATAAAACTTTTTTTTCCTATTCTAGTCAAACTAGCCGTTTTTTCCAACGGCTAGTTGTAGCTGTCCTGATCTACTTAAACGGGTCTCCTGATCAGATTTCTCATCTTGTCCTGATGATGAACCACACTGGCTGGTTCGAAACGCGTCGGCAAAAATTTTGTTTATGTGATTTTCACCGAAAATTATTACACACAATTTATGGATCACAAAAGCCAAATTCCTAACACTTGAAGATTGTTGATGATCAAGGGAGGAGTCTCCTTATCCAAGTCGGAGGAGGCAGACTCATGAGATCTATTCTGAATATTTGAGGAAGCATTGGGCCCCCAGGGTCTGCCGAGTTTGTTTCCTTCTCTTGCATTGCTACCTCCTCATCAACTTCAATCTCCTCCTCATTCGAGTTGAAGGAATCAATGTCATCCATGGGGGGTGGATCACATGGTTTCCAACTTTTATATTTATGTTTTTTAAGTCCTTCTTTTGGGCAAGGAATATGGTGCAAGAGTTTTGAAGATGCCCTGTTTGATGGCAGTGACGAAATCATAATGCAATGTCCTCATAATCCAAGGTCTAAGTCCAAATGAAGTCCCCCACTTTGAGAATGATTTGATCAGGCAGTCCTTTGTTTAAGTCAATCTCAGCACAAATTCTGCCATATGTGTATATGCCTTTCTCTCCCCTAGAGGGATCTGCTGCCAGATAGCGACCCAGAGAGTTTCTGATACCTTGGAAGACAAAGGTGTTCCAAAGATGAGCAGGTAGATTTGGAAGCCTGACCCAGATGGGAAGTTTGGTGATGACTGTCATGGAGGGGTTGAAGTCGGGGAACCAGGGGGTTAGGAATAGCCCTACTTTTCCCCAAAACCATGGACCACCAGTTAAGGATTTTTGATAGTTCTCATCAAAAGCAAACACGACTATGAAGAAACTCTTTGAGAAAAAGAAAACCTTGTTGTTATTGGTCCAGGTGGAATGAATCCATTGGTATAGATCTGCTGTGCGAGGCCATAATCCATTGAATCGGAAAATAATGGCAGATTCTGCAAATATTTGATGCTGGTTTTCAAGTTCCAGGTGGGAAATTTCTATCAAAGGCACATCCTCCAAT
The DNA here is from genome assembly GCA_034641835.2 of Pinus albicaulis. Classification (NCBI taxonomy): domain Eukaryota; kingdom Viridiplantae; phylum Streptophyta; class Pinopsida; order Pinales; family Pinaceae; genus Pinus; species Pinus albicaulis. The sequence continues at coordinate 42,469,607 of CM076575.1, read as the reverse complement.
TTATCCACCAAAAAAGGCTTGGGGGCCTCTGTGGGTACAACAGACTTCTTGGGAGGTTGTGCATCAAAAACATCCTTGTAAGAGAAGGCTTGAGTGGAAGAAGGTTGTCCAACTACCCCTCCTCGCAGACAAAGGGATAAAACCACAGAGGCATCCTTTTCAATATGATAAAATGAGAGTGGAAGAGAGTTCTCAAGTTGTTTACCTCCATATAGAAGACACTGAGAGGCATAAGGAATACCCAGCTTGAGTTCTAGTGCATGCAAGAGATATTTTACTAGATCTGTTGAATGAACCTAGAACAACATGGTTTTTCCGGATATAAGAATGATCTGAATCTGAAAGGAGGGGAAAAGGAAATCAGGGGCTCCCTGTCCACCAGATCCCAATCGAGGGGCCAAAGTGCTGGGCTTTGCAAGCTTGCTGCTACACCAGGAAGCCTCATTGCATTTTTTCTTTTCCTTTGGCCCAAATGCCATCCTGGTACCATAGCGCTTGGGTAGCGCAATGGGATTGTGCGTGAATGACCTACGGGGATCCACCAACATTGTCTTCTCGTTACTCCACACCACGCTGGATTCAAAATGCTTCGTAGTGGGGATGGGGTTCTTCCAAATCCGATCTATAGGGGATCTTCCAGCATTCCAAACGAGGAGAGCCACGTCCCTGTCTTCTGCTGAGCGTGCAGAGCTTTCTAAGAGCCGACCGCCCTCCAACTTTCCCATCCGCCAGGGCTGCTGCACTCAATGTGTGTCTTCTGAAACTTCAGCGGCACATTTGATCTCAGGCCATAGCAAGCTTTAGGGTTAGAATGTAACCTGATGGCGGCGAAGGGAAGAGGAGCGTAAACGCTAGAGTTCTTCATCATTCAGTTCAGAAAGCTAAAATCTCCCAAGGTAAAAACAATGTTAAGTTCAGAAAGGAATGCGGATGAAATGTTATGTAAAGGCCTGAAATGGATCATTGCTGGATAAGAAAAAGAGAGGAAGGTAAATATATGATTTACCTTCCCTCTCACATTCGATAAAAGAAAGGCCAGGTTATTGAAGTAAAGAAGGATCAACAACAGTATCAAGGTCTTGGAGTCATTCATAGGTCAAGGGTCTGAGTCTTGGTCATGGTACTTGTCATTTGAAGATCTATAAGAATAATTCCTTTCGAATTTTCTTCTCTAAGAGGGAGAGGTTTTTCCCTTTCTCTAGGAGCCTAACTCTTGTGTTTTGTGTCTTTTGATAACTGACTTGATGAAAGACTTAATAAGCTAACGAAGAGAAGACATAAGTATCTCAAGTAACCTTCCAAGTAATTATCAAGAAGATAAGTTGAATTAATTACCAGCCCTCAAAATTCTCAACACTCTCTACACACTGTATATGTGCCAATGTAGTTCTCTAGAGGTTTGGGACCCCGTATAGGGATACCAAACCCAAATGGAGACCATCTGCAATCCTGCATAAGATCCATTGCGTCCCCTAGCCTTCCAATACAAAAAGTAACATGATGGGTCTCCAAGAAGATAAAAAATGCCTGTAGATCATATGTAAGGGTTCAAATGATGGTGTAAGTGATGCCACATCAACATACAAGTCTTGGGTCATCTACCAAGTGCATGGTACAACTGTGGGGCCGATTATGCATGGTGAACCAGGTGCATCTTCCTCGTCCGATAGGTGAATCTTGAGCAATCTACGAATGTCTCTGGGGATCCATGGAATGTTGTATACTGCTGTGGAGGCCCATGGATCTCTCTACACACCATATATGTGCCAATGTAGTTTTTTGGAGGGTTGGGACCCCGTATAGGGAGACCAAACCCAAAATGGAGACCATCTGCAATCCTGCATAAGATCCAATGCATCCCCTAGCTTCCCAATACAACAATTCATTTAAGGAAATTGAGTTAAAGAGCTTACAAACCATGGACAACAGGTGGGCACTTCATAATGGCATGCCCTTCCATAGTGGGTTTTGACATGTGCTAATGTATCCATGCTCTAAAGGGGGTTAACCAAGTACCCTATTAGGTAGTTTCTACCTTTAAAGGGCATAGTATGTCCAAGGTACATCCTTTAAATTGTGGTGGCATGTGACAAAGAGACGAATGGAGTAGGGAATGAGAGGGGAAATCATGGGCTACATGTTGGGGTACAAGGGTAGCTAGTAAAGGGAAGCCCACACTTGGGTATATAATGCATAGGAGGGAGAAATCGTGGTGCATGAGATACCCCGGTCTTAATTTCTCCACCTTTCTTTATATGCCTTTTTCCTTTTATGATTTTTCTTTGATTAACTACTTGGGGCTCAAGGATAAGAGAATGATGTGTAAGTTATAGTAGTGGATACCCTCTTTAAGGTAGGGTAGTTCATTTCCCACTAGCGGTTGGGAAAATCATGGATTCCAAAATGATAAAAGAGGCTAATCTAGGGCTTATAGGAACCGGGGTGATGGCCATGGGTATGGGGTATATCTCATGCATTTGGATTTTGTTGACATGCTAATTATGTTGGTCCCAACCATATTTTTCATTTTTTGGTACATTTTCTTGTTGACTGTGTCCGATTATGCTTTTTACTTTTTCTTTTCAGGGGCATCGTTGTAGGCCTGACCCAAGGTGTGGGCAAGGGGAAGGGTGTTGGGAATACTCGGGGGGGGGGTCCGGTATTTTGTTCAATTAGATCATTAGTTAATATTCAATTATTATCAGTGTTTGTACAATGATAGCAGCAACCAAGAGGAACACAAATGCACACAGTTTTTAAGGTGGAAACCCACTCCGGGACAAAAACCACCTAATGCTTTTCTAATAATTCTTTAATATTAAACTCCAATTGAAAATAAAGCTCCAACTTCCTAGAATCTAGAAAAGCATTCTTCTCTAGATCCCACTGGATGGACACTCCAACGCCTGAGATTCTTCAGTAGTCAACTGAACAGATTCCCCAACACCCAATGAGCTACAACTCACCCTAGCACCACCCTAGGGAAAATGGTCCACTTTACAATGATATAGAATGATGTAGAAGAAGAATATACACTAGACCATAACCCAAACTATGACACAACCACCTAATGATGATCCTAGACCACCCGACACTGCCTCTTCAACTCTTGGCAGATAGACACTAGTACAATTTGTACAATAATGTATTTACAATGACTTAGTACAATGATACCTTTACAATGATTGTATGCAGTGCTGCCCACTTGAAGACTTCATGTGATGAAATTCTTGCTGTTGTTATGTACCTTGGTTGCTGCTCTTTTCATGCTACCCTCTGCTGCACCTTGCTTTGCTTTGCTTCCGTAGAAAGTCTGGTCCTTTGCAGCCCTTGACAACACATGATCTAGCATTTTCTTTGCCTTCTGGGAGCTCGATATTTAATCTGGTGTATCTCTGTTATTTCAGATCCCCAATATCATAATTTTGGCACTATAGTATTCCTCTGAGTCGTCTTTCCAATGCCACAGGTCTGACCCAATTTGGATTCTTCAAGGGAGAGTTATACCCAATCTCTCACAATTCCATAATTATGGACTGTTTCAGTAGAGCAAACTTGTACGACGTGCCATGTGTCACTGTTTCTTCATTTGGATCTAAAATTGATAGAACGAAAACTACAGACTGTGAACTAGCTGTCACTTTTTACGAAATTCCAATCCGATACTCAGAGAGAGAGTTATGATGATTTTCCCAAGGTCACTTCTTTGAGATGAATTTCAGGAGCCTGCACAAACACCGACTTCCACATATCATATATCCGAAAATATTGCACACCTTGATATGAAATTTTCACAAAAGCTTCCTCAAGATTTCGGCTTCGCCTCATAAAAATTTCAGCTTCTGAAAATTTGTAGAAACAAAGTTAGAGCGAAAATGCCACGATGACCTGTTTCAGATGGCGAAATCCCATGCATGAGGAGGATACGAGGATCACAATTTATATAAATGCTTAGGTTGAGAGGGTCTTCAACAAGTGATCGTGGGAGGGATTTTAGAAGCTTAAAAAATATTAATTATGACTTTTCAATGACCCATGCCACAACCCCATGGGGTTTTAGTCCACTAACTGGGGGTACAAACTTCAAACATGAATATCTCTCAAACCGTGAAGAATTACATGGCGTGCCATATATCAACAGAAACATTTCGACAAGTAGAAAATATCAAAATCTTTATTGACCCAGAATATATTAATTTGGTAGGTAAAAATTCCCATGCAATATTGGGTTAGCCCCTGGTGCTGCTTGGGTTGACATCAATGACAACTGCTGATCAACAATCTCCCCCTTTGGCATTGATGGCAACACAAGTACTCCCCCTGCGATCATGACACCTCTTCCTACAACATTATCTCCCCCTTTGAAATCAATGGAAAAGGGTAACTCCCCCTGACACACAACCATCCTATGGACCTGTACACACTTCCAATCCCCCTTTATATTCTGAATAAGGAAAATCTAATGAGAACTTGGGAGAATCCCAAGCTTCTGGCGAAGATATTCCAATGCTTCACGAGTGCTCTCACGATCATCAACACTTCCTACCCAATCTGCATCTGTAAAGGAATGAATAATGAGATTGTTACCCTTGGGATACCACAAGCCATATTCTGTTGTTCCTTTTAGATATCGAAGAATTCTTTTGATGGTAATAATATGTGATTCTTTTGGTGCTGCTTAGAATCTTGCTACTTGTCCAATTGCTTGCATAACATCTGGCCGGGAAGCTGTTACATGTAGAAGACTACCAATAATAGATCTGTACAACCTTTGATCCACATCCTTAGATGAGTCATCTATGCTCAATTTGCAACTTGTTACCATTGGAGTAAGGATGGGTTTACAATCTTCCACTTTAAATTTCTTGAGCATTTCCTTGATGTACTTGGCTTGACATATAAATATTCCTTTCTCTTGCTGAGATATTTGAAGCCCTAAGAAGTATGTCAGCTCACCAAGTAAAGACATCTCGAAATCACTTTGCACCTTTGTAGCAAACTTCTTACTTAGTCGATCATCATTGCTACCAATTATTATATCACCCTCTTTAGCTATTAGACATGCTTTAGTTGCTTCATCCAGAACATATATGTCGTTTGGAGCTCGTCTTGCTGTAGCCAAAATTTCACCATACACGCCTTTCTTGATTTCACATTTGTGGAGTTGAATAGTATTGTGTGTCCTTGATCACACATTTGTCCAACACTGAGCAAATTGTGATTCATGTTTTCAACCAATAGAAAATTCTTGGCTAGAGCATCTTTTCTTCCGAGAGTGACAATACCTGATCCTATAACATTTGAAGATCCATCATTTCCAAAGGACAGGGTTCCACCCTTCTTCTCTTTCAGAGATACAAATTTATTTCTATCTCCAGTCATATGCGTTGAGCAACCGCTATCAACATACCACACATCTTTGTTGTTTTGAGCCTTGAGAGCAAGAGCAGAATTATCAATCTTCATCCTCTTCCATGTTCGTTCGTTCTGTGGCTTCGAAGATTCTTCTGGAGGATTTTCAAGTCTGTAGTCTTTGGCTATGTGTCCAAAGTTTCGACATTTGTAACATTCAATATTATTTCTTAAATGTTCAAGTCTATTGATGTTTTGCTGAGCCCTGGGAGGTTCATATTTGACAGATCTCCTGGAATTGTATTCGTTCCTAGGGTACGTGCTACATTCTACAGCTTTATGACCAAATTTTCCACATGAATAACAGTAGCCATAAAAAATATGTTGGTACTTGGATGGAAATTTTCGTCGAGGAATTGTCTTCCAAGGCTGTTCTTGCGAATCTTGTCCAATGAAGTCTACATGCATGTCAGATCTCATAGGTTCATTGCATTTTTTTGTAGAAGGTCTTGCTTCTTCTTCTTTGTAACCGATGCCGGTTCTGTCATTGTAAGATCGTTGATTTTTGATGAGTTCTTCCAATGCCCTTGAGCTGTTGGCATAGTTTTGGATAACTTTTCTTTCTTCACTTCCTCACGCAGCGAGACTACTTCGGCTTCTAATTATTCCATTTCTTGGTTGCTTTCTTCAAACTTCTTTTGAAGTGACTCTTCAATGCATTTGTGTTCTTCAACTTCAATTTTGAGAGCTTGAACTTGCTCTTGAATAGTATTGGAACGAATCTTCTCCGCCTTGAGATCTTTTATAAGCTTGATTGCTTCCTTATAAAATTCTTCTACGGTCAATCCTTCTTCTTCGTTGTTTTATACCTCTTGTTTATTGTGCTTGGCCATAAACAATACTCTTTCATTGGCTTCTTCTTTGTTGTCACTTTCTTCATCGGATGATGAGCTATCTTCTTTAGAGAGAAAGTTCCTTTTGGATCCTTTCTTTTTTCCTTGCTTGTTGAATTTCTTAAAGCCTTTCTTTCCTTTTGAGTTGCCATCACTTTTGTTCAGACATTTTGCTGTGAAATGCCCAACCTCACCACAACCGAAACATATCAATGGAAGTTTACCTTTGAATTTTCCCTTACTAGTTTTTAGTTTTCTCATAATGTAAGCATATTCTTCATCTGAAAGAACTTCTCCATCATCTCCCTTTTCTTCACACTTGCAGGTGCATGTCATTTCAATTGAAGGTTGTTTGTCCTTATTGGTTTTCTTAGATGCAACGAACACAATTTCTAGATTTTAAGTACCCTCTTCTTCATCAAGTCTCATTTCATATGCTATGAGAACTCCATGTAATTCCTCTTTGCTGAGTTTGTCCAGATTTGCACTGTATTCTAAGACCGATACCTTTGGGTTGAATCTCCTTGGTAACGTTCTAAGAATCTTCCGTATAATAGTCTTCTCGTCAACTGGCTCTCCCAATCCTTCCAGAGTATTGGTTATTTCATCAACGTATTGAAAGTATGCAACAATGTTGCAATCTTCTTTCATTCTGAGTTGCTCAAATTTTGCTCTATATATTTGAAGCTTTGCTTCTTTGAAATTTGAGTCACCTGCATATATATTCTCAAGCTTGTCCCATACATTTTTGGCAGTTTTACAACCCAACACCTTATGATAATCAGATTCAATAAGTCCACTGATAATAATATTCTTTTCTTTTGCATCATTTACCAAATTCTTCTTACCTTGTTCATCTGTGGTTGATGTAAATCCATTTTGAACAGTCTCCCATACTTCGTAAACTTGTGCCAAGAGATAGACCTCCATTCTTCCTTTCCAGAGTGCATAATTATTTTCATTGAACAGAGGTACACCATTCTTGGTATGCTCCATGAGCTCCTTCCAGCTGTTAAACTGTTATTGAAGGAACCAAGCTCTGATACCAATTGTTGGAAATACTGAGAGGGGGGGTGAATCAATATTTCTTTCAATTAGAGCATTAGTTAATCTTTAATTATTATCAGTGTTTGTACAATGATATCAAAAAACAACATGAACACAAATGCACATAATTTTTAAGGTGGAAACCCACTTCGGGACAAAAACCACCTAATGCTTTTCTAATAATTCTTTAATATTAAATTCCAATTGAAAATAAAGCTCCAACTTCCTAGAATGTAGAAAAACATTCTTCTCCAGCTCCCACTGGATAGAGACTCCAACGCCTGAGATTCTTCAGTAGTCAGCTGAATGGATGCCCCAACACCCAATGAGCTACAACTCATCCTAGCACCACCCTACCACCCTGTAGAAGAATGAAAGAAGAATGGACTCCCGTACTAGGGAAAATGGTCCACTTTACAATGATATAGAATGATGTAGAAGAAGAAGATACACTAGACCATAACCCCAACTATGACACAACCACCTAATGGTGATCCTAGACCACCCGACACTGCCTCTTCAACTCTTGGAAGATAGACACTAGTACAATTTGTACAATAATGTATTTACAATGACATAGTACAACGATACGTTTACAATGATTGTATGTAGTGCTGCCCACCTTAAGACTTCATGTGATGAAATTATTGCTGTTGTTATGTACCTTGGTTGCTGCTCTTTTCATGCTACCCTCTGCTACACCTTGCTTTGCTTTGCTTCCCTAGAAAGTCTGGTCCTTTGCAGCCCTTGACAACACATGATCTAGATTTTTCTTTTCCTTCTAGGAGCTCGATATTGAATCTGGTGTATCTCTGTTATTTCAGATCCCCAATATCGTATTTTCGGTACTGTAGTAGTCCTCTGATTCGTCTTTCCAATGCCACAAGTCTGACCCAATTTGGATTCTTCAAGGGAGAGTTATACCCAATCTCTCACAATTCCCTAATCATGGAATGTTTCAGCAGAGTGAACTTGTACGGTGTGCGACGTGTCACTGTTTCTTCATTTGGCTCTGAAATTGATAGAGAAAAAACTACAGACTATGCACTATCTGCCACTTTTTACGAAATTCCAATCTGATAATCAGAGAGAGTTATGACGATTTTCCCAAGGTCACTTCTTTGAGATGAATTTCAAGAGCCTGCACAAACATTGACTTCCACAGATCATATCTCCGAAAATATTGCGCACCTTGATTTGAAATTTTCATAGCATCTTCCTCACGATTTCGGCTTCGCCTCATAAAAATTTCAGCTTCTAAACCTTTGTATAAAAAACGTTAGAGCAAAAATTCCATGATGACCTGTTTCAAATGGCGAAATCCCTTGCATGAGGAGGATACGAGGATCACAATTTAAATAAATGCTTAGGTTGAGAGGGGCTTCAACAAGTGAACATGGGAGAGATTTTAGGAGCTTAAAAAATATTAATTATGACTTTTCAATGACCCATGCCACAACCCCATGGGGTTTTAGCCCACTAACTGGGGGTACAAACGTCAAACATGAATATCTCTCAAACCGTGAAGAATTACATGGCGTGCCATATATCAACAGAAACATCTCGACAAGTAGAAACCATAAGAAGAATTATTGACCCAAAATATATTAATTTGGTAGGTCAAAATTCCCATGCAATATTGGGTTAGCCCTTGGTGCTGCTTGGGTTGACATCAATGACAACTGCTGATCAACAAAGGGAAGACTAACCCGTTGTGGACCTAGTGGAGAAATGTGGACCCAGGTAGGAAAGATGATGGATGGGGTTATATTAAATGGAATGGGTATGATATATGTGGATGGGGGAGTGGGACCACGCAACCAAAATTGGGGTTTCCCATGTAGTACCACCTGTTGGGCCATGGAAAAGGTATAATTCCGCTCCTTATTTCTTTGATAATTGTTATGTTTTTAAGCAAGTTTATCCTTAATTCGTAATGACACAAGAGAAAAGGATGGTAAAATCAAGTTGAAAATAGTATAGTTAATGGGAGCTTTTCCGATATAAAAAGGGTTATAATTCGAGTAAATTATTATGCATATCATCCTAAATGAACGATTTCTATTCCTCGAGATATTGGAGCAAGATACTGATAGAGCCAATGCCATATTTATAACAAATTACAACTCGATGTCTCAGCGCGGTCGAAGAATGAAGGCAAAAGGAAACTTATCGTTACTATATGAAGACTTATGGTTGAAAGAGAAATCCTAAGAATATTTTGATTCTCAGGATAACTCTATACTCAGTTTTCAAATGTAATATATAAGACAACAAAGTGAAAGACAAATGTTTTTCGTTGTTCATGTTCCATTTTATTATTTCACTTTTACTGTGTATTACATACAACGATTTGAGTTGAACCTTTTTGAGGTTATTCTGTAAAATACTTTGAAGTTAATGAAGTTGCACAAGATTTTACTTTAGTCTTCTAGATTGAGTTTATCTAGGCAGTACTTCTGGAGATCGTGGGTCCAATCACTAGAGGTTTTACTGTCTAATATGTATCATTGATAGTCAAATTACCTTTCTATGATTCACATTAGTTGTATTACTTTTCAGTTTCCTTTTATTTTAAAATAGGTAATTGATTGAATCTTGTATCTTGAATTCTGTTAAGCATTTCCGAAGTTATCGATTGGATTGTGTTACACTGATGTGAAGTGTGGATGTGTGAATTTTAGAAGTTACTTTTGAGAAGTAAAGACTTTCGGCATTCGTGTGATTAATAGTTTCTCCTTATGTGTAGGATTTTCCAACGAATAAATTAAAATGGTTTGTGAGTTAGAATAGTTTATTTCATCAAGATTGTAATTGTAGGAGCACTTATTTGTTGTTATCATTTATTTCCGCAACGGTTGAATTAAAACAACGATTCATGTAACTTTTCCGTAATAGTTATTTTTCATTTTGTCATAGTCTAAGACTATATTCTTGCATATACTTTTCTGATAACCTTGAAATAAAGACGAATCCCAGGTTGATAAGATTAATGAGATAGGATTAAGATTGATTTTTAAGGATTCATCTTAGTACCCAAAATTTTGGCACCGTTGCTGGGGAGGTTGTCAAATTATAGGTTGTGTCTCTGGAAGGTTGGGTATTGAAGACAAAAGGTAAGAACCTACACATGCGTTAAGTAAAAAGCTTGCGCCTAGCACCTACTTTCAGTTGATGCGATTAGGTTATGTAAGTGTTTATCTTGTTTCTTTTCTGATTTAAAGTTGATGCGATTAGGCTATGAGAGTGTGCATCTAGTTTCTTCTCTGATTCAAAGTATTGATGCATAGTAAAGAGTTAATGTAAGCGTGTATGACTAAGAAAAAGAAGCAAGTAGTAACAAAACAAAAACTAAACCCAAAAACCACAAAAACCCAGGGACTAGTGAGCCTTGGGAGAATGACCTTTATTGACGAAATTATCCGAAAATCTAAATCTCAGGCATCCATAGGACCCCGAAGAGTATCTGGGAAGGGGTCCACCGCAATCCCTCAAGTGGAAGAATCAACAATTTTAGCTCACGCTGAGATTCACAACAAAAATAAAGGATTTGAGCAAACATTTCGAAGCACATTTGTTCAACACTCTAGTCCTTCACAAGAGGGAAATTCCTGTAATTTAAAAGAAGGAGAAGGAGAGATCAGTGGAGCAGATCCACAATCCTCAGGATCCATATCTCCTGTGATCTTGATAGAAGAGAAAACACTTGAGATCCCAGACTTAGGAAACATAGTAAAACCCCCTAGAGAGCCAAGTAGTATCCATAGCTCCCTCACTCAAATAATACCCCCTGATCAAGAAATCCTTGAATATTACTGGCAGATCTTTGATCATATGGAAACTCAAGCACAACAAAACCAGACCTCAACATTGGAATACCCTATTGTCAATCCGGTGGCTAATGCCCCGATGAAGGCCATCCCTTTACAAAATATTCCAACTTTTCATGGGATGACCTCAGAGGATCCATATGCCTTTTTATTTGAATTTGATGTTTTGTGCAAAGGGTATGATTACACCACATATCTGCAGAAATTGAAACTTTTCCCTTCTACTTTGAAGGGTGCGGAATTACAATGGTTTATGGGCTTGGGAGGGGGCACTATCGATTCTTGGGCTGCAATGAAAAATGATTTTCTTACAAAATATCAAGATTATTGTCGATCCAGGGATCTAAATGATGAAATTTTTAAAATGAATGCAAAATACAATGAAAATTTAGAGGAGTATATTGAGAGATTTCAGTACAACTTACAATTATCCCCATATACTACCTTACCAAAATAAGTATTAAAAGCTACTTTAATAAAAGGCATGAAAGATGAGTGGATAGAAACGTTGAATTTAATGGGTCAAGGTGACATTTATCAAGAATAATACGACAATATTGTTAAACTATGTATCATGTGTTCACGTGGTAGTACACGAGCCAGATCTGGAGTACAGGATCCCCTCACCCGAATAAGAAAAACCACTAGAGGAGGTGTAATGCGAACATAAATTGGTAATATTTTGGAGGATTTTAAAACTAACATTTGGAAAAACTGACTACACAGTTAGATTTTTTGCAGGCTAAAAAAAATCAAGCCGAGACAGAGTGAGCATTGGGCATATTATGTCTGCGATTCCGAAAGAAGCACATTGAGAGGGAATTCCTGCTCGACATGGTTCGAACCTATGCTATTTGCACCAAAGAACATTCGACAAAACAATGTCCATCACTCCTAGGATTAAAAGTTGTACTCAAAGAAGCCAAGGAGGAGACATAATCTGTATACTTGATGGCTCAACATCGATCATGGAAAACACATCCTCCAGGAGTGATGCAAGATCCCTCCTCGTTTTATTCTGGAAAATACATGCAACAACAGAATCATGGAAATGCATGGTAGGGACAATCATCCTTTAACTCTGCCTAAAAATATCAGTCATATCCTACTTCACCATGGATGAATCAATTGTTTGCTGGATCAGGATGGAAAAATCCCCAATATCTTGCCCCATTGTGGAAAAATCCAGTTACTAACTCCTATCCCTCGCAATGGTTGAACACACATGTAAAAAATTCAATGTGGCCTCAAAATTATCAGCGTCCTGCAGGATTGGTAAATCCATTCATGGGGACGATCCCTCAATCTCAACCCACACTGCAAGCTCCATTTCATTTACCTCCTAATCCTCAACCTCCGATGCATCCTCAACTGCTAGCTTAGCCAAATCCTAACCCCAACGATAGACCTGTCCAGTATGTGCAAATAATTGAAAATCAGGTTTATGAAGTAAATCCCTTAGGATGTAATGAGATCCGACTGAGATATGGACGCATTGTTTCTCCTGAGAAAATAAAAACAATCAAGAGCAAGAAAACAGTAAAGAAGAACAAACTATGAAAAATCCTTCGTGCGTAGTTATTTATGAAACAGAGCCAATAGAAAACGCAGTCGAGCAACGAAGCCATGAAAAAATCATAGCTACTTCCCCTCCATTCCGTGAAAGAATCACGATAACCAAACCAACAATCTACCCTGAGTTTGATATTGCAGGGGAATTGAAAAACTTGTGTATAAAAATTCCACTCCAGTAGGCAATACGAGATATCCCGATTTATGCCAAAACGATCAAAGAGTTATGCGGGAAAAAATCTTGGGAGAAAACCAAAAGATCCACCCACAGTTCACATTGTAGGAACATAATTTGACCTCACTTTAGGAAAATAGGTTCATGTTAAATATGAAGATCCAGGAAGTCTGGTCGTGACCGTCCAAATACAAGGCTGCACTTTTCCAAACACGTTGTTAGACTTAGGAGCAACTATTAATCTTCTGACCTATGAGACTTGTAATATCTTGGGTATCACAACTTTAAAACCAACCTCAACCCCGCTAGAATTAGGTGATAGGTCAGTGGTCAAACCTAAAGGAACTTTGGAAGACATTACTCTCTACAGACTCTTGGGAATATCCTGTAGACTTCCTGGTCATCAACCCGAGAAGTAGACTAGATGGACATCCGTTGATACTAGGACGACCGTGGTTAGAAACATTGTTAAGAATCTTATTCTGTACCCTCCAGCTAAACCTAGTTTTCCTGTGGTAAATTTTCAGTTACAACCACCTAGATATCAAGAAGAAAATCGACGTTCTCCCCTTTCATTAGATGAAGATCTGGGATTTAAAAATAAATTACAGGACAATGTAATTAGCAGCTTCATGAATAAACCAACTGTTATTGGAAACCCAACATGCCAAATACTAAAATCTATGCTTGATAATGATGCACAAGGATACCCCTTAGAAACTTTAAATGATAATCATATTCCCACAACTGTTGTCCATAACAACATTCCAATTAAAATAGAAACAGGAAAACCATTAATATTAATGTTGGTCTGGAAAAGCATCAACAACAGAGATTAATTGAGGTTCTCCGTAAATACAAGCAGGATTTTTTCTGGGAATATTTGGACATGAAAGGTATTGACCCGCAGCTGTGCACCCATCACATCTATATAAAAAAAGACGTCTGTCCTATTCGACAACCCCAAAGGAGGCTGATTCTGCACCTCGGAGACATTATGAAACAAGAATTGCAAAAATTTTTGGATGTAAAACTCATATACCCAATTTAGATAGCCAATGGGTTTCCCCGTTAGTTGTCGTCCCTAAGAAAAATGAGAAATGGAGTATTTGTGTAGATTTAGAGAACTCAATAAAGCTACCCAAAAAGACCATTTTCCCCTTCTTTTCATAGACCAAGTCCTTGATACTTTAGCTGGACAGAAATTATTTTCTTTTCTAGATGGTTTCAGTGGTTACAATCAAATTCAGATTGTTTCAGAAGACTAGGATAAAACCACGTTTACTTGCCCATGGGGTACATTCACATATAGAGTTTTACCCTTTGGACTATGCAATGCTCCTGTGACATTCCAAAGAGAAATATTGAGCATTTTTTCTGACCTAATCAATGAGGGACTTCAGTTGTATATGGACGATTTTACTCCATTTGGGGATGATTTTGATCAAGCTCTAAAGAATTTAGAAAAAGTCCTTGAATCCTATATCTCTACCATATTGTGTTTAAGCAATGAAAAATGCCATATGATGATCACTGAAGCTGTAGTTTTAGGGCATTACATTTCTACTGCGGGAATCCAGGTGGATCCCGCCAAGATGGAGGTAATTCTTAAATTTCCCACGCCACGCACACAAACAAATGTACGAAGTTTTCTCGGCTATGTAGGGTATTATTTCAGGTTTATAGAACATTTTTCAAAGATATATGCACCTTTATACACTTTAACGGGCAATGTCGAATTTGAATAGTCTGACAATTATGATGTTGCGTTTGCAGGTCTCAAGGAACTCTTTTCGACAACACTAGTATTAAGAGGACCAACTTGGGAGCTACCTTTTCACATCTCCTCAGATGCAACGAACACAACCATAAGCACTGTTCTTGGACAAGAGGAAGACAAAAAAACTTATGCTATCTACTATATCAACAAAACCTCACTCCTGTTGAGTTAAACTATACAGTAACAGAAAAAGAATTTTTAGCTGTTATACATGCTATTAATAAATTTCGACATTATATAAGAGGGTATCCAGTTTTTCTGTACCCTGATCACTCTGCTATTAGGTATTTAACTAACAAACCCATTACTAATGGCCAGGTGACTCGAGGATTATTTCTATTGCAGGAATTTGATATCACCATCAAGGATCGACGAGGAAAAGAAAACGTTGTGGTAGACTTCCTGTCTCGAGTACCTAAACTTGATGACCATCAGCCAGTGGACGACCAATTCCCAGATGAGCATCTATTTTTAGTGACAATAAAAACACCTTGGTACGCTGATATGGAAAATTAATTGGTGGTAGGGAAATTACCAACACATCTGTTACCACGAGAAATAAAATTGATCATACAATGCAACGCACGTTTTTCCTAGACCGATAGTTATATTTTCCACACTAGTTCTGATTTTCAAATTCGAAGGTGCATCAGAGAAGATGAAGTTTATGACATCCTAAGTGTTGAAAAGTGTAACTAGGATCGGTTTTCATATTGAATATGTAATTATGTAAATTAGAAGACAAAAATAATAAAATGTATTTTGTTATGCTTGCTTCATGGGGTTCATAAGCAAGGTTTTATTATAGGTCAATAAACTTCTTCTTGATGTCTATTAGTGTTTGTCTTCTAGTTATAAATATAATTAAGTGTCATGTATATGAAGTGACTAGTCTAGAGAAAATGCTCCAAGACCTTGTCATATAACAGTGAAAGAATGGATTAAGTCAACCCTCATTCAATGCTGGAAGATAAGCTCAAGATGCTGTGATCTAGTCAGCCTTCAAATAGTAATTAAAGTCGGCCTACAAGGTAAATATATGGTCATATTAAAAAAGAGAATCTACCTCTATATATTTTGATTGATCTGCAGTTATTTGGTGTGAAGAATTCAGACAGCTCTGAAGAGAATTGCAGATTCCTATGTGATAGTACAACATGAAAAAGTTTGGTAAAAATGCGAGTTGAAGGCAGTGTTCTAGGGTAGTGTGGATCTGTCTTGTGAAGTATTCTGAAGTAGTGGATGTGGATCAGAATGAAGAAGCTGCGATCAAGTGGTTAAGTGCAAAATTCGGGAAATGGTAAAGTTTGATATACAATCAGATCATATCACAGGCAGAAGGAAGTGCAGATTAGTCTAAAGGAAGAATACATATATGTAGCGTGATACTAATTTAAGAAAATGTGATGAGTGCTATAAATTAAGTGCAAATTGTTCTGAAGCAGCAGTGCGGATATACCAGAGATCTTCGGACTGTTGTAAAGGAGGTAATTCAAATGATTCACTGAGATATTAAGCAAGGAATTAAATTCTTCAGTACAAGAAAGAAAGGAAGGTAAATCTGTGATTTACCTTTTTGTTCTATAGTGCATATAGAGGAAGGATTTCACCTTAAGTGAAGAAGCTTTAGAGTTATTCAACGTGAAATCTTGTAGTGTTGGTGCAGATCAGTGCAGATTAGTGTAGAAAAGAAGAAGTAGTTTGAAGAGGCAAGAAATAAGTAGTTACAGGGCCTTGGATGCATTCTTAGGTTGAGGGAGTGAGTCTTGGTCATGGTACTTGTCATTTGAAATTCTATAAGAATAATTTCTTGTGGGTTTTCCTCTGCAAGAGGGAGAGGTTTTTCCCTGGCTCGAAGATCCTATCTTTGTGTCTCTTGTTCTTTGGTAATTGACTTGATGAAAGACTAAATAAGCTAAGAAGAGAAGACATAAGTAAATCAAGTAAGTGCACAAGTAATTATCAACAAAATAATTTGAATTAATCACTGACCCTCTAAGTTTTCAACACTGAGGGCTTGCCATGACAAACCCTGTGGAGGACACTTTGCAGACTGCCAAACTAGACATAAATTTCTTCAAATGGGCCATTATTGGCCCACAATATTTAAATTCACAAAAAAGTATGTCCAAGCCTGTGATAGTTGTCAACGAATGGGCTGTCCTAGACAAGCTGACAAAATTCCCCTACAACCGCAAGTGGTGGCAGAACCATTTGAAAGACACGCATTAGATTTTTTCGGTCCCTTCAACCCACAATCAAATCAGAAAATGTACATATTGGTTTGCACAAATTATGTAACAAAATGGGTCGAAGCGGTAGCCTTGCTAAGAGCTACGAAGGAGGCAGTGATTAATTTCCCGTTTGATCTCTTTGTGCGATATAAATTACCAAGGGAAGTAATAACAAATGGAGGACCGCAATTCACAAGTCATAAAATTTCTGCCACTCTTCATAATTATCATATCAAACATAGAATTACTTCCCCATATCACCCCTAGGAAAATGGACAAGTGGAGAGTACTAATAAGGTCTTGAAAGCAATTCTGACTAAAACCATATCCGCAAATCGTTGAAATTGGGCAACCAAACTCCTTGAAGCACTATGGGCTTATCGGACAACATGGTAGAACACTACTGGTCACTCGCCATATCACCTTGTCTTTGGAAAAGAACCCATTGTTGTGGAGGTAAATCCCCTCTGCGGACAGAGGCGATCCCTACTAGCCCAGACCGGGTCTAGCAACAATCGTCACACGCTATAGTGCAGGTTCCTAATTGCAAATAAACCAACTAGCGATGAAGGCTTACTTGGAATCCAATGCTGTCGCTCGTAGAGAAAGTAGCGCTCCCGTTCCTTAGCTCCAGCAGATCACAATCCTCACGATCTCCACGATCAAACACCTGCACATGGAAGAAACAAAACAAACGCAAGCGTAAAATCCAGTATATGCAACTATATGTCAGTCAGAGAAGACATAACTCATCATCATAACCAATAACAGGAGTGGAACCATAATCAATAGTCGTTTATCATTAATCAATCAAAGGAGGATACAACTTGGCTCTGACGCTGAATTCTCCTTCGGAGGGTCGCCATCGGAACACGTCTCGAAAAAGCCTATTGGGGATGGGACAAACCTCTCTCTTCGGATGTCTCGACAATAGTCTCCTTGCTTGGATTTGGCCTTAAGGGAATGAATCAAGGCTCTTGCAGCATAAGGCTCTGATGGCTCTTGGGAACTTAGAGATTAGCTTGCAAAGTAGATGAGCAAGCTTTTATAGATGGAGGAGGGGAGTTGGGATCCCTATAATCATGGGATTGGCCCTATCCTCAAGGAAGCTTCCATGAGAGGTGGCAAACCACTTCCTCTACATGAAGATCCGGAGCCAAACCTCCCAACTCAAATTAGATACCAGTTTATGGATTGGTTAGGACGAAACTTCTGCCATTTATTTTTAAAAACACTCCTTAGAATGGCTGGTGCGAGTGCGACTCTGAGATAGAGCGCCAATTGGCGCGCCCTCTTTGAAGGATTTCCCCCATTGGCGCGGGTACTGAACTGGCTTCCCGCGCCAATGCAAAAGGGGGTGTTTTTAGGATTTTTCACAAGGAGTTGTCTTCAGGGCAATGAAAGTACATGTTTAGGGGAATGCCATGAAAGTGTTTTCAAGTTATGTCACTGCTCACAGGTCACGGAATGAGCCCTCCAATCGTGCGGGATGGGGAATTGCAGGGAGAGTGACAAATTTCTATGTAACACCCATTTTTCCAATACAATTTTAAATAAAGTCTCTTAAGACTGCAAGGGAAATTGGACTGGATTTTACAGAAGCACAAAACCAGTGCCCATAACAAATTAATGAGTTGGATGAAGCACGTCTATTTTATGTAGAACACACTACTATCATACAATAGCAAAGAGCTAAATGGCACGATCGACTGATTAAAAGTAAATCATTCCAAAAAGGAGATTAGTCGTTGCTATATGATTCCAGGTTCTAGGATTTTCCAAGGAAATTACAAACAAGGTGGCTTGGGCTAGATGAAATCAAATAAGTCCACAATAATGGTACTGTAAGATTAAACACCATCAACAGATCTGGTACCTCTTTCCTAGTAAACATACATCGACTACACCTTTACCACTAATTGCTCACAAAGGAGTCTTTTTACCATGAGGTAAGTAATGATCCTATTTTTCAGATCATAGCTGACTGGGGTAGCAACCCAACAACTCCATCTCCATAAATCTAATTTTATTTATCACTTTGTATATAATGTATATATGTTTTCTATAAGAGTTAATTAAGTTTCTTTTTTTCTTTTGCTTCCTTTTTTTCTCTTGATAATAAAAAGAAAGGGGTAACAGGCCTCGAGGACAATTGCTGTTCCCTTTGGCACAATTTTTGTTCCCTTCGGCACAATTGTTGTTCCCTTTGGTACAGTTGCTGTTCCCTTTGGTACAGTTGCTATTCCCTTTCTCTTTCACAACCCCTGTTCCCTTCGGCACAATTGTTGTTCCCTTTGTGCCAAGCTATCTATTTTTCATATAATTAATTCCAATCTTTGAAAGGGAACTTAAAAAGTATTGATCTTTACTTTATCATGGTGTTAAAAATAACGCCTTATCTATCACCCTACGAAGAAAATTATTTTAGCCTCTGGAACATCATATTTTAAATATTTGCCTTATATTCGGTCCTTTCTAAAAGAATTATAAATTGTTCATGATCTATCACCACCATAGTAGTTTTATCTTTTGTGTACATCTTTAATGGTGATTCTCTTTCAATATAAAAAGGGTAGACACATACTTTATTTGGCATTTTTTTTCTTCCTTGTGCCATCCTTAAACTCTTAAGGAGTTGATGAGCCACCCTTGATGAGTAAAAAGATCAAATTTTCAAAAGAAAACATGATACTTAGAGCTATATTTCCTCATAAGGATAGGGGGTCTCATCACGAGCAAACCTACTACAATCATAAGGTAATAACATAAGTGACATCCCCATTATGGCTACCAAACTAGGGTTATGTCCTTTTTGACATCAGTGTCAAAACGACAAGAGGTCTCATCACGAGCCGACTTGTTCACTTTGTTATGATTTGGTGAGTAGAATTGTTATTATCTGGTCGCCAGACCAGAACAATGACCTTTTGATAAAACCAATTAAAATAATAAATACCATATATCATTCATAGGATACTGGCTCATCTAGAGGTTAAAAAGGAAACCCTGTTGAGGTTATGGACGTCTGCTGGCAGCAGTGGCTCTGCTTATGGCATTGGAATATATCTTGAATTGCCTTATCATAATTATGTTGTTAGACCTCTTTCTTTTATAAAGAAATCACCATCATCAATATCTACACCTATCTTGTAAAAATATCTAGAGGTGGTATATAAACTATAACATGAACATAACTCTAAACTTTAGACCTCCGAAATATACATATTACCTATAAAGGAATGTCGCTAGATATATATATATATATATATATTATGTTCTTCAAAGGTTATTTATTCTAAAAAGGAAATCTTTTTAACACATGGTATATCATTATCATTACTTCCACGTATATATGATAGTTAATTATCCCCTCCATCTGGCTGCGCCCAATTTGACCATTCCCTTTCACAGTGATGACTACTTCCATATGACCATATAATTTCCATAATGTTACCCGTCGTGGTCGACCTTTCTATTAAAGGGAAGGCACAACACGTGCATGAAGTGACTAAGCACAATTAACGAAAATAGTAATTTCCGTCACACGAAATCGCATTACTCTGTCATATCTCTCATTCTATTTTCTAGATTGAAACAACTCTGTGTATAGTTTTTGAAGAAATTTCTTCCAAAACAACACTATGTATAGTTTTTGAAAAAATTCCTTTCAAATCAACAACAATGGGGGGTAAATCCATTCGTAGTGAGCCTGTTACACTGTGGGTAACTGAACAAGCTCAATAAATCCTGGAGAGGGTAGGTTGGCTTGAGTATTTCACCCAATTGCAGGGATTTGATAACGATGGGGCTTTAGATTTTTTACATAATTTAAGTAATGAAATTACAATGGTCAAAGGAAAGCAGATACCAGTTAATGAAACGATCTTGGCCGAAGTTACAAGTCTCTCTACGGAAAGAGAGAAGTGGATAGACAAGTATATCAGACTCCAGAGTGCAATGGAATTGTTTATAGATCTTGGTGATGAATTAATCCGCAAAGGAAAATTATTCCACCCCACCTCAATCAGAGAACCATGGCAGGAGCTTGTAGACATAATCCTGCGGTACATTACATGTGACAACCACCATGATGTGGTAAGATCATGACATCTTAAACTGTTGATAGGTTTAAAGCAGAAGATAACGCTTAACAAGAATTTATTTTTAAATTTCCTTTTACATGAGGTTGCTGGTAGAATGAGTATAGCTAAGGAACCAAGTGCCATAGTTAGTCACCATTGTTTAATCAAATTGATAGTCAGTAGGGAATTGGAATCGTGACAATTAAGATGGGACAATTTTTTGGGACTTAATGACCTACCACCGGTGGAAGAAATGCTTGAGGAAGAAAATACCCAGCCTGACACAGAAAACATTTAGCCAGAATTGGACAATGTAAACAATCAGTTAAGAGAAGAATGTGATAATCAAACCCCAACTTTGCAAAATTTTACTAGAGCTGAGAAGAGGTTAGCCTCTATCCTAGTTTCCTGGCTAGCTAAGCGTAGAAGGCTTGAAAGGCTGGCTAAGGAAAAGCAACCTATAGGGTCTGCTGAGCATGCACCAGAGAATGAGCCGTCTCAGGAACCTCCTATGGAACAACAGGATAACTCACCACGAGTTAGGGAAGAGGAAATAGCCCAGGTTTTGGAAAATATGGGAACCCTCTTTTCCTTTGAAGAGAATGAAGATTGTTTTGGGAATTCGTCTGAACTGACTGCTAACTTTTCATCCTATACCCCCAATTCTCACAATACTAAAATCTTTCCATCCTCACCAAGCATGCATATCCAAGACCATCCAGAAGAATCAACCATAATTATGAATGAACCAGACTTTTCTAGAGAGGGGACCATTCCATTAACCCTTGAATCAGAATTCTGAAGGTAATTCAATTACTACAGTTCTGATCGATGAAGAAATTGAAGTTGCTCCTGATGTCACTATTATGCCATATTCAACTACAACACCAATTGTAGAACCCACTGAAGGGGTGAAAGGAAAGAATAAAAAAATATTAAAGTTACTGAAACAAGAAAACATGAAATTGTGGAAGAAGATGGAACAACTGCGAAAAAGACTTAGAAATTATGGTAGAAAGGAAACACAAACCGTGAAAATTGGAGTCCAGAGTGAGAATTTTTTGACTCCTGTAGGAGTCTAGACTAAAATAATCCCTATTAACCATGCGGAAATTCAAACTGAGGATATTATCACTAATTCTATGGGAATTCAAACAAATATCAATCCTCTGTGGGTACAATTGAGGCAACAAGCCAAACAGATTTACTGATGACTATTAACAAGGCTACACAAACTGACGTGGCGCTTCCTTATTCTCCCTTGATCAAGGATGCCACTATCAAAATGTTAAACTGGGAATTGGAAAGGCACAAACAAATTTTGGAACAATACTGAGGAGAAGTTATACCTCGGGAAAAACACCAATAATTACTATGAACGTACAAATCCTTGATCGCCATTGAGGAAAAAAATCATGCCAAACTTAGAAGAGAGAAAAATAAAACAGAGAAACTGCAAGGGAAGCTTCAGAAATCACTGGAAAAAACCATGGAGATATGTTATATATACTCTGATGCATTGTCTTGTAGGTCTCAAGCTAAAAACTATGGCATGTTTTTACTTGAACGATAATTATTACTGAAAGTAAGAGCCATACGATCTGGTCAACATGTTGAATTCAATGCTGTTTATGATTTTATCAAGTGTTTTTGAGAATATGAAGATAATTTTAGATATGTATTATGTTAACTCTACATGCATAACTTCTTCCTGGAAGATCAGAGGGATGGGAAACCAAGCCCTTTCATTGGGGATGTGAAATTTAAATCTTTTATATATTTTGCGATAAATCAAATCAAATGGTACAAAGCCTATAGTATATTCCAAAAGAGAGAAAATGGTTTAGAACTTTGGGTCAGAGGAGAACCTAATAGCCCACTGCAATCTTTCATAAAACATAAAAGGTTCATGCAATGACATGGGGTCGTTTATGATTTGGATCCCACACATAAAGATTTTCTTATCGCAGGACTTGAGTACTTTGAAGACATTAAGAAAGAAGCTCTTCAGGCAGCACAAAAGTGATGGAAGGAATCTCCTAAGGAGGTCAAGAATAGATAACCTTTTGGCTACAAAAACTTCCAAGAAGCAGCTAACCAGATGCAACAGTATAGTTAGATGGTTATGTTTAAAGGACCCACTTGGATTGGATGCTAATACAGATGCCCTGTCATCCGGTATCCTCCAGCTGGGTACAATGTTTAGTATGAACTCCCAGAAGGTGCAGAAAGTGAGGCCCTCAAGGTTCTTAGGAGAAAAAATGGATTTCAGAATTATGGTGAACAATATTACCCAACCTACTCTTTAACTTTGTTACATGTGAATTATCTTTTTGCATGAGGACACACAATTAGGTAAGCCGTGGGGTGATGTTGGCCACATAAAAGGTATAATTCCTCTCCTTATTTCTTTGATAATTGTTATGTTTTTAGGCAAGTTTATTCTTAATTCATAATGATTCAAGAGAAAAGGATGGTAAAAGTAATTTGAAAATAGTATATTTAACGTGAGCTTTTCCGATATAAAAAGGTTATAATTCAAGTAAATTGTTATGTAGATCAGCCCAAATGAACTATTGTTGTTCCTCGAGATATTGAAGTGAGATACTGATCGAGCCAATGCCGCATTTATAGAAAATTACAGCTCAATGTCTGAGCGCGGTTAGAGAATGAAGGAAAAAGGAATCTGATCGTTACTATACGAAGAATTATGGTTGAAAGAGAAATCCTAAGAATATTTTGATTCTCAGGATAAATCTATATTTAGTTTTCAAATGTAATATATAAGACAACAAAGTGAAAGGCATATGTTGTTTGTTGTTCATGTTCCATTTTATTATTTCACTTTTACTGTGTATTACATAGAACGATCTGAGTTGAACCTTTTTGAGGTTATTCTGTAAAAAATTTTTAAGTTAATGAAGTTGCACGCGATTATACTTTAGTCTTCTAGATTGAGTTTATCTAGGCAGTACTTCTGAAGACCGTGGGCCCAGTAACTGGAGGTTTTACTGTCTATTATGTATCATTGGTAGTCAGATTACCTTTCTATGATTCACATTAGTTGTCTGAATTTTCACTTGCCTTTTCTTTTATAGTAGGCAATTGATTAAATCTTGTATCTTGAATTTTGTTAAGCATTTCCAAAGTTATTGTTACGCGGATTAATCCCTCTTGCAGAAAAGAGCGATCTCCCTAGTACTCAGCAAGTAACTAGAAACAAAGATCCATTTGAAAACCTTTTCCTCTAGATTAATTGCATTCAAAGATTATAATAGTAAAGTAAAGAGGGCATGCCCCTACCTTGAAATCCAAATGTTTGATGTAGCCTTTTGTCCCATCGCTCTAAAGTGGTTTCTCCAATAATTAGAACCTGCAATCAAAGACAAGACAAAGGATCAAAACATCTGCAACATATAATAATCAGAAATTATAATCCAACTTCGTGATCAAGGAGTTTAAGTATTGACATTATTCCAATAAGCATAGAAAAAAAGCAATGAGAAAAAGAGATCCATATGTATCATATTGAATAAAAAGTGTAATCTTACAACTTGATGCCTTGATGTCGTACAAATTTCTCCTGGGGTCCTGAACAATCGTTTCTAATTCAGTCTGATAAACCTTCCTCTCTCAATATTAGCATAGAGTATTAGACACAAGGGTGTGATCATTCTCGTGCTAACAACAACTCACTAGTGTAGAAAGTATGCAGCCTTATGAACTCTCTTCAGCTTAGAAACTGTATAAGTCAGCTTCTATCATTAAAAATATATGTGTGTCTACCCTTCAACCTGAAACTTGAGCTCAATTTATAGGGAAATGGAGGTAGTTTCCGTTCCATGAAGAGGGGGATGGATTCCTCTCATGAAGGGATTTGAGCTCCATGAACCAAGGGATAAGCTCCATGAGTGGAGGGATAAAGATCGAACTGATAAAAACTCTAGAAGCTTTCAGTTGGAAGAATATTTGACCAACTAGGCTTCTATAATTTACTTTTTTCTTTTATTTTCTTTTCATGGGGGTGCACAGGTAATAGTGGAAAAAAGCACGGAAGTTGCCATAGTTTATGGACAGAACAACAACACATGCACAGGGAAAGGCTAGAAAACTGTGCAAGTAGACTTTTAATGGTTTTACAGAGCTTTTATCTAATTCCAAGACTTGATTCAGGAACATTAGGGTTTTTGAACTCTAAGGGAAGATGATATAGGTGGTGATAGACCCATATGAACAGTAAAATATCATGGTGACAAATTTCGTGTAACAGATTGCCCCCTGTTATTACTCCAATAATTCTCAAGGGTTATTATTTTTTATGTTTAAAGAATATTAGAGGTAACCAAAAACCTACTTTTAAGCCTTAGTATCTAGCCTTCCTAATGCTCAGAGAGGGCTCTCTTTATATGATTTATCTTTGTTGATTTAAGTTGATTTTAGGCTAGTTATGTAGGGTTATTTGGGATTTTGATTTTGGATTTGGTTTGGTGGTGAAATTACTTATTCAGATGGATAGATGTAGGTCTGTATTCCATTGGGTTAAAGGAGTCAATATGTCAAGCAGTCAGATCAGGATCAAGGTCTAAAGGGAAATGTTTACAGAGCAAGATACTTGAGTTACTTTAGATCTTCAAGGCTGATGGTGAAATGGTTTCAATTGGGGTAAGAGAGAAATTAAGGGTTATCAAATCCGGATAATGAATGAAAAGACAGATTTCAATCGAAATAAGGGAGCAATTAAGAATTCCTTTATCTGGATATCATAAGAAAAACATATGAATGATAAACAGTTCAAAACAAAGTGCTTTTAACATATTCTGAAATAACATTCCTGATTTATCATTTAGATTTAAGCAAACATATGAGCATTTGAAACACATAAGAAATTGACAAAGAACAAGTGAAAATACTTCACTAAAAGGGCCCAACACATGAATCCTATAATATGATGTTTTATTTCTTTAATCCAGTCTGCTGACTTGAAATTGGTACAATCACCCTTTGGTTCATAATAGTACAACTATATAAATGTTCAACAATTCATACACACTCAATACTTCCAAATGAGAAGTATTTATACAAAAAAAATCTTACAAAATATCTTAAAACAAACTTAGGAATTATTCAAGGAAAAGAAATATCTTCATGCAAGAAGATAGTGACAACTTTCTAACTAATGCTAGCTGTCCCTATTTTTATTGAAATTACTATTTGCTGTCTTCAATTTGTTGCTAATTTCTCTCTTTGCTGTTGCTCAACAAGGGCTGCAGTTAGGAAGAGGAGTGTCCTATACACTGGCGGCTTTCAACTCTGTTTTGATTTTCACTCTAGACTTTCAACTGATACTCTTTAACCTGATACTATTTGACTATGATACTTTTTATCATTCACTGTCCTGTCCTGTTTTCATTGAAAGATTGTTATTGCTGTTTTATCTTTACTGCTTTGTTTTTACTGCAAAATGATTTCACAGTAAATCAGTCATCTTTTCCCAAAATTCTTCTTCTGGCAATTTGATTTTCATTATCCTCCTGAATGTTTCATATGCTTTAGTGTATTTTGAGAATGTAGGCTTGTTGACAAACAAGTGTTTCACCTCATGCTTTAGGTAAAACAAATTCTAAAAATTCTTGTAAAGTACCTTCCCTGTTGGAATACCTTGTGAGAAAGGCAGATTAGCCTGATACTTGGAAACTTCTCTCATTTTCTTATCATAGTCATCCTGCTTCATTAATTTATCATGAATAACCAAAGGATTGGGAAGGCCTTTCTTCCTTAGGACATCAAATTTCATCATAAACCTTGTAATGAAAATCTCCATATTTTGGCATTTTTCTTCTAACTGTATCATCAGATTCTTTTTAGAATTTAACTTCCTAACTTCTAGAATGGTTTCTGTTCTATCATTAATTCCAATTTCTTCTTTCTCTTGCACGTTCTTAGAATTAGCAAATTTGATTATTTCAAGAGCTTCTTCCGGTTTCTTACCAAGTTCTTCTTTTATCTTTTGAATAGCTTCTCCTGCTGATTCAACCAAGTTTTTCTGCTCATAGATAACTTGGATTGATGGCCAAATATAATTAACTGCTTCAATGATATTGGCCCATAGCTGTTGCCTGACTTGTGCCATGGGTTGTTTTAATGTTAGATCTTTATATAACTTCTTTAATTGCTAATTCAACGTGTTTACCCTTTGTCATTCATTCTTATGCATTATCTTAACAAGTTTATTTTCATCTTGAAGACTTTTAAGTTTTTCCTTAAGTCTGTTAATCTTATTTGTCTAAATAGACATGTCCTGCATTGCTTTAACTAACTTGCTTGCTTCATTTGTATGCTGTGCTGCTATTGTGCTGCTATTGTTGAAGAGTCTGTCGCTGAAGTTGTTGATGAAGTGACAGGTAATGCTATAGCCATTGGGACTGTAGAAGCTAATTATTCTACTAGTGTGGAACGTACAACAATAGTGACTACAGGGATGACTGTGACTGGAACTTCTTCTACTCTATCCTTTTTCTCCTGGACCAACTTGTCCATTTCATTCTTCATTTCCTTG
Organism: Pinus albicaulis; assembly: GCA_034641835.2. Lineage (NCBI taxonomy): Eukaryota > Viridiplantae > Streptophyta > Pinopsida > Pinales > Pinaceae > Pinus > Pinus albicaulis. The sequence continues at coordinate 42,442,086 of CM076575.1, read as the reverse complement.
ATTTGTGCAGTCAACTGTAATAGGAGATTCATCATCTCATCTTTCCGATTTTCATCTTATAACACCTCCTTTTCTTGAGGATGTTCAGTAGGAGGGAGCTTAATTTTCTTCTTTAATGCAGCAATGTCTGCATTTTTCTTCTTAATTAATTCATCTGCAACTGTGACATTACTAGGATCAAATCATACTTCAATAACCAAATATTCCAGTGATTTTATTCTATTATATTTTGCTTGAGAGGATGCCTTTTCTAATCTAAGTTGATCTCTGATGTTTGCAAGATTATTTTGGAGCTTCTGCACACTCATTTCCTTGTTTGTCATTGTTGAATGAAACATTTCACCAGCCTGTTTGTGAAATTCAATCTGATCAATGGGATGAAGTTCATCTGCTTGAAATTCATAGGATAATTTTTTGTAAACTGCTGGTGTTTTTGGATGCTTGACTTTAGGCTACAGGAAATTCATCTACATTTTCCTAGTCTTATAGTCAAAATTAGAAAGCAATATGCTTTGGTCATTGGTTGATTGCTTCCAATAATGATTGTATGTATCCGTCTTCAAAGCTTCATTTCTCATCTTTATTTCTTTTTATTTTGGCATGATATCCATCTCCTTCTCTGCTGGTTTGCTGGAAGAAGATACTTCAAGACTGTGTTGCTTCTGAAGAAGATGAAATTTAGAATTTGAAGGCTATTTTTCTTCTTCAATCACTGTAGGAGGTGCATTATCGTTTGCTGCTGTTTCTGTATCAGTTACTTCTATGGTTTCTACTCCTTCATTGACAGGATTTAACTTAGGTTTCTTCCTATACATCAATTTAAATTTAGTTTCAGTAGTTGAATCTGCTGTGTATTTTCCTTCCTCTCTGTTTCTCTTTGAGCTTTTATCCTCTTGGGCTGGATTTTGCAAGGTTTGACTAGTATCACCTTGCTTTTCCGCCTCAATCAAGGTGTTCTCCAACCATTCAAATTGTTTGGATAATTTTTCAATGTCTGGTTTCTTCTCATGCACATAAGGAGTGAGTTTGAATTTAACTCTCATTTTACTTATTACTCCTAGAGGATCATAGCACCATAGAAAACTCTTACTAAATTTAAACTCCTGTAAACACTTTTCAGCCTCTGGACCTGCATCTCTACTGTTACAAATGAAAGGGTCAACTTGATTCTTGATTTTGAACTGTGTCTTTTTCTTAGTTGCCAGGAAATTGATTGCATCAGAATTAATGATCTGTCTTGTGTACTCAAGAGAAAATAACCTCATTGGGAGGTATTTAGGAAATTTATATGGAATGAGATTTGATCCATATACTATTATTTTTGTATGGTTTTGGTACAAGTACCAATCACCTGTCCTATTATGCTCTAACAATTCTAGGAATTTCTTAATTTCTTCACTAATTTTGTGTTGCCTACTGCTGTTCAAAAAATTGACCATAGGATGAATGAAGGAATCAATAAACTCTATAGAGGTGGACTGTGATGAATCTCTTTTTATCAAAGGAGTCCAAAATATCACTGACTGTGGGTTTCCTTCAACACCAACCTTTTAAAGGTTTATGGAAAATTTTTTAGACTGAAAGTATAAAAACATGTGGAATAAGACTGAGGAATACTTGAAAACACCTTCAAAAGGAATTTTGACCTACTGTTCATGAATATTGTCAGCAAGGTATTGGGAAAAATTAAAAATGGTAGCAGGAAGCTCACCAGGTGTGAAAGTAGATAAAAAACCTAACACTGCAACATCAACATGCTCATCTATGAAATAACCAAGAATAAAAGATAACATGGAGATGACATGTCTTGTCCTTTCAAAATTTTTGCAGATGGGTAAGAAGGATTTATCTTGGGAATTTCTACAGAAGAAGGCATGAAAGTTTGAAATATATGGAACCTCTTGGGGAAGTCCAGATTCAGGTATAGCTGTGTGAGAGCTTCATTGGACAAAGGAACTTCATATGGTCTAGATTGGATTTGGAGCAATTGATTGATTGACTCAACAATAATGGTAAATAGGATTTCTTTTTTAGAGTTTATTATGGCTCTCTGATCAGGGAAATAGCATGATTGACAGAGTTTGATCAATTCTGGGATTTGGAAAGTCCGTGGAACAACATATTTTGGCAAATTAGATTCCAAAATAAAAACCTCATCAGCCTGATCTATGGATTTTTCATGACTCCAGCAGTGGAGCTCAAGAAGGTTAAATTCTGTGGCTGTGTCATTAATCTTGAAATATTTATCGGCCAGGGGAGTGTGTTCTACATCTACTATAGGGGGTTGTAGAGGATTACCAGTTATTACTGATTTGGAAGCCATTGTTCTATTAATTTTACTCAATTTGATTAATCTTTGACTTATACAAACTGATTTAGGCTTGTAGGAGTACCTCTAATAGATATTTTCAGTTTGCAGACAGATTTAAGAATAAAACATGGGTTTTATCTATGGTCTTCAAAGGTTAAAACTGCTAAAATTGTAGTCTCTGTGCTTAAAACAGTTTTTAGGACCTTAGAATTAAACAAAAGGACATTTAGGGTCTGTAGAAAAGGATTTGGAAGATAAAAAGGGCTTTCTTTTAGGTTTGCAGAGGCTTAAAATTCTTCAAATAATTAAACTGCACTCTCTGTGATTAAAAGAAATTTTAGAATTTCAATGAAAGGAAGATTAGGATCTATAGAAAAGGATAGGGAAGGTGAAAAGGGCTTTTAGTCTACTAAAACTCCTAATTTGATTCAATTACTTGAATTACTTCCTCTTTAGATCAAGAAACAAGCTTTTTCTTTGAGGAATACCTGGGAAAAACAAAGATTTTTGTATGCAGAGGGTTTATGAAGCAACATAGGCTTTTTTGAGGCACTTCTGGTGTTTATAAGCATCAATTTGGTTCTGCAATGTCTTGTAGCGGAAATGGTCTTGATTTCTAGTGAAAAAGGCTGAATTACAGGTTGGTTAAGTGATCTGGTTGCTTAAGAAACGGTCGGAAACACTCTTTCAGCTCAAAAACGATAACAGAAAGTGGTAAAGGGTCTAACAAAGGGCGACTATATACATTTTCAACCAACAATGATTATCATAAATGCGTGGGTCTATTTGAATTGACAGGGTTGTTTGACAACTATTAAGAGAAAACTGCTCAGTGGTTTTTCGTAATGGCCAAAGGTGGTAAGCGAAAATAGTCTGATCAATGTGATCGAATAAAAAGCTGAAACATAGCTTGGAGGAGAGCCTCGCAAACCGCTCATTTCACAAGGTCTAGGGTATGCTAACGATCGGGTAATGAAATGTGCGATAGGCAATGCTGGTCTTTGGATCGGATTAGTTATAATCTGATGGATGGAATAGTGCGATGGAGTCATGGGATTGGATAGGCGTGGGGCCTGGGATTTATGATATGTGATTGGTTATATGTATTAAACTATTAAAACTATGGTTTAATACATATAGTCAGGATTTATAGGATATAACCAATGTGGTTAAGGGAAGTGTTATTTATGTATAGGCGGGGTTTTTAACAAGTGGGGTATGGATAAGTGGCACCTATAATATGCTGGATAATATAATTATATTTATATGTTTAATTAACATAAGGGTTGGGACTTATATAGTAAGGATTTAATATATACAGGATAAAAGGTATAATGGGATTTAATATATAAAGTCAAATGTTAATATGTATAAATGTAAATAAGTGCGAGATTTGTGTAATACACTAAGTTTAACTTTAAAACTGCTATCGAGAATGGATTTCTTCACTGTGGGAATCGACATATCACCTTTTTAAAGAAATACTTAGATAAAGGTATTTTTGGGTTTTTAATGTATTTTTGAATGAAAATGGAAGTTTAATAAAGGATTTTTACTTTTCCAAGGATAAATGTGCATTTTAATTTAGGAAAAGGGCTTTTTTGCAAGGGGGAAAAAAGTGAAATAAGGGGAAAAAATGAAGGGGATGGGGTAGTTTTACAAGGGGAATGATTTTGAAAGGAAGTTAGTAAATGAAATAACCAATTTTTTGCTATCCATTCTTGTGAAAACTTCTTCTACCTACCCATCTACTACCCTAACATTTTGTCTTCATTACATGGGTGCATTTGAGCTTGCAGACCCTTATTCATTTTTCTTTGAAGCAACAAACTAACTAATTCTATCCTTATTTATTTCAAGGGATCAGATTAAATTGTTGAGCTCCTTATTATTCTCTACCTAAATACTGATCTGCCAAGATTAAACAGTTTGGCTAGATATTTATTCTCTATCTATCAACATAAAATTTAAAGCATGAAAGGTCAAGTTTAATCAATTTTCCCTTCATGGATTGTGGCATTTTTGAAAAGCTGCACACAATATTTATTTTGTAGTAAAAGTAAATAGTAGTGGCATTTGAATTTGCAACACTTTCATGTTTTATTTTTATCTCTTTTTTGTTTGGGTTTCATTTTCTATATTCTTTTTTATCTTTTTACTTTCAAGTCCTTTGATTTTTCTTTTAGGACTTTTACCCTCTTTACATTTTTTAATTTTCTAATATGGGAAAAAAATTTGTAGAGAGCAAAGTATGTACATATGACAAGACTAATCAAAGTCAATTCAAAATTATGAATCCTATTATTATAGGACCCTAATAGTGGCTCCACATGGGGATGGAATTTCCTAGTGAAATGTTAAGAACTTTGAGACTAGTAGCCTTTGAATTTTGACTGTGTTGGCCTTGAAACTGTTTTCTGAGCTCTGGATTATTCATACTTATGATATTTTGTCTTTCAAAGCTTAGGGCCTTCTCTCTGGGCTTCAAATTTTCTAGAAAAACATCCAATCCAATCTAAAATCTGCAATGTTATGGACAATGAGTAAAGTAAACAAAGTGAACTACTATTATTCTGGGGAATAGTAATGCTGCAACATTATACCATTGATAGGTCCACCTGGCAGATCTGATCCATCCAACTCCAAAAATAATGCATTGTTACCTCTGTAACCATAAATGACATAAGGGCCTTTCCATAAGAAATTAAATTTCCCATGTTTACCTTTCTCTTCTCTCCTGAAATCCCACTTAAGAACTTTGTCACCTATGTAAAAATCATCTTCCTTAGTATTTTTGTCAAATATCTTTTTAATATTTTCTTGAACAACTTGAGACTTTAAATAGACTTCTTCCTTGGTTTGCTGCAAGTGTATGGTTTTATTTATCCTTCTCTAGATATCATTGGTTTCTACCTGCAGTTCTTGGATTATCTTCAATACTGGTACTCCTAAAGATGATGGAAAAACAACATCCATCCCATAATCAAGCTAATAAGGGGATGTACCAATGGACTTCTTTGTGGTGAGTCTGTCTGCCCATAAGACATTTACTAATATTTTGTTCCAGGTTTTCTTATTGCCTTCTAGTAGTTTCTTGATGATATTCACAAGGATTTTATTGGAGGATTCAACAAGACCATTACCTTGAAGGTAATAAGCAGTGGAATGGCCAAGGGTAATGTAGTATTTATTACAGAAATCAATCATTTTTTTAGACTTGAAAGCAACTGCATTATTAGAAATGAGCTTTTGGGGGCATCTAAATCTAGACAATATATTATTTTCTAAGAATGAGATTATGATAGTATCAGTGGCTCGCCTAGAAGGAATGGCTTGTATCCAATTAGTGAAAGAGTCTATGGCTTTCAAAATCCATTTCTGTTGTGCTGATGAGGGAGGGTGGATTTCACCAATGAAGTTAAGACCCCATTGTTGAAATGGAATTTCAGTGGAGATGGGTTTAAGGGGTAAAGGTAGTAGTTTTTTCTTCCCTTCAAAGATTTGGCATTTGTGACAAGAGGTCACATACTTTTTCACATCTGCAAAAAGTGTAGGCCAGTAAAAACCAGCTCTCAAGATTTTATCTGTAGGTTTCTTCTAGTAAAGGTGTCCTCCACAGTCATATGCATGAAACTCTTCCATAACTTTATAAACTTCATCTTTAAGCAAACAATTCAGTAAAATACCACCATGATCTTTCCAAAACAGTGCATTATCTATGATACAAAATTTCATTGCCTTTAACTTTAAAAATATAGCTTTAGTTCTTGATAATTTAGGAGGAGCTTGTAAATTTAGTAATAAAAATATAATATCGGCATACCATGGTGAATCTGAAAAGGCTTCAATGATCTATGGAGTCGCCATCTCTTCTTGATCATCTAACTTGGCAATAAAATTTATATCTAAAGCATGAAAATTTGATTCAGCCATGTGTTTGGCTAAACCTTGACCTTTAATGAGTTTGTTGGGCTTATTTTCTATGTCATATTCCAAAATGGTGGCAATCTATTTTCCTCTTTTACCATCAGGCCCATTTTGAGTCAGAATGTCCTTCACAACTGAATTTGGAACATAAGAAATGATATGTGAATACAAGATGTACACTCTAAATCCTTTGATAGCCTTCACTAAAGCTAGTGCCTACTTTTACATTATGTTATACTTTAAAGTGGCATCTCTTAGTGATTTGCTGAAAAAAGCAATGGGATGCTCATAGCCCTGATAATTTTTCTGCAGTAAGACTGTAGCAATATTATGTTCTGAAGAAAAATAAAAAATAATGAAATCCTTTTTGAAATAAAGACTTATTAGGACTGGTGTTCTTGTCAAGGCTTGTTTGATTGATTCAAATGATTTGTTGGCCTCTACAGTCCATTTAAGTAATGAGTCATTTTTCAACATGTTATTGAGTTCTCTAATTATTTCTGCTAAGTTTGAAATGAATCTTCTGAGAAAATTGATTTTACCTAAGAAAGCCTGCAATTCTTTAATATTCCTAGGATGACTTATGTTCAGAATGGCCTCTATTCTAGTTGGGTCTATCCTAATTCATTCTTTTGATATAATATGTCCTAATAGTTTGCCTTCTTCAAGTCCAAAAATAGTCTTTTTATGATTTAAAGAAGTGCCAAATTTCCTGCATTTGATAAACACTTGTCTTAGGTGATCTAGATGTTCATTATTAGATTTTGAAAATACAGTTATATCATCTAGATAGAGCATAAGAAAATCATGAATTTCTTTAGCAAAAGATATATCTATAGCTCTCTGAAAAATGGCTATTGCATTCATTAATCCAAAAGGCATTTTCACATACATGAAGGTACCCCAAGGAGTAGTAAATGCAGTCTTTGGTTGGTCTTCTGGCTGAACTAAAATCTGGTTATATCCAGAGAATCCATCAAGTAATGAAATCCTGGAAGAACCAACCACCCTCTATAAAATATGATCCATCTTGGGGAGAGGGTAGTTATATTTTAAGGACACTTTATTTAAATTCTGTAAATCAACACACAGTCTGATATCCCCTGTCTTCTTCCTAGGGGAACTAGGTTTGAAACCTAATCAGAATATCTAATAGGTGCAATTATCTAGGCTTCATAAATTCTCTTAAATTCTTTTTCAATTAAAGGCATTAAAACTAGATTGATTATTCTAAGCTTCTGTTTGAAATGTTTTTGATCTTTTTTTATGGGTATTTTGTGTTGTATTATGCTAGTGTCATAAGATTTTAAGTTCTCATAACTCCATGAAAATACATCCTGAAATTCCTTAAACAGAGCTATGTATTTCAATTTTTTTTCTTTGGGTAAAGCTTTTGAAAGTTTGATTATTTTAGGCCTTTTTTATGTTCCTATATTGCATTCTTCAATATCTGATCTTAATGGTTCCATCTTTGGTTTTCTTGCAACATCATTTGAATCAAAAATATCTTCTAAAGGGGCTAATCCCTTGGGTAAAAAGTTGTTCTTAAGGTTTAAAATGTCAGAATTATCATTTGCTAATTCTTTAATCTCTACCTTTTCTAAATTATATATTTCTACTTGAGTGAATTTAGTGGCTTTAGTAAAATCTAAGTTATATACATTTATCTCACTGTCTATTTTATCATCTACTTTACAATCTGTGTCTATGTTACAATTGTGGAATTATCCCCCAACATTCATGAAATGATAGATTTGTTCATCTTGTGAAACATTTTACCAATATCTTAGATTATCTGGTATTGTAGGCCTGTGTTTTACTTTTGCTGTATGTTGATGATTTGGTTGAAAAGGCAGATTACATGTACTAGAAAAAGTTGCTAAACTGTGTGCTTGTATGTTTTTTTTTGAAGGAATTACAACAATGTCAGTCTCAAGAAATTATTTCATCAAATCTAATATTGTTTCTCTATATTGGATTAATCTAGGATTATACACAGAATACTCGTCTAATCTGTTTTACAATTAAATCAAAGTCTCCCATGATAGAAACCCTTTTACCTCCTAAATTTCTAACAATCTGTAGTCCTAAAATCAAAGCTTCATACTCAGCCATGTTGTTTTTACATTTGAAATTTAATCTGAAGGCATGACTTTCTGCATGATTTTTTTCCATGTTGTGTATCCAAACTCCTGCTCCTGCTCCTAATTTGTTCACTGATCCATCAAAATCTAAATGCCACATTGATTTATGAAATATATTTTCACTGTCTGGGTATTTCTCTTTCTGTTTTAATTCAGTGTTGTTCTCTATACCAGTTTCAGAATTACATAAAATGAAGGAGTCCATATCAGTAGGTGTAGAATAAATAGGATAGTTTCGAGGTCTTTCTACACTACTAACCATGTATTTCACTAATGTCTTTATGTAAAGTTTCTTGGGTTGGCCAAAAACTGATATTGTTGCATAAGACATATCTAGTTGTAGAGATCCCTGTAGTTTTTCTCCCCATGAGTGAGATAACAACATTCCATACTCAGGAGGGATGTCAGCTACTAGAATATCCATGATTATGCTTTTTCCAGGGTATTGAACTAAAGTAACACATAAATATTTGATTGAGCCTAGACATTTCAATTTACTGGAATAAAATGAGAAGAGATCTTGATAAGGTCTAGTGATGTATTCAAGGTTTCCATTATTGCTTTTGGCATTAAATTATGTGAGGCACCTGAATATAGCATGGAATTATGTAAAATCTGATCATGAACAGTCAAGCTAGAAATCCTCCTTCTTGGTGTTTTCCATTTACTTCAGGACCAAAGATTAGTTCTGGTTGGTCATCACTAAAATTTACAAAATCTTCTCCATCACTCATGTTTAAAGTCTTAGTGATATGTGATTTGTATAGATAATGCTTAACCAATTCTGTTAAAGGAATTGGTATCTTTAGTTTGGCAATTTCAATTTGGATGTTGAATGATGCTTGTGATTTTCCTAACTGAATTATTTCTTCTTTTGTAACTGTAGTTTGAGTATGTTTATCTTCTTTTTCTACAGTCATTAAGGGAATTTTGAGGTCTAAAATCGGCCTCCTAAGAAAAATGTACAACCAAAATAAAATTTATAAGAACCAATAGGATTCAAGATGATGATGTCAACCATGGGGGATGATTCACCATTTTTTAAGTAAAAGGGTAAAAATATTAAAAAATAATAAAATAATAAAACTACTTTTTCAACTTGTATTTTCAATTTATCTCCCAAAGTTTTTACTGAAATTTCGAGCGGGAGTACTTGTTGGATGAAAAATTTAATTCTTCATCCAAGGAGTACCCATGTTGCATACTTTCAATGGACGTTGCTACACGAAAAATGAGAAATACATTAAAAAACGTGATTGTAATCACACTTTTCATTTATTTCTCATTTTTCCTGTAGCAGCGTCCATCTAAAGTATGTAACATGGTCACTCCTTTGATTAGAAATTAAAATTTTCATCCAACGAGTACTCCCGCTCAAAATTTTATTAAAAAATTTGGAAGATAAGTTGAAATTACGAGTTTAAAAAATAGTTTTTCCTTTTTTCCTTCTAAAATTTGATGATGTAATCAAATCTTATTTTATTATTTCCACTATTATTTTATAATTTCCTTAGGAGGCCAATTTTAGACCTCAAAATTCCCCTAATGTGGGTTTTCATTTTTTGTTTGTGTTTCCACTGTTTTACTGCTTTTAATTCTCTTTTTAGGGACAATTTGAGATGTAGTGGAAGTTTTGGTAGGTTTTGAGGTTTCAGCAACTATTTTGGCAGCAACTGTTTTAGAATCAGCTGATTGGTGATCAACAACAGATTTTTTTGGATCTGAAACTGTTGTTTTGGCAGAATTTTTTGTCTTAGAAGCATCAAAATTTTGAGGATCAACTGAAGTTTAAACATCAATATCTGTAATGTCAACAATCTTGGGACTATGTGTAATTTTGGGACTTGAAATTTTCTGATTAGGATTTGAATTTTTCTGAGTTGAACTAGAGTTTTGCTGGGTTTCCCTAGGGAGGATTTGCAGAACTTTATTTGTAGGAGCCTTTGCTGTCTTCTTTGTTTGAGTTTGGGAAGATTTCTTAGTAGGGGTTTCTACATTTTTCTTGCTCCTAAGGTTATATTTCTTATGAACTTCATTTATTGCAAGCTCATAACCTTGCTTGTAATCAAAAGACTCACCGAATTATAATTTTAATAGTTGTAATTCATATAACTCCTGTTCTTCTTGTGTAAGAAAAATTATGTTATCATCATCAATGCCCATTAGATTGATTTGAGTGTTTTCATTCTCTTCGTTTTGGTGAGAAATTTCAGCATAGTTCTCTTGGAAAGGTGGTCTTATTGTTTGATCAGGTGCTGATTCTCTAGATTTGCCAGTGTTGGTGTTTTTCCTAAAATTGGGATTTCTTATTTGAGGGTCTTGTTGTTAATTATCCAACTGTGGCTTCCTTTCCATATTATCTAACCTATCCATCATTATTTCTAATGTTTTTTCTAAGATATCTATTTTCAAATCTGAGGTTGATGTTTCCTCTTTTATTGCCACTCTTCTTTCATTTCTTAATCTAGTCTTGTTATATCTTGTATAATAGCCTTGAACTGTTTCATTTGGTGCTCTTTTTATGTTTTCAAATTCAAGCAAAATTTGTAATGGATTCTTCTTTTTCTCCCATCTATTAAGAAACATCCTATGGAAGGCAGCTAAATCAACAATACTACTAGCAGGAAAACCTTTAAACCACTTCTTAACATCACCAACTAAATTTTGAGCAAAAAGTATCATTTGAACATCATCATCATCTAATTCATGAAATTCAAAGTAGTCTGTCATTTTATTAACATGATGTTGTGCAGTGTAGTAAGTTGTTCCATAAAATTGAGGGATTTTGCTTTGATAATATTGGGGCATAGCATTTAGATGGGCTTGTAGGACCAATGGGGCATATCTGGTAGCCATGGCTTGAATTCTAGCTTGGCTAGGAGGTAAGTTTGAAGTACTTGGTGATGAGGTTGAAGTAATTTTAGACGAGGTAGGAACACTTGAAGATGTAGTTGGTATGCTAGAAGAGGTGCTGGGAAATGTGGTTGAAGTACTTGAAAATTCAGCAGCAGTGCTAGAGGATGAACTTGCAGTATTTTGGGATGGAAATAAAGCTCTAGGTTGAAGTGGAAGTTTAGGAAATAAGGATTATGTGGACAAAAGTGTGGTGGAAATAATAGATGAAGTGGTAGTAAACAAAGATGAACCTACATATTCCAAATGACTAGTAGAAGGCTTAGTGGTATAGGTAGATAAAGCAATCAATTCAACTAAATGTTGTAAATAAGCTTAATCAATTTCCTTAATCAAAGTTGCAATTATAGCATCAAGTTTATCATAAAATTCTAGTACTTTTTCATTTGAATCTAGTGAAATAGTTTCCTTCTTACTTTCAATGAATGAAATGAAATCTGGATCTATTACACTATTAGCTATGTCACTTTCTGATTTTGTTTAAGCAAAGATTGCTCAAAAGCTAAATCAAATTCAATGTCTTGTAAACTTGATAATTTATTGCGAAGAGAATTTTCTTTGATCAAGGAATTTTTATTACCTAAAATTTCTACTTTTTTGTTTTTATTTACAATTCTGTCAAGATTATCTACTATGACAGCAGGTTCTGGATCTGGATTGGACCTGGTATAGTAAACTCTTCTGGAAGCCAGAATTACAGTTTTTTATGGAAAATTTACTAACAACCCTTCAAAACAATCTTAAGGTGAAAAGATAAGTAAAAATATTTCCTTTAAGATCTATTTTAAACACTGAGGATTGGTTAGTTCCCTGGTGGAGTTGCCAATATGTTATCACTCCAATAATTCTCAAGGGTTGTTATTATTTTTTGTGTTTAAAGAATATTAGAGGTAACCACAAACCTAATTTTAAGCCTTAGGATCTAGCCTTCCTAATGCTCAGAGAGGGCTCTCTTTATATGATTTATCTTTGTTGATTTAAGTTGATTTTAGGCTAGTTATGTAGAGTTATTTTGGATTTTGATTTTGGATTTGGTTTGGTGGTGAAATTAATTATTTAGATGGATAGATGTAGGTCTATATTCCATTGGGCTAATGGAGTCAATATGTCAAGCAGTCAGATCAGGATCAAGGTCTAAAGGGAAATGTTTATAGAGCAAGATAGTTGAGTTACTTCAGATCTTCAAGGCTGATGGTGAAATGGTTTCAATTGGGGTAAGAGATCAATTAAGGGTTATCAAATCCGGATAATGAATGAAAAGACATAGTTCAATCGAAATAAGGGAGCAATTAAGAATTCCTTTATCTGGATATTAGAAGAAAAACATATGAATGATAAACAGTTCAAAACAAAGTGCTTTTAACATATTCTGAAATAACATTCCCGATTTATCATTTAGATTTAAGCACACATATGAGCATGTGAAAAACATAAGAAATTGACAAAGAACAAGTGAAAATACTTCACTAAAAGGGCCCAACACATGAATCCTATAATATGATGCTTTATTGCTTTAATCCAGTTTGCTGACTTGAAATTGATACAATCACCGTTTGGTTCAAAATAATATGACTATAGAAAATTTCAACAATTCATCCACACTCAATACTTCCAAATGAGAAGTATTTATACAAAAAAGTCTTACAAAATATCCTAAAACAAACTTAGGAATTATTCTAGGAAAAGAAATATATTCATGCAAGAAAACAGTGACAAGTTTCTAACTAATGCTAGCTGTCCCTATTTTTATTGAAATTACTGTTTGCTGTCTTCAATTTGTTGCTGATTTCTATCTTTGCTGTTGCTCAACGAGGGCTACAGTTAGGAAGTGGAGTGTCCTCTACACTGGCAGCTTTCAAATCTGTTTTGATTTTCACTCTAACCTTTCAACTGATACTCTTTGATGTGATACTCTTTGACTGTGATACTTTTTATCATTCACTGTCCTGTCCTGTTTTCACTAAAATACTGTTATTGCTGTTTTATCTTTACTGCTATGTTTTTACTGCAAATTGATTTCATAGTAAATCAGTCATATTTTCCCAAAATTCTGCTTTTGGCAATTTTATTTTCATCATCCTCCTGAATATTTCATCTGCTTCAGTGTATTTTGAGAATGTAGGCTTGTTGACAAATATGTGTTTCACCTCATGCTATAGGTAAAAAAAATTCTCAATATTCTTGTAAAGTACCTTCCTTGTTGGAATACCTTGTGAGGAAGGGAGATTAGCCCGATCCTTGGCAACTTCTCTCATTTTCTTATCATAGTCATCTTGCTTCATTAATTTATCATGAATAACCAGAGGATTGGGAAGGCCTTTCTGTTGGGAAAAATACTGAGAGGGGTGAATCGATGTTAGGTTAGTGAAAATTTTTTACTTTCTTTGATCAGATTTCCATACGCAGTTTTTATGAACTGAACTAGCGTATGCACGCGGAAATATAGAAGTAAACTAGCGTATACTGATTTATCTTTCAGATTTAGAGAATCAGTCTTTTAAACAGATTTATCAGTTATGAATAAGGATAGATAATCAAAATTTATGAGCAGTAGACAACAGTATAAAGAATCACACACATGAACACCAATATTTAAGGTGGAAACCCAAATCGGGAGAAAACCACCGCTGTTGTCGTCTCTGTCTTCAATCTTTATTATATAGAAAACCTTTTACAACATTGTACTGATTTAGACTTATACTAGTATGCAGGCTTCTACCTGCAGAAGGCTGCAACCTTCTCTCGTTTTCCAGCTACAACTGGAAGGGAGCTCCAACCCCCTGATCTCGTTTACTAGCCTCTCCTGGAAGGGAGCTTCGACCCCCTGATTTGAACACCAGCTTCTACTGGATCCACTGCAGACCACACTTCATCAATTTTCATACTGGATCAAAACAACTTCAATACAACCCCATAACAACCATACTTTACCCAAAACTTCAATCAGAACAACAATACCACTGTAACCAGAATATCAGAACTAACCCAGACTTCAGAGTAGATAATCAGATACACATTCAACCTTGAACAACCATTAATTCAGATACCATATGCTATTTTTATTTACTGAACCCGTGTACATACGCGTCTTTCTTCACACCAACCTGCATATGCTTCAGTGCATGCTAGTTTTTATATTTTGAAATAATACGCGACTTTGCTTCACAGTTTCCGCATATACACACGCTTTTATTTTCACCAACTAGCGTATGCTTTCTTTCAGAATCTGTTTAGACTCATATTCAGATCTGAAACTTTCAATTCAGACAATCTATCAGCAATGCAGAACTGTTTATATAGTCACTCATCCTTCATCATGTTTTCTCAATCAATGATTAGATTTGTTCGTTATCGAATCAACAACATACTCCATATTCAATCAACCAGAACTTCAAGTAGAATTTATTGACCGACAGCAGAGAGAAAACATAAATCACAGAAGCAATATCTGTAAATAAGCTTCAGAAACCCTAACTTCCATACGCGCTTTTTATTAAGCGAACCCGCGTATATACGTGCTTTTATCGGGACAAACTAGCATATAGATCTATAAAAGATAAACTTGTAGAAAAAACCAGATCTATAAAATTACCCAAATTTCTTCAATTTCTTCATCAGACTTGCGCCGGGTCTTCATCATTTCTTTTGCAGATCATCCTAGAGATTCATCATTTCTAGATCTAGAGATCTTGAACCTTCATCATATCCATAGGTGCATCATAGATTCAGATCTATCAATTAAGAACAGAGTTCAACCATGTAGATATTCCTTAGAGGAATTTATTCATCAACAACCCTTACACATGCACACTTTGCACTATGATCTTCTTCTCCTTAAATATATTTAGCTTTTACCAATACCATGAGCCAAAACCACACAACTTTCGATGGTATTCTTGGACGGAATCAAATAAACCATACAACGCTCAATACTGTTTGCCAAAACCATGGTAATGCCCCTTGGTATTATAAATTTGGAGCGCAAAAGGGCATACGCGACTTAGGACTTACTTATCCGCGTGCATACGCGACTTGGACTTTACAAACTCGCGTATACATTGTGACATATTATATTTATCATTTCTCCGGCACTTACTGGAATTATTTTCTCTGTCACACCTGAACTGAACTGTAGATACATCATTCGTACATCTTTAACACATAGGTTGCTATCCAAAGACAACTTCATCAAGTAGGTTGCCATCAAGGACAACAAATTGCATCATATTGCCAACAATCTCCCCCTTTGGACTTGATGGCAACCATGATGGTGTTTGATCACCACAAAAGATAGATACATTGATTATAACCATGATTCAAACACCATGATACTCTCCCCCTTTGACATCAAGGGCAAAGGGCGGATCAAAACCAAAACAAGGTTTTTCTTCTCTTGTAGAAAGAAGAGCTTTGTAGATCTGATGTGCACTGAAGTGACCATGCTCCCCCTAAGTTCACGCTGAATCTTCAAGCATATTTTTTAATGAAGTACAT
Source organism: Pinus albicaulis (assembly GCA_034641835.2). Lineage (NCBI taxonomy): Eukaryota > Viridiplantae > Streptophyta > Pinopsida > Pinales > Pinaceae > Pinus > Pinus albicaulis. The sequence goes on along the minus strand of CM076575.1, from coordinate 42,426,297 downwards.
GACTCTATGAACTTTCCTATCACCAAGGACTCATACTTACATCAATGATCCAACCAAGTGGATTTACATATGTGACTCAAGTACCCAACCAAGTGGGTTTACAAATTTGAACAAGTCCTTACATGACTGAATATTACAATTTTACATCATAGGTCTCAACATGACCTTTTTCATCAAATTACAGAAATGACTTATACAATCAAGATCAAATATTCTCAAGCATGATATTAGACTATAACAAATAAATAGAATGCCAGCAATGCATCCTTTCCACATGACCAATGCTCCCCCTTAGCCTGTGCATCCTGAACAACAAATCATCAAGGCATCTTTATCAGAAGCATTAGAGAATGAAACAAAAGTAGGAGAGCTGGAACATCACCAAAGATACCCAACAACACCACTGTTGTGCTAAAGAATGCTGACCAAAAAAAAAATTGTCAGCAAACACCCATATGCGGTTTTCTATGTATAAACTCACGTATATACGCGACTGCCCTTCAGGAAATCCACGTATCCAATTTTAATCTTCTGAATTTAAGCAGATCTGATCTTCTGAGAGGTAGAGACAACTCCCAGCTTCTGTCTGAGATATTCGAATGCTTCCCTAGGTAAAGGTTTGGTAAATATATCAGCAACTTGTTCTTTGGAGGGAACATACTCCAACTTCACCTTTTGTTCAAGCACTTGTTCACGTAAAAAGTGATACTTGATGGGAATGTGCTTGGTCTTGGAATGCATAACAAGATTCTTTGAGATACTGATGGCACTTGTATTATCACACATAATGGAGATAGGAGGTGAACATTTGATTTGAAAGTCTTGTAGGGTTTGCATCATCCAAAGAATTTGAGTGCAACATGATGCTGCAGCCACATATTCTGCTTCTGCTGTAGATAAGGCAATGGAGCTTTGCTTCTTGCTGAACCAAGATACTAAGCGGGGCCCCATAAAGAATGCACCACCACTAGTGCTTTTCCAATCATCAACACTTCCAGCCCAATCTGCATCAGTGTATGCATGAAGAGTAAGATCAGCATTCTTTGGATACCATAGTCCAAAGTCTTGGGTTCCTTGTAGATATTTGAATATTCTTTTGACAGCCTGAAGGTGAGACTCTTTTGGATTAGCTTGGAATCGTCCAACAATCCCAACTGCATGCATAATGTCTGGTCTAGTCCCAGTGAGATAAAGTAGACTTCCTATCATTGATCTTTATTCTGGTTGATTCACCGTGGGAGAATCATCATGAGAACTGAGATTGCATCCAGTTATCATTGGTGTACTTATAGGTTTGCATTCTTCCATGCCATACTTCTTCAAAATTTGCTTAAGATATTTTGCTTGTGATAGGAATATACCATCTGCAGTTTGATGCACTTGCAAGCCAAGAAAGAATGTTAGTTCCCCAAGTAAAGACATTTCAAATTCTTGCTGCATGACAGAAGCAAATTTTTGACTCATAGATTCTTCGTTACTCCCAAAAATGATATCATCAACATATACAACCACAATCAATAGTTTATCATTTTAAATTTTTGTGTATAAGTTGCTATCAGCAGACCCCTTTGAAAATCCTTGTTGATGAAGATATTTGTCAAGACGATAATACCATGCCCTTGGAGCTTGTTTGAGACCATATAGAGCTTTTTTAAGTCTACAAACAAGATTTGCATCATTTCCCAAAATGAATCCTTCTGGTTGTTCTATATAAACTTCTTCTTCTAGATCACCATTGAGAAAAGCAGATTTAACATCCATTTGATAAACTTTGATTTGTTGGAAGCTTGAAAAAGCAAGAAACATTCTTATGGTTTCAAGTCTAGCTACAGGAGCAAAAGTTTCTTCAAAGTCTATACCTTCTTGTTGAGCATACCCCTTGCAAACAAGTCTAGCTTTATTTCTTATAACATCCCCATTCTCATTTAACTTGTTTTTGAATATCCATTTAGTTCCAATGACATTTTTGTCATGAGGTCTTAGTACTAATTCCCAAGTGTGATTCTTTTCAATTTGATCAAGCTCTTCATTCATGGCTTGAATCCAACATTCATCTTTGCTAGCTTGATTGACATTGTGTGGTTCAATAGTGTATAGAAATTCCAGATAGCTAGAAGATCCCACAAGAGTCCTTGTTTGTACACCTGATCCCTTTTCTCCCAAAATTCGAGATTCTGGATGATTCTTTTGAACATATCTGGATGGAGATTTTTCAGATAAATCATCTTCGGGTTCTTCATTGGGTTCACTGTCTATATCATTTCTATTTGATGTAGAAGGATATATGTCATCATCGTCTTCATTTGTTGTTTGTTTTTCTTCTTTTGGACCTCCAAGAGACTCATCAATAACAACATCAATACATTCAACAATCTTCTAAAGTCTTTTATTGTAACATTTATATGCTCTACTCCTAGAGGAGTAACCAAGAAGTATTCCTTCATCTGCTCTGGGTTCAAACTTGCCAAGTTTTTTATCATTATATTTGATAAAGCATTTGCTTCCAAAAACTCTAAAATGCTTCACAATGGGAGGATTACCATACCAGAGTTCATATGGAGTTTTATCACTATTTACACGAACATGTGCCTTGTTAAGAATATTTACCGCTGTATGTGCTGCTTCTCCCCAAAATGTGTTAGGTGTTCCAGAATCATCAAGCATAGCTCTAGCCATTTGTTGAACTATTCTATTCATTCTTTCTGCTACGCCATTTTGTTGTGGAGTGCCAGCTACAGAAAAATGTCTTTTTATGCCATGTTGTTCACAAAATTCAAGGAATTCATCTGATGTATATTCTCCTCCTCGATCAGATCAAGGAAACTTGATTTTTAGATCTAATTCATTTTCAACCAGTGCTTTGAAGATTTGAAATTTCTCAAATGCTTCATCTTTGTGTTTAATCAACCCAATCCAACACATTCTAGAGAAATCATCAATAAATAAGATATAGTATTGTTCACCATGTGGTGACTTTTTCCTCACAGGTCCACATATGTCAGTATGAATGAGTTCAAGAGGCTTACTTGATTATCCTTCCTTGGCATTAAATTGCACTCTGGTTTGTTTACCGAATTGGCAAGATTTGCATATGATACTTTCAGGTAGAGTAATATTGGGAAGATCACGAACAGCTTTAAGTCTGATTGATTTGTTGATTTGAGAGAAGCTCAGATGCCCCAACCTTCTATGCCATAGCTAGTTTTCTGAAGATTTACTCAAGTAACATTGTTCTTTGCAGTTCTTCAATACATACAGGTTGCTTGGAGTTATTTTTCCTTTTATAATTGTTTTACCTGTATCAAGATCATGTACCACACATTCTTTTGAACTAAAGACAACTTCAGTTCTTTGATCACACATTTGACTTACACTTAACAGGTTATGCTTTAATCCATCCACATACATGACATTATTAGCTTTCACCTTTTCTTTTAGAAAAACAGACCCTTTTCCCTTAATGACAACAGGAGTATCATTTCCAAATGTAACATTCTTTTCCTTTTCTAGAGCACTATATGCAAGAAGTTTGTTTTTGTCACCTGTAATGTGTTTTGAGAATCCACTATCAATGTACCATTGATTTTCTTCACCTTCTGCAAATAAATCTAGGCCACAATTTTCAACCTGTGATTCCTTCTTTTTCCACACTTTGGAGCTTGAAGGAAACTGCTCTTTTGGCTGGACCTTGCTCCTGCATTCAGATTCTTCATGGCCAAAGTTATTGCAATAAGCACATTCAGCTTCATTTTGAAGAGGAGAAAAGTTGTTATAGGTATTATTATTTGTTCCAATATCAGTCCTTTTCTTTCTTGCTTCTCTTGTCATGATGGTTTTATATGCAACAGATTGAACAACTTTATGACCAAAATTGTGACATGAGAAACATTGTCCATTGAGGAAGAAATTTCTGCGATCATGAAATCTTCTACTTGAATTTACCTGTTGATTGGTGTTTCTTTGAAAGGTATTCCTGTTAGTGTTCTTTGAATTGAGATGGTCATGCTTTACCTGTAAAGATTCTTTATTCCCTTGCTGAGTGGCAGAATGTTGTATACTAGCTGTAGCTGCTTTTAGATAATTTGGTGTTGAAGCCTGAGAAGATTCTACGATATATCCAAGACCTGTCTTTATAAGAGGAGACCGTTGTACCTTGATAATATCATCTAAGGTTTCAGATCCTTTAGCAAATCTAAGATTCAAAGTCTTCACTTTCTCAATTTCTTTTCTTAGACTTACTATTTCACATTCTAATTTCTCATTGTGTTTCTCCTTTTCTTCAAGCTGATTTTTCAGAGTTTCTATGGATATTTTACTTTCTTCTAAGCATATTTTGAGTTTATTGAATTCATCAAAAAAATCATTGTCCTCTAAAACATCCATAAAAAGTATCTTTTTCTTCTCTAGATTCTTTTTCAAATGCCATGAGAAGTCTAAGATCTTGTTCACATTCTTCCTCAGTGTCAGATAACCCATCACTGTCTTCATGAGTATAGTAACTTTTTCTAGTGCTAAACCGATTCTTATTCCTTCTTGCTATTTCCGTCCCTTTTTCATGTGTTTCTTTGTAAGGAAACTTAGCAGCATAATGATCAACTCTTCCACAAGAAAAACATTTGAAAGGAAGCTTACCTCTGAACCGTCCTGTGCCAAGTTGGAGTTTCTTTACAAAATTTATCTCATCTTCTTCTGAGATATACCATGATCCTTCTGTCTCTTGTACTTCTTTCCCTTTTGTAGAAGCTCTAAAGGCGACTTCTTTGACTTTAGATGGTCGTCCTCTTCTCATTTCACATGCAGTTAGTATGCCATGAAGTTGCACCACAGTAAGATTTTGAAGATCCTGCTTTTCTTCAAGAGCAGAAACTTTTGACTCAAATTTTTCCGTTAGTGATCTTAAAACTTTCTCAACCAAAGTAGATTCGGTTATTGTTTCTCCCGGATTTCTCATACGATTTACAATATCATCAAGACGTAAAAAGAAACTGGCAATGCTCTCCTCATTATGCATTTTTAGATTATCATATTGAATTCTGAGAGTTTGGAGTTTAGAAATTTTTACCTTTGCATCACCTTCATAACTTAGAATGATTTTGTCCCATATTGCCTTTCCTGTATCCAGCTGCATGAATTTGACAAATTCTGATTCAGTTAGACTTCCCAATAGAGCATTGACCGCTTTTGCATTTGTTTCATAATTCTTTCTTTCCGTTGGATATTTTGGTACTGCGTCTGGATATTGATATCCTCCTTCAACAATAGCCCATACATCTACTCCCAGAGACTGAAGATAGGATCTCATCCTTGTTTTCCAGAAGATTAAATTGTTTCCGTTGAAGAGCGGAGGCCTAATAGATGCTGTTCCATCTTGATTGCTCATCTTGATTGATATTCCTTCTAGCGGCTAAGATTTTTCAGAAGGACCTGCTCTGAAACCAATTGTTGGGAAAAATACTGAGAGGGGGGGGGCGGGTGAATCAGTATTTAGAGCTGACTGAAATTTTTTTACTTTTCTTTGAGCATATTTCCATACGTGGTTTTTATGAACTGAACTAGCATATGCACGCAGAAATATAGAAGTAAACTAGCGTATACTGATTTATCTTTCAGATTTAGAGAATCAGTCTTTTAAAAAAATTTATCAGTTATGAATAAGGCTAGATAATCAGAAGTTATGAGAAGTAGACAACAGAGTAAAGCATCACACACATGAACACCAATATTTAAGGTGGAAACCCAAATCGGGAGAAAACCACCGCTGCTGTCTTCTCTATCTTCAATCTTTATTATATAGAAAACCTTTTACAACATTGTACTGATGCAGACTTATACCAGTACGTAGGCTTCTACCTGCAGAAGGCTGCAACCTTCTCTCGTTTTCTAGCTACAACTGGAAGGGAGCTCCAACCCCCTGATCTCGTTTACCAGCCTCTCCTGGAAGGGAGCTTCGACCCCCTGATTTCAACACCAGCTTCTACTGGCTGAAAGCTTCTACTTTCATACTGAAGGCTTCAACCCTCAGATCCACTGCAGACCACGTTTCATCAATTTTCATACTGGATCAAAACAACTTCAATACAACCCCATAACAACCATAATTTACCCAAAACTTCAATCAGAACAACAATACCAATGTAACCAGAATATCAGAACTGACCCACACTTCAGAGTAGAGAATCAGATACACATTCAACCTTGAAAAACCATTAATTCAGATACCATACGCTGTTTTTATTTATTGAACCCGCGTACATACACGTCTTTCTTCACACCAACCTGTGTATGCTTTAGTGCATGCTAGTTTTTATATTTTGAAATAATACACGACTTTGCTTCACAGTTTCTGCGTATACACACGCTTTTCTTTTCACCAAATATCGTATGCTTTCTTTCAGAATCTGTTTAGACTCATATTCAGATCTGAAACTTTCAATTCAGACAATCTATCAACAATTCATAACTATTTAGATAGTCACTCATCCTTCATCATGTTTTCTCAATCAGTGATTAGATTTGTTCCTTATCAAATCAGTAGCATACTCCATATTCAATCAACCAAAACTTCAAGTAGACTTTATTGACCGATAGCAGAGAGAAAACATAAATCACAGAAGTAATATCTGTAAATAAGCTTCAGAAACCCTAACTTCCATACGCGCTTTTTATTAAGAGAACCCGCGTATATACGCACTTTTACCGGGACAAACTAGCGTATAGATCTGCAAAAGATAAACTTACAGAACATACCAGATCTATAAACTTACCCATATTTCTTCAATTTCTTCATCAGACTTGCACTAGGTCTTCATCATTTATTTTGTAGATCATCCTAGAGATTCATCATTTCTAGATCTAGAGATCTTGAACCTTCATGATATCCATAGGTGAATCATAGATTCAGATCTATCAATTAAGAACAGAGTTCAACCATGTAGATATTCCTTAGAGGAATTTATTCATCAACAACCCTTACACATGCACACTTTGCACTATGATCTTCTTCTCCTTAAATAGATTTAGCTTTTACCAATACCATGAGCCAAAACCACACAACTTCCGATGGTATTCTTGGACGGAATCAAATAAACCATACAACGCTCAATACTGTGTGCCAAAAGCATGGTAATGCCCCTTGGTATTATAAATTTGGAGCGCAAAAGGGCATACGCGACTTGGACTTTACAAACTCGCGTATACATTGTGACATATTATATTTATCATTTCTCCGGCACTTACTAGAATTATTTTCTCTGTCACACCTGAACTGAACTGTAGATACATCATTCGTACATCTTTAACACATAGGTTGCTATCCAAAGACAACTTCATCAAGTAGGTTTCCATCAAGGACAACACATTGCATCATATTTCCAACACTTTCTGCCTTAGGACATCAAATTTTATCATAAACCTTGTAATGGAAATATCCATATTCTAGCATTTTTCATCTAACTGTATCATCAGATTCTTTTTAGAAATTACCTTCCTAACTTCTAGGATGGTTTCTGTTCTATAATTAATTCCAATTTCTTCTAGCTCTTGCCTGTTCTTAGAATTAAGAAATTTGATGATTTCAAGAGCTTCTTCAGGTTTCTTTCCAAGTTCTTATTTTATCTTTTGAGTAGCTTCTCTTGTTGATTTGACTAAGTATTTCTGCTCATAGATAACCTGGATCGATGGCCAAATATCATTGACTGCTTGAATGATATTGGCCCATCGCTGTTACCTGACTTGTGCCATGGGTTATTTTAATGTTAGATCTTTCTCTAACTTCTTTAATTTCTCATTAAACCTGTTTGCCCTTTGTTATTCATTCTTATGCATTATCTTAGCAAGTTTCTTTTCATCTTCAAGACTTTTAAGCTGTTCTTTAAGTCTGTTAATCTCATTTTTTTGAATAAACATGTCCTGCATTGCTTTAACTAACTTTCTTGCTTCATCTGTATGGCGTGCTGTTGTTGTTGAAGACTCTGTTGCTGAAGTTGTTGATGAAGTGACAGGTAATGCTGTAGCCATTGGGACTGTAGGAGCCAATGGTTCTACCAGTGTGGAAGGTACAATAGTAGTGAATACAGGGATGACTGTGACTGGAACTTCTTCTGCTCTATCCTTTTTCTCTTAGACCAACTTGTCCATTTCATTCTCCATTTCCTTGATTTGTGCAGTCAAATCTAATATGAGATTCATCATACCATCTTTCTGATTTGCATCTTCTAACACCTCCTTTGCTTGAGGATGTTCAGTAGGAGGGAGCTTAAGTTGCTTCTTTAATGTAGCAATGTCTACATTTTTATTCTTAATCAATTCATCTGCAACTTTGACATTACTAGGATCAAATCCTACTTCAATAACCAAATCTTCCAGTGATTTGATTCTATTATATTTTTCTTGATAGGATGTATTTTCTAATCTGAGTTGATCTCTGATGTTGTCAAGAGTATTTTGGAGCTTCTGCACACTCATTTCCTTGTTTTTCATTGTTGAATAAAGCATTTCACCAACCTGTTTGTGAAGTTGAATCTGATCAATGTGATGAAGGTCATCTGCTTGAACTTCATATGATGATTTTTTGTAATCTGCTGGTATTTTAGGATGCTTGACTTTAGGTTGCAGGAAATTCATCTGTAATTTTCTAGTCTTATATTCAAAATCAGCAAGAAATCTGCTTTGGTCACTGGGTGACTGCTTCCAATAATGGTTGTATGTATAAGTCTTCAAAGCTTCATTTCTCATCTTTATTTCTTTGTATTTTTGCATGATATCCATATCCTTCTGTACTATTTTTCTGGAAGAAGATACTTCAACAACGTGTTGCTTCTGAATAAGCTGAGTTTTAGAAGTTGAAGGCTGTTGTTCTTCTTCAATCACTGTAGGAGGTGCATTATCCTTTGTTGCTGTTTCTGTATCAATCACTTCTATGGTTTCTACTCCTTCATTGACAGGATTTAACTTAGGTTTATTCCTGTACATCAATTTAAATTTAGTTTAAGTAGTTGCCTCTGCTGTGTATGATCCTTCCTCTCTGTTTCTCTTTGAGATTTTATCCTCTTGGGCTGGAGTTTGCAAGGTCTGAATAGTATCACCTTGATTTTCTGCCTCAATCAAGGTGTTCTCCAACCATTCAGATTGTTTGGAGAATTTTTCAATGTCTGGTTTCTTCTCATGCACATAAGGAGTGAGTTTGCAGTTAACTCTCATTTTAATTATTACTCCTAGAGGATCATAGTACCATAGAAACTCTTACAAAATTTAAACTCCTGTAAACACTTTTCAGCCTCTGTACCTACATCTCTGCTGTTACAAATGAAAGGGCCAACTTGATTCTTGATTTTGAAATGTGTCTTTTTCTTAGCTTCTAGGAAATTGATTTCCTCAAAATTAATGATTTGCCTTATGTTCTCAAGAGAAAATAACCTCATTTGGAGGTATTTAGGAAATTTATATGGAATAAGATTTGATCCATATACTCTTATTTATGTCTGGTTTTGGTACAAGTACCAATCACCTTTCCTATTATGCTCTGACAATTGTAGGAATTTCTTAATTTCCTCACTAATTCTGGGCTGCCTGTTGCTGTTCAACAAATTGACAATAGGATGAATGAAGGAATCAACAAATTCTATATAGGTGGACTGTGATGAATCTTTTCTTATCAAAGGAGTGCAAAATATTACTGACTGTGGGTTTCCTTCAACATCAAGCTTTTGAATTATGACAAACTTCTCAGACTGAAAGTATAAAAACATGTGGAATAAGACCAAGGAATACTTGAAAATACCTTCAGAAGGAATTTTGACCAACTGTTCATGAATATTGTCAACAATGTATTAAGAAAAATTAAAAATGGTAGCAGGAGGCTGACCAGGTGTGAAATTAGATTAAAAAACCTAGCACTGAAACATTAGCATGCTCATCTATGAAATAACCAAGAATAAAAGACAACTTGGAGATGATATGTCTTGTCCTTTCAGAAAATTTTGCAGATGGGTAAGGAGGATTTATCTTGGGAATTTCTACAGAAGAAGGCATGAAAGTTTGAAATATCTGGAACCTCTTGGGGAAGTCAAGATTAAGGTATAACTGTGTGAGAGCTTCAATGGACAAAGGAAATTCATCTGGTCTGGATTGGATCTGGAGCATTTGATTGATTGACTCAGCAGTATTGGTAAACAAGATTTTCTTTTTTTTAGAGTTTATTATGGCTCTCTGATCAGGGAAATAGCATGATTGACATAGTATGATCACTTATGGGCATTGGAAAGTCTGTGGAACATCATATTTTGGAAAATTAGATTCCCAAATAAAAACCTCATTAGCTTGATCTATGGATTTTTCATGACTCGAGCAGTGGAGCTCAAGAAGGTTAAATTCTATAGTTGTGTCATTAATATTGAAATCTTTATTAGCCAGGGGAGTGTGTTCTACATCTACAATAGGGGGTTGTAGAGGATTAAAAGTTATTACTGCTTTGGAAGCCATTGTTCTATTAATTTTACTCAATTTGATTAATAATTGACTTAGAAAAACTGATTTAGGCCTGTAGGAGCACCTCTAACAGATATTTTTAGTTTGCAGACAGATTTAAGAATAAAATAGGGGTTTTATCTATGGTCTTCAAAGGTTAAAACTGCTCAAATTATGGTCTCTATGCTTAAAACAGCTTTTAGGACATCAGAATTCAATAAAAGGACATTTAGGGTATGTAGAAAAGGATTTGGAAGATAAAAAGGGCTTTCTTTTAGGTCCAAAGAGGCTTAAACTTCTTCGATTAATTAAACTGCACTCTTTGTGATTAAAAGAAATTTTAGAATTTCAGTGAAAGGAAGCTTAGCATCTGCAGAAATGGATAGGGAAGGTGAAAAGGGCTTTTATTCTGCTAAAACTCCTAATTTGATTCAATTACCTGAATTACTTCCTCTTTAGATCAAGAAACATGCCTTTTCTTTGAGGAATACTTGGGAAAAATGAAGATTTTTGTCTGCAGAGCGTTTTTGAAGCAACGAAGGATTTTTTGAGGCACTTCTGGTCTTTATAAGCTTCAATTCGGTTCTGCAATGTCTTGTAGCGGCAATGGTCAGGTCGGTTAAGTGATCTAGTTACTTAAAAAATGGTCAACAACATTCTTTCAGCGCAAAAATGGTAACATAATGTGGTAAAGAGTCTAACAAAGGGCAGGGTTTATTAACAAGTGGGGTATGGATAAGTGGGACCTATAATATGTGGGATAATATAGTAATATTTATATGTTTAATTAACATAAGTGTTGGGACTTATATAGTAAGGATTTAATATATACGAGATAAAAGGTATAAATGGATTTAATATATAAAGTCAAATTTAGTATGTATAAATGTAAATAAGTGCGGGATTTGCATAATACACTAAGTTTAACTTTAAAACTGCTATCGGGAATGGATTTCTTCACTATGGGACTTGACATATCACCTTTTTAAAGAAATACTTATGATAAAGGTGTTTTTTGGTTTTTAATGTATTTTTGAATGAAAATGGAAGTTTAATAAAGGATTTTTACATTTCCAAGGATAAATGTGCATTTTAATTTAGGAAAAGGGCTTTTTTGCAAGTGGGGAAAAAGTGAAATAAAGGGAAAAATGAAGGGGATGGGGTATTTTTACAAGGGGAATGATTTTGAAAAGAAGTTAGTAAATGAAATGACCAAATTTCTGCTATCCATGCTTATGAAAACTGCTTCTACTTACCCATCTGCTACCCTAACATTTTTTCGTCATTTACATGGGTGCATTTAAGCTTGCAAACCCTTATTCATTTTTATTTTAAACAACAAACTAACTAATTCTATCCTTATTTCTTCCAAGGGCTTAGATTAAACTGTTGAGCTCCTTATTATTCTCTACCTAACTACTGATCTTCCAAGATTAAACAATTTGGCTAGATCTTTATTCTCTATCTATCAACATAAAATTTAAAGTATGAAAGGTCAAGTTTAAGCAGTTTTCCCTTCATGGATTGTGGCATTTTTGACAAGTTGCACACAATATTTATTTTGCAGTAAAAGTAAATAGTAGTGGCATTTGAATTTGAAGCACTTTCATGTTTTGTTTTTATCTCTTTTTTTTTTTGGGGTTCATTTTCTATATTCTTTTTTGATCTTTTTTCTTTCAAGTCCTTTGATTTTTCTTTTAGGACTTTTACCCTCTTTACGTTTTTTAATTTTCTAATATGGGAAACCAATTTGCAGAAAGCAAAGTATGTATATAATACAAGACTAATCAAATTAAATTCAAAATTATGAATCATATTATTATAGGATCCTAACACCCCCTAAAGTGTGAAGTCTGAGGTTATTATGAAGAGTGAAGTGCTTTATCATTCCGAGGATTAGATTGGAGACACCGTTCGAAAACCTATAAAAACATTCAATGCAAACATATATATATATATATATATATATATATATATATATATATATATATATATATATATCATTGCTGAGGTAGGCATTCCCATACTCAGATTAAAACTAACTAAATGTTATGGTACATATATGGTTTCAATATTACATCAAAAGTAGACACAATATGGACGCATCCATGAGTCATAAGTAGTCTACTGTATCATGAATAATAAAACTCCTTGCAGCTTGGATGGTAGAAACTAGATCCAGGGTCTTGATTTCTGCTTCTCGAACTAGTACAAATATATCCATGTGATTGATTATGTCGAAGTCAAACATGGTAAAAACCACTTGATTATCGGTCAATGATGTGAATCGTTAACGAGTGTGAGAGAAACCACCAATAAGGAAAATGGATGTCAAAGTACTCTAGTACAATATATGAAGTGTGAATGAATGATTTGTAGTCGAACACTCATAGAATCGTTCGATCTAAGGTCAATGATGCAACTTGTAGTCGAATGCGAGAAACCTGCCATTAGGGCATGCAGATCCAAAGGTAATGATAGGGTTCTAGATCAACTTCCTAGATAATGAGCTGATGACGATAGAAAGTGATCTGTCACAGGAAATCCCACGACACGAAACCATTAGATCAAGGTTTGAAGAAATATTTTTCAAGGACTGACTCAGAGATAGTCAACGTGAATGGAGACAAATGTTTGCAAAGAATGGTTTGTTTAAAATCTCTCTTGAGCACATAATGATACTGTAGATGGCTTGGCAACATTTGACCTAAAGATAATACCTAGAAATTGGCTAAAAAATTTCAATGTAGTTCGATTAACTGTTAGAAAATGGATTTCCCAACCCAGGTAAAAGTGTGACAAAGTGTCGTGTTCAAGAGTGGCATGTTGCTTTCTAAACAAGGATGACAAATATATTCTTTTGCTCTCTTTTTCCCCCACCATTACTGGCAAGTACCTCTTTATTTTTTTTCAAGCTTGAGGAGGATAAAATTTGATTGTTTGTGTAAGCTCATCCTTTGGATTAGTCCATCTTAGTATTAAAATAGAACCCTAAGAAGGAGTGGTTTGGTCCTGTTGTAATCGACAGGTCCTTTACTGTTAAATTTTAATGGGTCCAGTATATGAGAAACTTGAACTTTTTTTCAGTTTTAGGGAGTCAGAAAAAAATATAAGTAAACTCCATGGTTGTTATTTTTCATAAATTTAGTCTTCTAGGCTTGAAAAAGGATAAAATAATGCAGGAGATAACTCTATTGACCATGATTAGTCAATGTATACCTTTTTCGTAATTAGTCTAGTTCAGTCCGGAAACGGCGTAAAATTATACTGAATGGATGACTGTTCATTTACTTTAACGAGTTCAAATAGTCAAGTACTCAACAATCTTTTCATGTTTAAAGAGTATAAAAAGGGCTTAAAATAAAACTCCATGGTTTCACCTTTTTCATAAGTTTTAACGAGTTAAAAAAAGTGATAAAAAGTGTACTCATATGGCCGAATTCAAATTTAGTTTACCAACATGAAAAGACGGAAATAACTCGGCATTTTAATGTGTTTTACGAGAATGAAATATAGCAAAATAATCTTGGGGCTTTCATGAGTTTAATGAGTCTTGAAAATAATAACCAAAATGGACTCCAGATAGTTTCATTTTTATACAAGCTTGAAATAGAGAAAAACTATGCTTGAGAGTGGTTTCATTTTTACACAAGATTGAAACAGAGAAAACTGTGCTTGAGATAGGTTTATTTAATTTTTACACAAGCTTGAAACAAAGGAAAAATCATGCTTGAGAATGGTTTCAATGCCCCCCAAGCATAACTTTCTAGAGCACATGCCCCCCAAGCTTCATTTCATTCATCTAAGTAGACTACTGGTTACTAATAGCTGGATGGAACGAAGGTTCATTTATGAGATCGTATGAAAGACTCGACTTAATTAGGAGAGGATTTGTTTCATTTTTTAATGAGATTGACATAAGAAAATAACTATGCTCATTGCCTGATTCATTTTTTAATGAGGTTGACACAGTAAAAGAACCATCCTCAAGATGAATTGATTCATTTTTTAACAAGGTTGACACAGTAAAAGGGACTATCCTCAAAGAAACGTGTTTCATTTTTTAATGAGGTTGACACAGTAACAGGAACTGTCCTCATAGAAACCTATTTCATTTTTTTAATGAGGTTGACACATTAACGAGAACTATCCTCATGGGAACATGTTTCATTATTTAAACGAGGTTGACACAGTAACATGAACTCTCCTCATGGATCCCTTGATCATGGCTTCCAAGAGGTCTTCATCACATGGAAGAACAATTATTTGGAAGGAATACATGTTAATGGAATCAATAGGGATAAGAAAATCACGTTCAAATGCCCCTATAGGGTTCACCATGTCATTTAATGGATCTAAGTGAAAGGAAGTCAAGAAAATAGTGAGAGGATCACTTGCATTGGTAACTAAAAACATGGGACTGGTTGCCACATAATTAACCCGTGGCGGGGTTGATACCACTTCCGTATAAGGAAAATTCAGGGGTGTCAGATGATTGGTAGTCGAATCAAGACTATCGAATGAAAGCTGGTCAATAGTCACAATGTTTCCATTGTGAGGGAAATATGTCACATGAAAGAGTGTCGATACGACAACTCTCATTGCATAGAAATAGTCTCACCCAAGGATCAAATTGAAATTGAAGGGGCCTCGAACTACCATAATATCAATACAAACAATTTTTCCTTCCAAGGTAATATGAAACTTAGGAAGGATCCCTAAAGGTTCACTAATGGTTCTGTTAAAAGCCGAAAAATTCTATGTAATAGGCACAAGTTGAGGGGAACCCAAAGCTTGCCAAGCAGTTGAGGATAAAATACTAAAAAAAACACCTTCATCTACATTCGTGAGATGCACATTATTACCACAAGCCTTTACAATGATTTGGAAAGGGATGGAAGAAGGAAGACAAGGTTCTGTCAGCATATTCCAATCAAAGGAAAATACCTCAGTACTTAGAGGGGGTTATGTAGAAACAGGTGAAATGCCCCTTGGCATAGAATAATCTGATGTAACAAGAAGAACCTGAGCGGTGTGAATTTCACTCTCTATGGGGAGAGTGGGATCGACCGAATGTGAAATCAATTTGACCACTTGATCAACTAATGGATCATCAACCTGAGTAATATGAATTTCACTCTCCAATGGACGAGTGGGATTGAATGTACTTGGAATTAGATAAATCACCTTGTCAATTGACGGTAGGTTGGGAGAAATTTTATGGTAACCTGTTGGAAGTTTTTTCTATGGAACAGTGAGGTTTTCCAACAATTTTGAGGCTTCATCCATGTGAGAGAAAATGTGAGTTTTATGACTCCCTTTGCATAACCTAAAAGGAAACCTAACTTTACCCTTTTTTCCAGGAACTTGACAATCACTGGTTGATGGATCAACAGTAAGTTGATGAGAATTTTCAGACCATACTTCTAAGACCTTAGGAATACCAGGACAAATGATAAGGAAGTTGTCACCCTTACAAAGCTTGCAAGGGTATTTGGGTTTATGATGCATGTTGGAGCTTTTCTCAACATTACTAATACTTACAACCATGGTTGGTTGGTTGACTTATTTCTTATCTTGCTTCTTCTTCTTCTTCTTCTTAGTCACCTAGTTACTAGCATCAAAGATTTTACCAAGCGAAGAAGAATAAAGAGAGGAAGACATGTTGGGCGAAGAAGGTAAAGGGTCAACATGAGGTTGGTGATGTTGAGATGGTGAACTCTATTGAGGTGAAGCATCTTATTGAGGTGGAACAATTGGAGTATTCAAGGCAAACGAAGTGGAAAATAACCATACCGGTAAACCTATGGTAAATCTAGGTAATGAAAATGTAGCCATATAAGGAGGACCAACATTTCCAAAGCAAGGAAAAGTATTAGGATTCTCGTTAAGAGGGGTTCCTTGGTTGGTAAATTTTGGAACTGTTGCCATTAGATTCAATTTTAGTGAATTGTGTTAACAATTCAAAAATATTAACAATGAAAATTCACAATTCACACTTAAGGTCTCTAAAAAGTAAAAACAAACAAATAAACACATGCTATCAAATCTAGGAGTCAAACCACACACAATCAATATGTTTTGATAATAAAAACACTAGCTGGTGATGAAATCCAATGTCGTGGAAATTAATGTGGAAAACTGGCAGTTGAAACAGTTACCCTGACAACCTACTTAACGAAATAGTCCGGTGCAAGTAACTTCACTATGACGTCTCGAAGTGACGAGTACCCTCCAGAAATTCCAAGTGATTCTAGTCAAAGTCTGCTCCAAGTACAGTGGGACCTTCCCTCCACCACCACCTTGGGAAAAATCCTAAAGATTATGGCCACTAAGGTCACCAACGAAGACAAATGCACCTGGGGGAATAATTTACGATCCGATATACACGCAAGGGCAGAGTATCAAGCTCAATACCCTTGAAGGCTCCTCGACATGGTAAATCCAAGGTTTTCCAATAAGTGACCCCAGGCTCCTCGACAATGGTTAATCCGAGGTTTACTGTTTTTATTACGTGCACATTTCTATCTTTGCCAATGAGATAGGTATGATTATCTCACTGGGTCCCACATGATCTCGTGCTTGACTCTTTTAAGAAGAGCTTCCCAAAGAAAAATTGCAACAATTGGAATTTTTCCTTACCACAAGATACTATTGTTTGTTTTAACTACTTTGGAACATTAACTAAAACCTATTCCAAAGCACTAGCCTAAGCTAAATTGGTGTAAGGAGCCCTATAAAATGTAAAAATTTCTAGATGAATTTTATTTAGCGCTGTGTTATTTTGGCTGTTTTTTACTCAAAGGGTAAATGGATATGAAACCAATGGTGTTATGACCTGACTTAAAAATGAATGCAATCAAATATGATAATGTAATCTTTTCAATTTGACGAATCCTAACTATAGTAAGGAGAAGTTTCCATTCACTTTCAACAATGAAAAAATTGATAAATAAGAGAAAATATAACAAATTCTCTAATGCATTGATTTCAACAAGAAAAACTAATGCTAATAATCTCAAAACAATTTTTTTATTTTTATGTTTTAAAACAAGCATAAAAACATGTAAATTCAAATCAATTAAACTGGTCTAAATCTACGGTTGAATTTCTAGAATGTAAACTATGAAACTGTAATCTATGCACAATTCCATGAAAAATATGCAAATGCAATGTATGCACATTTTTCGTTCATAATTTGAAAATGAGAATTATAATTATGTAAATGTAATCTATGCAAGAGATTTCTCAAACATAAGATGATTCCAAATCAGCCAAAGAAAAACAACACTATTTTCCTTCACCAATGTAATCTAAGGAACCAATCAAGTGCAAGTAAAGAAAATTGGGTGAGAATTCCAAAGGTAAAAAATAAAAACACTCAAAGGTGATTAACACTCAGACACAATTTAGCGCCCCCCCCCGGCGAATGAGGGTGATTTTTTTTTTTGCACAAACAAAAGTGAAAAGATACAAAAATTGTTAAGAAACTGAGACAAACCTCAAAGTAATGACCAAAGGAAATCAAATTAAGAATTTCTCAAAAAAGAACATTCAAAACACCCAATAAATTTAACAGAGACTGACGAGATTGTAAATGGATCAGGGCAAACTTAAATAATTAGGTTATTTGGCTCTAAAAAAGAGAAATTTAAAATTTTCAAAATTTCCAGGGGGTGCGCAGCTTACGGTGGAATACAGTGTGCATGCGCACTGAATTGAACTAACAGTTGCGCAAGTTGCTGCACTGTTTTTTGCCGAAAACTGCACAGGCAAGGAAAAACTTGGAAAAAATAAATAACAAGATTCTTTTTTCAGAGATTCTTAAAATTTATCTACCCAACCAAACTTAGAGAAGTCAAAATTAGAAAACTTAAAATTTCAAACTGAAAACAAACAAAGAAAACTAAGTTCTAGTTCCCCAATATGGTCTCCATTTTGTTATGTGGATTAATCCCTCTTGCGAAGAAGAGCGATCTCCCTAGTACTCAGCGAGTAACTAGAAACAAAGATCCATTTGAAAACATTTTCCTCTAGATTAATTGCATTCCATGATTATAATAGTAAAGTAAAGAGGATATGTCCCTACCTTGAAATCCAAACGTTTGATGTAGTCTTTTGTCCCGTTACTCCAAAGTGGTTTCTCCAATAAGTAGAACCTGCAATCAAAGACAAGACAAAGGATCAAAGCATCTGTAACATATAATAATCAAAAAATTATAATCCAACTTAGTGATCAAGGAGTCTAATTATTGACATTATTCCAATAAGCATAGAAAAAAAGCAATGAGAAAAATAGATCCATATGTATTATCTAGAATAAAAAGAGTAATCTTACAACCTGATGCCTTGATGTTGTACATATTTCTCTCGGGGTCCTGAACAATCATTTCTCCTTCAGTATGATAAGCCTTCTTCTCTGAATACCATCATGGATTTATAGACACAAGGGTGTGATCATTTTGGTGCTATCAACAACTCACTAGTGTAGAAAGTATGCACTCTTATGAACTCTCTTCAACTTAGAAACTGTATAAGTCAGCTTCTATCATTCACAATCTATGTGTGTCTACCCTTCAACCTGAAAATTGAGCTCAATTTATAGGGAAATGGAGGTAGTTTCAGTTCCATGAAGAGGGGGATGGATTCCTCTCATGAAGGGATTTGAGCTCCATGGACCAAGGGATAAGCTCCATGAGTGGAGGGATAAAGATCGAACTGATCGCGACTCCAGAAGCTTCCAGTTGGAAGAATATTCGACCAACTAGGCTTCTAGAATTTACTTTTTTTTTCTTTTATTTTATTTTCACGGGGGTGGACAGTTAATAGTGGCAAAAAGCGTGGGATTTGCCACAATTTATGGAGATAAAAACAATTCATGTGCAAGGAAAGGCTAGAAAAACCACCCAGGCATAATTTTAAGGGTTTTACATATCTTTTCTCCAATTCCAAGACTTGATTCAGGAACATTAGTGTTTTTGACCTCTAAGGGAACATGATATAGGTGGTGATAGACCCACATGAATAGTCAAATTTCATGGTGACAAAATGAAGTGTAACAGTTATCGATTGGATTGTGTTAGACTGATGTGAAGTGTGAATGTGTGAATTTTAGAAGTTACTTTCGAGAAGTAAAGACTTTCGAGCATTCGTGTGATTAATAGTTTCTCCTTATGTGTAGGATTTTCTGAGGAATATATTAAAATGGTTTGTGAGTTAGAATAGTTTATCTCATCAAGATTGTAATTGTAGGAGCACTTATTTTCTATTTTCATTTATTTATAGAACGGTTGAATTAGAACAATGATTCATGCAACTTTTCTATAATCGTTATTTTTCACTTTTTCATAGTCTAAGACTCTATTCTTGCATATACTTTGTGGATAGACTTGAAATAAAAGACGAATCCCATGTTGATAAGATTAATGAGATAGGATTAAGATTGATTTTTAAGGAGTCATCTTAGTGCCCAACACCACCTTAAAATCAAAAGGCTAGTAAAAGAGATTCCACGGGACTAAGATCGAAGGGTGACATCCGAAAGAGGTCTAGGGGATAGAAGCACAAACCTAACCCACTCTTTCCACCGAATACCCCCATTAATCCATGCCTAGAAGTGTCAATGATAAGCAAACTACAATAATCAATTACCGAATGAGAAGGCATACCTTTAGGTTCGGGAGGCCTCCCTTCAAACATAAGATCATGGCAGATGGGTGATGGACCACATGCCTGGCTCAGGTGGTGGATAAATGGCACAACGAGCTAGTTGGTGACTGTTGGCTTCCCGTTGAGGACCATATCGGAGAAAATTTTCTCCTAAGGATGTCACCTACAAAATGGTGGGTAACATCTGGCTCCAATTGGGACGTGATATCTCAAAAAGTGGGCAAAGCTACTCGAATGGGAGGTCAAGAGAACACCAAAAATCTCTTGGTTACCATGGACCTGTTAGCTACACATATCAAAGACTAAACCCATATGAAAACATGTTTGTACAATGTCTCATGATCACCCATGCTTAGTGTTATGCTATAAAATCAACATATATTAAAATATGAAAATGTAATCTAAATGCAGCTAATCTACCATGAGAAATATCATATGATGTTAGTTCTAATGCAAAAATCAGCATGCAATGCATCCTTCACTAACATGCATACGATGAAGCTAATATCAAGTGTAATTATAAAGTTAGAGAAACCAAAATATCATCAAATGAATAAAAATATGTCTGCTTCTATGATTACTCATGCATCAAATACCAGAGCGAGTGCAAACCCAAACACACGAAAGATGGTGTGGGCGGGAGGTGAGAAAATATGGTTTCCATGTGAGGTAAGAGGAATCCCTAATAGAAGGAACACAACTCAATCTAGGAGTGTGGGGCCTTCCCTCTAAGCACAAAGTTATCACAAAATTGGACCTGATAGGCTGCTTGATCAGACAATCTCATGTAACTATTTCAAACCTAATCTTGTGACTGAGGCTTAGCCTCCTCAGCCTAAGAGGGCTCTCTCAAGGGTTAATGATATGGATAAAGAAATAGATGGCTAACTCTATTTAGGAAATAAACTGATAATGATAGATGTAGGTTGAAAATAACATTAGCATGTATACATTGGGCTTATGGAGTCAAAGAAATTCAGTAATTCAGTGAGTCTACTTAACATGGAAGTTGAGGCTTATTAGAGTTTTTAGTCATAAGGTACACACACATGAAACATGTAAAGACATAGTCAGTTCACTTATAAAGGAAGTCAGAGCATCTTATAGATGAATTCTTAGTAATATAGATGAACACCACTGCAAATGATATATATAAGAAATACAAATAGAATAGGAAAACACTAAAAACTCCTTCAGAATCTCAAGTTGGTCAAGTAGAAGATCTATGTATTAGCCGAAAACAGTCAATTCACAAACAAGCTCAGTTTTGCCAAAAATGTCCAACCCTTGACAATTTAGACCCAATGGTCCTTAATAGACATGTTACATCATCAGATGATCTGCCTCTAGGATAGATACATCAAATTTATGTCCACTGAGACCTTACATAACAATAAAACATGAAATTTATTACAAAAAGACACCTATCCTACTTGACAGTCCTATTTCAAAAAGGACTCAAACTCCTTATCATTATCTATAACAACCTTATCTATTTGAAATTACATCATTGACAAGTGTATCATCACATGGTCGAATTTGGGTAATCGCATTCCATTCTTCATGACCTCTTAGCTGACCTCCACAAAAATAGGAAACAACACCCTGTTTTTTAGGCATAGGATCTTTTTCCTTCTTTGAACATTATGAACATCATTTAATATTCATTTCGTGGTCCTAGGTTATTGAAAGTTGGCTTAACATGTCTCATAACTCTTTCCTAGCCTCCATCTATCTAAAACCACTTCAAAAACTGCTCCAAAGGATATAATGTATTGCACTACGAAAATACAACAGTTTCGTAGCGCTTTATGTAGCGCTGTCATTACAAGCCTTTGTCCTCCAAAAACTTGACTCTTTCCTCTTACATTATTTTAATCACCCCTCAACACATCTTCCATAGAAATTTCAGCTCTTAAATCAGCTTTTAACACCTTAAATACTGATTAAAAGAAGAAAAAAAGGCAGCTACAACAGTTTCGTAGCGCTTTTTTGCTTTTTAAGCCTGGAGGCGCTATGAAACTGCTGAGTATGCAGATTTTTCATAAAATTTGCTAAATGAAAAATATGTTTGCCCAACAACTAAAAATATAACCTGTCCATATCATCTGCAAACCATACGAACAATAAACCAAACTCATTTTAGCTTCTTTGAGGCATTTCTTCTTCATGTACACTTCGTTGGCCTATTGGTTCTTCTATGACTATCATTTTAATGCCTTTGCTCTGTAGCTCATTATGAATTAACTCCAGTTGCTCTTGGAAATCCTTCACCTGGTCTTTAAGTCTTTTTTAGTAGCTCTCAGATGGGTGTTTATTATTATGACAAAATTAGCTTCTCTTATTTCTGGAACTGTCCCCTTGAAAGGTTGCTCTTTATTGTCTAAAGTTTCAGAAACAGAATCAACTTTTCCTTCCCACACTGCCTTCATCCTTTTAAACTGTACTTTCTCGACACTGTGTTTTCTAGCTCTCTTTTTCATGACAACAATTTCCTGATTTTCCAACTTTAACTTTTCCTCAAGGCGCTGAAACTCTGTTTTCTCTATCACTTTCTCTTTTCCCTTTTTCAATTTGCTGATTGTATCCTTCACTGTGGGTGATGAGAGATCAATAATCTCTTTAGGTGATTTAGCTGTCTCAGTGGGTTTTTGAACTTCTTTGCTGCCTTCCATTAATTTCCTGGCATGCCTTGTCACAGGCTTTGTTGCTTGAAAAATGAAACCTGCATCTTCCCCCTCAAACTCTAATCTCTTTGCAGACTTGGCCTTTTTCAACTCCTACTTATCTTCTCCAATAAACTCAGCTTGGACAATAGGTGTTTCCTCTATGTCAGTGGCATGAAGAATATCCTCTAGATTCCCCTTTGTTACTGGACTGTCTTCTATAGGAAATGTATTTCCTTTCAAAATCACTCCTTGGCTTCTAGTTATTGTTTTGGTCCCCTGCTTGTTGACAACTTGTTCCTGTTTTGCATCTTTGATAACCTTTTATTTTTGCTTTGCAGGTGGGAGAGTTGGTGTATCAAGCATTTGAATTTTCTCTGGTCTTTTCTCAGTTTGTTTTCTTGGCTTTACTCTTGCAGGTTCTTTTGGTTTTGAAACCACAGGTTGGCTTGGTTCTACTGCTGGTGATGATGGAACTCCTTTAGCTTTAGGTTTTCTTACAGGAGTTAGGGTTTCCAATTAAAAACCATTAACAAACAAGAATGAGGACTGATCTTTGCCTATCTTTTGCAGTTCATCTAAAATTAATAATTTCACTAAGCCATGATGAAATAATGATGTCTCACTCCCCTCAGACTTTGCTTGCTCCTTATCAGCCATATTTGCAAGACTGCTATGCAGATAAAAAGGTAAGTCAAGTGAAATCTTATGAGTGAAGTGTAGAAGAAATTTTAAATGGTATGAATAAACCTTGTGATATCTGCCTTCACAGGTAAAATATTTCTGAATGTTGAGTAGTAGTTTTGAATAATTATCTTTGATGCAGCTTCTTGGGATAGCATTGTTGAGATCCATCTCAATGTGCTCAAGCTTCATGAACTCCTTAAATTGCTCCATATTGAATTTGAAACCTTTGAACCAGGTTTCTTGACCTCCTGGAATCTCTGTAATAGTAGCAATGATCTCTGGTGTGATATTCAAACTTAACATCCCCACTTTAGTAGTTTTTCCATTAAAATTCATAGCAAATTCCTTGGATACTGTGTGTGACAACCCTACAATTTCTCACAAAACCATAGGCAACCTGCTCTTTTGAATGCTTCCATCACTACTGGGTCTTCAGTGATTGCCTTCATGTCTTTAGGTTCATGCCTTAAGCATTGTCCTCCTCTGTGTATTTTTCTTTCCTCTGCCATATTCTTCAGAGAACCTCTCTGCCTCACTTGATATAAATATTTCAGCCTCACTTGATATGGATGTATCAGCCTCGCTTGAATAAATGTATTAACCTCGCTTGATATGGATGTAATAAACCTTTGTTAGAACCAGCCACAAGTTTGGCTGGATATTCAGAGCTCAAACATTACGAATGAAAGGAAAAGAAATGAGAATGAATAATTAGGAAAGAATTTTAATTTCAAGTGTCCTTTAATAACTGAAAATGATGGCTCACTCATAACCTATACTGACCATGATGACTGCCAACGTGGGTGTGTACTTCAATTTCATCATTACATGACTCATCAAGCCTCTATCTTACCCTTTCCCAATGGTTTCTGACATTTGATAACTCAACTGACAAGACAGTTACAAAACCGTGCTT
This sequence comes from Pinus albicaulis, assembly GCA_034641835.2. Lineage (NCBI taxonomy): Eukaryota > Viridiplantae > Streptophyta > Pinopsida > Pinales > Pinaceae > Pinus > Pinus albicaulis. Next base: position 42,401,895 of record CM076575.1, on the reverse strand, counting down.
TCATAGCGCCTGTAGTGTAATTTTTTCTATTTGCGCTGCGAAACTATCAGCGTTTTCATAGCTCAAAGTGACGTTTTTCAATGTGATGCACTACTAAACTGTGGTTTCTTGGCTAATTGGGTGATTTTGATACAAAAACTTTGGGAAATGATATGAATCCTAAAATGATGAAAGACTTGACATGAAATAACTTAAAAATGAGTTTATTTAAACACTAGGGTAGGCTCAAAATATAAAAAATTTAATACTTCCCTTGGTCAAAACTCAAAAATTGACTCTTAAGACCCTATTTTGACCTATGAACCTAAGTAATCTTGTCAGAATGATGTTTTGAATTTTTTTAAGTGATAACACACACAATGGTGGAATGAATGATTATCCTTAAGAAGTTATCCCAATCATTTTTCATAGTATTGTGCTTTGTAGATGCCACAAGGTTTTGATTAGAGGGGAATAAAGGGTGAGGGCAAGACGGAGTGTAAAAAATAGGTTTCTCATGGTCACATTGGAGAGGGGAGGTCATGGAGTGATAAAAGTGGTGAGGGTGTGTCCAAGGATGTAAAGTATAATTAATGAGGGGCACTTCCTTGACACTATACTTGGAAGGGAAAAATGGATCATTGCCACTTAAGATCATATGACAAGGGGTGAGGGAATCACTTGATAAAGAATCAAGATGATGACCAATAGGAAAAGGAAAAAGTGAGGATGAAGTATTGTATTCAATGAGTTTTTCTTCCCCAAAACCATAATCTAAAGGCTCAAGTGATTTGAACATGGGATCATACATAGGAGAGGTGGGAGCGTTATTGATTTCCTTAGTATCAAAGATTGTGTCTCTCCTAAAAGGAAAAATGATCACTTCCAACTGCCCCTCTTTATGCAAGGGAAGATAAGGATTCTCCTTCCCAAGGGTATCAATGGATATGTCATCATAAATAGTGCCTGAGATAAAGGGAAAAAAAATCTCAGCCTCATCCTCCTTGTCGGTGTTGTAAATAGGAGCACAATAAAATTGAGGACCAAAAATTTCCCATTTCTCCTTTTCAATGTCAAAGTAATCTCCAATGTCATCATCTAAAGGGATAATGGGATCTCATTCCTCAAGGTGCTCAGAATGAGAGTCATCAGGAGTGATATCCTCAAGAAGGTAAGGTTAGTTTCAACTTCACCTTCCATAGACTCATCCTTCCCAACACATGTGTCCTCAACCATCCTTTTCATCATGTGGACCCAAGGAGTACTCGTCTACCTGCTCATCACTTAGATTCTCAATGTCTTGATGATGCTTAATGAAGGATTCCTCTTGGATTCTTAATGCACAATATACTTGAAAATGTCTAAGAAAGCCATCAATTAACTCCTCAATAGAGGAGATGCTCTTAGGTTCATGATCATGCATCCATGAGTTATGACCACCAAGAGATCCCATGAACAACAACATAAGGAAATATTGGTGAACCACTTTCTATCTTGAAGCACATGCATTAAATATTTCTACATGGTCAATTGCGGAGAGTGGATCACCATCAAACAAGGGAACCCCACGTACCATCCTTCCCGCGACATGATTAGGGTGCCTAGAGACACTAGCGATGTCCAAAGTGGGAAAATTATCAACAAAATACAACCTATTTGAGATATACATGAAAAATATGGAGGAGTTACCAGGGTGAACTTAAAAGTTCTTAGAAATATGCTTGCTTCACCCTACAAGCATTGAAATTAACGTTTAATAAAGAACTAAGGTTTCTTTCTTCAATGGAGTCACCAATAATGATATGTCAATATGTCGTATGGGGAACAAAACAAACATCTTTTTCCCTGAAAAAAACACCATAAATGTTACTGCTCAAACTAGTAGGGGTCCTAAAAGGGGATTCTTGGAGGGCTACTACCATATCAAGGGAATCAATGGAGCAATAACCCACTATCACCTCAGCTATGGCTCCCTACTCTTTACGATCTTTCGCTGATGGGAGGAGACCTGTTATAATAAGGATCAAAAAATTTAATGGATCAATGATAGGATGAGAGGTGATCCTAAAAACCTATTCACAAGAGATGCTCTGATATATGGCTTGCTTGATTTGAAAGCAAGACGAAAGGATCTCTAAGAAGGGATTAGGGGAATTCTAAGAGCTAGGGTTTGAGTATATGACTTTCTAAGAGGATTCTTAGCTCCTAAAATCCTTGCGGAAACTTGGCTTCCAAGTGGTCTTTGTGAAATTGGCTTCAATAATGTTGGGTATGTGTTAGATTCTTTCTACGATTAGTCACACATGCGGGGGGGGTGGGGTTGGTGGTCGAATCCATTTATGGTTTTGTGCATGGGTTTTCACATGGTTTTGGGGCATTATGATTTTCGGCCCCTGGTATTTGTAGATCAGGTCAAGGGAACTACTGTTATGTTCTAATCTAGGGTTAATGGATTGGATTTTATGAATGCTTTGACATGTATATATATGTGTTGTAACACTAAAAGGAATATAATGAAAAATCAAGCTGGTACTCCTAGTTTTGGGATCTAGGGGGAAAATATCTGTGTATATATATTTTATGTTTTATGCTCTCACTATTGTTTATTTTATGTCTTTAAGAATTCATCTGTAGATAATTTTTGTACAGGGCTAAAACCTACATTTGGTATTAGAGCTTTTTTGACTTCAAGGGGATGCCTTTGCTGCTGAGGGGTTTTTTTCTCGGGCCTGTGGTAGACCCTATTCAGTGGGAGATCTGCAAGATCGATTCTTGCAGTGAAATAAGATGGTGAGAAGTGGAAAGATAGAGATCGAGAAATTTTATTGTCAGATTTTTGAGTTTTGGAAGCTCAAGATGGAGGATCTGCTAGTGGATAAAGATTAGTGGATCATGGTAGATCCGGCTACTAAACCAATGACAATGTCAGATGAAGACTGGGCGAAGTTGGAACAGAAGGCAAAGAGCAAAATATGGTCGTGTATCTCAAATTTGGTATTGTTGAATGTATCTAGGGAAGCTATGACGAAGAATTTGTGGGTTAAGTTACGGAATTTGTACCAAACTAAGTCTCTGGTGAATAAATTTTTCCTGCAGAAAAATATGTATAACCTGAGGATGAAGGATAGAGACTCGGTGACAGAGCATATGAATGCCTTCAATACTGTGGTAAGTCAGTTGTTATCTGTTTATATTAAAATCTTAGATGAATATAAGTGCATCGGTTTGTTGTGTTCTTTACCAGATTCATGTGATAGTATGGTAATTGCAATAGGTAGCAATACAACTACCTTGAATTTTGATGAAATTGTCTCAGCCTTGTTATCGGAGGAAATGAGACGGAGAAATATGGAGGGCCAGAATGGAGATGCATTATCTATATGAGGAATATCCCAGAACATAAACAAAAATAAGTTTTCGAGTGGGAGATATAAATCTATAAAGAGATCTAAATCTCCAGGAAAGCCTGTAAAGGTGTGCTGGAAATGCGAAAAGGAAGGGCACTACAAAAAGGACTGTAGATCTAAAGCCCCTGAGAAAGGAAAGGAATTTGATGATGCTCCTTCTATAGAGGCAAAAACCACCTCAGATGAAGGTGGGGATGTGTATTTGTCTTCTTCTTCAAATACACATGTAGATCATAAGGCATGGTTGATTGAATCAGGTGCATCCTTTCACTTCACTCCCCATAGGGAGTGGTTCTACGAGTATGAGAAGTATGATGGTGGTGATGTCTTCTTAGGGGATGATAGGAAGGCCAGAATCATCGAACGTGGAAAATTCAAGCTGAAGCTATAAGGTGGAAGGATTAGAACACTCCATGGTGTTATGCATATTCATGCATTAGCCAGAATTCTAATTTCTGTAAGAAATATGGATGATGCAGGTGTAAAAATAATGTTTGAGAAAGATACCTGCAAGATGGTTCAGGGAGAATTGGTATTAATGCGGGGAGTTTGGATTGGAACTCTGTACAAGCTTCAGGGTAGCACTGCTATTTATTGGTGAAACATTTCTGTGGTTCGTGAAAGTGGAGTGGAAAGCCTAGTATTCTTTGGAGAAAAGACCATGTTATGGCATCAAAGTATTGGACATATTGGAGAGAAGGGCCTTCGATTAATGCATGGTAATGGTATGGTAGAAGGTATGTATAATGGCTCTATGGATTTTGATTTCTATGAACATTGTGTATATGGGAAGCTGAATCGGGTGGGTTTTGCTTCTAGTGCTAAGAGGGCGAACAAGATATTAGAGCTTATGCACAGTGATGTGTTTGGACATGTGTTAGTTCCATCACTGGGTAACTCTGTGTACTATGTTTCATTCATAGATGAATTCTCAAGGAATACAGGGATATATTTCTTGGGGAAGGAATATGAAGTCTTTGACATATTTAAAGAATTTAAGGCTCTGGTGGAAAACCATACATAAAAGAAGATAAAGGTGCTGAGGATAGATAACGGTGGACAGTTCCACAAGAAATAATTTGAAGAGTTCTATAAGAAGTGTGGTATAGCATGACAAAAGAGTACTCCAGACACACCTCAACAAAATAGAGTTTCAGAAAGAATGAATAGAACGCTAATGGAAAAGGAAAGAAGCATGCTCAGTGGTATCGGGTTAGGACAAGAATTCTTGGCAGAGGCAGTGGAGACTGCATGTTACCTAGTTAACATATCACCTTCATCAACGTTAGAGGATAAGACTCCACATGAGGTATGAATTGGTAAGAAACCCTCTCTTTCACATCTGAGGGTATTTGGACGTGATGCATATGTACATGTTCCAAAGCAGAAAAGGACCAAGTTGGATAATAAATCTGAAAGGTGCATCTTTATTGGGTATAAGGATGGTTTAAAAGGTTACAAGATTTGGAACCAAAAAACAAGGAAGGTTGTGTACAGTTGAGATGTGGTGTTTATAGAAGTGAAATATGTTGTTAAAGATGAAGTCCTACCAAAGGAATATGAGAAGATAGAGTTTGAGCTAAAGAAGGATGAATCAGACTCTACAACCGAACAATATTCAGAGGAGGAAGAGCCACAAACTCCAGCTGTGAGAAGATTAGTTCAGGAAAGAAGACAACCAAAAAGGTATAGTCCATCTCCTTTCTGTTCAAATTTTTCTTTAACTATCACTGATGATGATCCCAGAACTATCAGGGAGACACTAGATTCATAGGATGGAAAACTATGGAAGGAGGCCATGGTTGATGAAATGGCATCCTTTCACAAAAATGAGGCATGGGATCTAGTGGAGTTGTTGGTTGGAAGGAAGCCCATTGGGAGAAAATGGGTGTTTAAGAAGAAGATGAATGTATAAGGCAAGGTAGAGAAATACAAAGCTCGGTTGGTAGCAAAGGGCTATTCCCAGGTGCCGGAAATTTATTTTGGTGATATTTTTTCTCTTGTTGCCAAGGTCACTTATATTAGATTACTTTTATCTATTGCTGCCACATTTGATTTTGAGGTAGAACAGATGGATGTGAAGACAACATTTCTTCACAGGGATCTGGAAGAGGATATCTACATGAAGCAACCTGAAGGCTTTACGGTGAAGGGTAAGAAAGAATTGGTATGCAGGTTAAAAAGGTCTGTGTATGGGTTAAAAAAATCACCAAGGATGTGGTATCTAAAATTTGATACCTATATACGGGGACTTGGCTTCATCAGAAGAAAACAAGATCAATGTGTGTATTTTAAATTAATTGGTGACTGTGTTATTTATTTGTTCTTGTATGTCGATGATATGTTGCTGATTGGAAACGACAAAGAAATTATCCAAGATTTGAAGACCCAATTGTTCTCCAAATTCAACAGGAAGGATATTGGTGCTGCAAACTATATTTTTGGTATGGAAATTAAGAGAGATTGGGTAAAGAGGAAGCTCTGGTTAAACCAGAGGAAGTATGTCTAGACAATATTGCAGAGGTTCAATATGCAGTATAGTAAATCGGTGAAGGTTCCTATACCTATAGGTGTAAATCTATTTGCTGAGCAGTGTCCCAAGACACAAGAAGAAGAGGAGGATATGTCTTGTGTTCCATATGCAAGTGCAGTGGGTAGGATGATCTATGCAATGGTCTGTACTAGACTAGACATTGCACATGCAGTGAGAGTATTGAGCAGTTTTATGTCAAAGCCAATGAAGGAGGATTGGACATCAGTGAAGCAGGTTTTTAGATATTTGCGTGGAACTAGTGATTATTGTTTGTGCTATCAGGGAAGACCAAGATTGGGCAGATTTTTGGACATTCGTGGTTTTGTTGATGCATACTAGGTTGGAGATCTAGACCAAAGAAGATCTACAAATGGGTATTTGTTTATCCTATTTGTACGTGCAATCAATTGGATGAGTAAAATACAGTCTTTAGTGGTTCTTTCAACTATAGAGGCAGAATACGTGACAACCACTCATGCAAGCAAGGAAGCAGTTTGGTTGCAAATATTTTGTTAAAGTGTTGGGTTGGTGTAGCGAGCTATAAGGATAGACTGTGATAAACAAAGTGAAATTTTCTTAGCTAAGAACACTGCTTATCATTCAAAGACAAATCACATTGATGTTCAATATCACTTTGTGAGAGATATGGTTGAGGATAAAAAGGTGTTTTTGGTAAAGGTGGACACTCTGAAGAATGTTGCAGATGCATTGATGAAGTATGTGAGCACTCATAAGTTCTCTTGGTGTAGAGAAACAATGGGTGTTGTAGGATTGTACTAATGACTAATCTCTCTTGTGTCCCCCTGCTTAAAGAAAGCAAAAAGTGGGAGAATGTTTGGTATGTTTTATATTCTTTCCACAATTAGTCGTACGCGCGGGGGGAATTTGCAGTGGGAGGAGATGATTATGGTTCTGTGCATGGGTTTGCACATGGTTTTGGGGCATGCTTGTGTTTGGCCCCTGGAATTTTGTAGATCTAGTCAAGGGAACTACGATTATGTTCTAATCCAAGGTTAATGGATTGAGGTGTTGAGAATTTGGAGGGGTAGAGATTAATTCAAATTCTCTTCTTGATAATTACTTGTGAGCTTACTTCCTTTACTTATGTATTGTCTTCTTAGCTTATTGTGTTTTTCATCAAGTCAATTACCAAAACACAAGAGGCACAAATTTAGGCTCCTCGAGCTAGGTGTTATAGAATCATTTTTCACCTTCATATGATTCATGATTGTCTTTATGGCTTTGGGCACCCATTCCTACAGACTTGAACAAATTCACTAAAAAAAAGTGTTAAAATTCCCATACGCGGGTATGCCCAGACTTTTCCGCTTGTATACGCGAGTCCACATGTACTTTTCCGCGTATGCCATTAAAACCATTAAAAAATATATAAATTCCCTATTTTCGGACTGGGTTGATGGTTACTCCAGTAGTTCAACCACCCCAGTACGTGGCCAACTGTTTCCAACTGACTGAAACTACTTTGAGGGAGTATAAAAGCCCCTCATGTGCATGGCCTAAGGGAGAGAGAAATTTTATAGACATTATACTCTGTTGGAATCCCAGTTCAAGTCTGGTTCCCTGTGCCTCCCGCACTTTCCCAGATTTATACAGGAAACCCTTGTTTCCTGGAGATGTTCATCCATTTATATGCCATCTCGAGTGCACAAGTCTTGAGAGTTTCTTAGCGAGGCAAGGGCGGGACGAATCCGGACGACAGTCTGCTCGAAGATCGTGGAAGGATTCAGGTGATCTCTCCACTCTTTACTTCTGTACATGCTATTCATAATAATGAAGAACCGTCTTGTTCCTGAACTTCTGTGTTAGTATCTATTTGTATATGTGGAAAGATTGATTATTAAGTAGTTATTATCGTTTATATCATATTTCACATTGATTACACTAACGTTTAGGAGAAATATATGCTGTACAACTAGGTTTCCGTGCACGTTCTTTCTTGTTTTGCAGGTTGAAGGAGGAAGGAAGGTTGCTGGGGGTTTGAACCCCGCGAGATCTACATAGAATGTAGGACTATGGGTGAGTTCTGCTATCATTGTTATCTAGTTTTTTGCATTCAAGTATGGTTGTGTGTGAGTCCTTCTGAATGGCATGCCCTGCTCTGTGGAGGTTTTGACCCAACAAACCTCTAGGGTGATTTTCCCCGAAACAGAACTGGCGACTCCACTGGGGATCGCATTTTTGTGATTCCCCTGTTGGGTGGTTTCAGCTGTTTGATAGGTTTCCAACAGTTTTAACTTTTATTTCCAGTCCAGTTTACTCTTTCTCAGTCAGACTGAAGTCCTGGTTTCTTATCCAGGCTTGATCTTTTTTGTTTTTCATTATTTACCTTTATATATGTGGGTTTGTCTGCACACAGTCGCGTATACACGCATTTTTTGTTAAAGGAAGTCGCGTATACGCGGGTTTCCTTTAGCACAGTCGCGTATGCACGCCTGTTGTCAAACTGTCAAGTAGCGTATACCTGGGTAGATTTTGAAATTTTGGATTTCTTGGCTTTTTAGTCCTTTCTGTCTGTGGAGACCTGTTCCTGCAGTGTCTTTGTGTCATCTGGATTGTGTAGAAAGTGGTCTTTGGTCTTTTCTCTCTCTTGTTTGGTTGAAAACTAGCTTTTTTGGCAAAGTCTTGCTTCTTGTGCTGGCATTTCTGGTTCGAGTACCAAGATCTCTTTCTGGGGATTCTTCGCTGTTCTGCTTCATCAGAACAGAGAGCTCCTACTCATTTACTCTTTCCTACCTTTGTGTCTTGCCTTGCACTTCGATTTTTGCCCATTTCTTGGCTGGTTTTCTTGAGTTCAGTCGACTAGGTCTTGTTGCAATTTTTGAAGGGTCTTTCTTGGTTCTTTGAAGTTTTTGTTTGCTGCAAGGTTGTGATATTCTTCTAGGCTGAGTGACTGAGTTTATTGTCTTCTTTTTGCTCATATTAATCTTGCTACTAGTTAGCCCTATAAGATTTGGAGCGTTTTTGAAGTTTTTGCTTGAAATTCAGTGTTGTTTGGCTTGGGATTTGATAGTTTTGCTTGGTCTTTTCGAACTCTTCTTTTATAAAACTCAAAAGCTCAAAAAACATTTTTCTTTGTCGTTTGCTTTTGTTTTTGTATTTTTGTTTTCGTTTCACTATATCTTTTGAAGCTTTGTTGAGGTTTCTTGCCTTTGGATTTTGACTTGATTTTGGAAAGGAATTGTCATTGATTTCTTCCTCTTGTTTTCAAGAAATTTTGGTGTCTTCATATTAAGAGTTTCTGATTTCGGGAACTAGCTTTCTGGACAACCAAAAAGAGATAAAACTGAAGGATCTTTGGGAGATTTCGCTCTGCTTTAGGAAATTTTTCATCTTAGAATTTGCATGCTTTTAGTGATTTGCATCAGGTGCACTTAAGCATTTAGTCATTTTCATAGTTTTTGTGAGTGTGAGTTTGTTATCTGAAAAGAAAAATAAAATTTTTTAATCTCGTAGAACCTGTGTAGAAGTTGCTTTTCATCGAAAGACAATAACTGCATTTGCATGTAGTTTGGTTTTTATTAATTTCTTTTCTGCGTCAAAACACCACAAGTTTCATTTCCGTATCCCTTTGACTTAACATAACAACCGATTAAAATAAGCGCTATAATTTAAAAGCAACTAGCAAGTTTTTATTAAGTGTCATACACCAACTAGCTAGGTTGTAGGGCCTTGGATTAGGTGAGTGGAGAGTTAACTCTCCAAGGCCGCTCAAACTGAAAACATAGAAGTTGATTAATTGAGTGAAATCCAACTCCGTTAGGTGGACCGGGAAAGCTCTCCTCCAGAGAGTCAAGCGCGAGGGGAAGTGAAGGATGAGAAGAGAGATACCCCCTCTCTGATTTGCTGAATCTGACCTCAAGACCGTTCCGCCCGGCTTCTGACACGGATTGGTGCCCATAGTTGCCACTCCTAGGTTCCACATAGGTGACTGCGGGGGGGAATACCCGTGGTACCTGAGGCAGAAGTCGCATCACTTTCAGCAGTACTTCTGAGGGGTGCCCTTGCGAAGCTTGGGTGCTTGTGCTGGCAAAGGCTATCATTAGGAGGCTGGCGTAACTGTTTCTGATACCTTCGCTAGTAGGCCTGGGCCGTAATTATCCCAGACTACTTTCGGGAGGTCCTATATTTCGCTTTCTTGTATTTTGGTGTCCGGTCCTAATCACCCGGAGCGGAAATACCTGAAGGCTGTTTGCTTGATTGTATCTCAGGGATTATTTTTTGTAGTGAGTGCTCTTTGCTCCTAGCTTGCCTAGCTTTACACTTTTTGAGTCTAATTAAAATCTGTTAAAGTGGCTGATCAAGCGCCTCGTCGATCGAGGAGAATCCGGGGGTTATCTCCCGAGAGTCCAGAGCCTTCTTCAAGAAGGCGTAGGAGTGATTTAGCAGGTGGTTACCACCCTGTGGCGTCCGACGCAGTGGAGAGAGATCCTCCACAAGGGTATGAAGGTTTCATAGCTGATTCTGGTGTTGGTTCCGAGAGGAGCGTTCCGCTCACCTCGCGAGTATTATTTCCGCAGGAAGAAGAAGTACAGGTAGAGGAAGTGTCTGAACCTTCAGATTCACTTCCATCTCCTCTTCCTCCTGATTATCCGTTCGTTGTTCAATACATCGGACCCGAGTAAGAGAGACCGGAAGATCCTCTTTATTATACATACCTTTCGATGGCCATGACTGGGAACGCAGCTTCTGCTGTGAGTGTTGCAGGCATTCAGACTCCTGCTTCTGTTGAAGGAGGGGGCACTATTGCTATATCTTCGATTGCCTCTAGTGCTGTTGTGTTTGGCTCTGGTTTCACCCAAGCACATGCTTCTCAATCTGGTCCCTTCTGTTTTGGAATGCCCACTAGTGGGATTCCTACTTTTTCCTTTTCCGCTACTGCAGCTGGGTCTACACCCATGTCTTCCATGGCTAGTGGATCAGCTTCTTTTCAAGGGTTCCCTTTCGGAACTGGACACATTCCTAGTTCGAATCCTTCTTTAGGGTCCTTTCTGATTACTTCTCAGACCCAGAGTTTCAACCCTTGGTCTGGAGGTCAAAGTTCGACTACTTTTATAGGTTGGAACCCTGTATTCACTACAGCGGGGGCAGGGAATCAGTTTCACGCTGGTCACCAAGGGAATGCTTCTTTCCCTTCGTCGAGTGCTTATCAGAATTTTTCCCCTCTATCTAATGCCTGGAACCCCTATCATGGGATTTCCTCTTCATTTAATACTTCAGGGGGGGGGAACTGATCCGGTCTTTGGTAACTCGGCATGGGGAGGAGGTTCTTCTCCTTTTGCTACGAGTTCTTTCTGGCAACCTGGTGCCTCATCAAATCCAGGGTATTCTTTTCAGAATGTTGGGAATTCATCCTATCAAGGATGGAATCCTCAGACTCCGCCTCGTTTACCTTTTCTGGCAACGTTAAACTTGCCAGATCTGTCGAAATTGACGAATGATCTGATTCGGTACAGTCCGGGGTGGCCTCCGGTCCCGACCAAACTTCCTTCAGACATTCCAAAGTTTGAAGGCAAGAATGGAGAGGATCTGGCTGACCACATCACCACTTTCCATTTATGGTGTTCTTCTAACTCCCTCATCGATGATTCGATTAGGTTGAGATTGTTTCACCGCACCCTAACTGGAAACGCTGCCAAATGGTATATTGAGCTAACTGGGGGAAGTTTTGCTACATTTGGAGAACTGGCTGTTACATTTCTAAACCATTTCCAGTTGCCTGTCCGATATGATGCTGGGACTGAACTCCTAGCTAATTTTAAGCAGGACGACGCAACCCACATTTCTGACCATATTCAAGAATGGAGGAGAAGGAAGAGGCTTATTAAAGCTCATATTCTAGGAGAATTCCTTTTGGAATGGTTTCTGAAATCTCTGCAGTCAGACATTTCTAAAGATGTATCCCTGTCTGGGGTATTTTCTGAGGAGCAGGCCATTTTTAGGGCCCAGCAGCTGGAACTGATCTATTCTCAGTCTGGGGTCCTCCATAAATATTTTCCCAATGCTCCTCGCTCCAAATTAGATTTATCCAAAACTAAGCCTGGTCTGCATGGTGATGGGCTTATCGGGTCGATCAATAGTGGTGCAGCCAGCCTGCTTACTCAACTGCAGCAGTTGTCTTTGCAATCTGCTCCTTCTGGTCAGGCTGTGCCTGCTGAGTCATCACCTTCCCAGTCTTTGTCCATAAATGTTGTCCAAGCTTCTAATCCCAAAGGAAATCAACAATCCGAAGGGAAGAAGAAGGGACGAAATAATAAGAAAAAGGGCAAGAATGGGAAGGGTAATGCGAATAAAACCAATGAGCATGTTGGTGAGGGTCCAAAGGAGAAAAAGAAAGTGAAGTTTCCATGCAAGCTGTGTGTTGGAGACCATCTTACACACCTTTGCCCTAAAATTCAGGATGCGCAGCGCCTGTTAGCTCAGCAGGGTTCTTCTAGTTCCCAGGCTGTGTTAACAAAACCTTTTCCCCAAGGGAAAAAACTAGTTGTTGGCGCAAATCAAAATCCTGGGGCTTCCTCTGGGGGCACCCAGGAAGGGGAAATTCCATCAAACATATTCATGATGAGTGCTCACGTGGATGTCGCTACGAGATCCCGTGATTATGGCGAAGAAGAGTCTTCGAAAGCTAAGGATACTCCTGATGCTACTGAGCCGCTTCACATTACGAAGCCTACTGTTGACTCTATGCCTCGGATGCCCAAAGCATCTTCTAAGCGATCGACGATTAATCCAAATGCTAGGGCTGCCCAGAACTACTCTATTGTGGAAGATCTGGTGCAGAGTCCTTGTGCTATGTCGGCTTTAGAGGTACTCCAGTCTTGTCCGGCTCAGCACAGTGCTTTGCTCACTGCCATTGGGGCTATTGATCCGAAAAATTCTCTTCTGATTACTTTTGATATGTCTAATTTTAAGAAGAGACTCCTCCATCATATGGCTTTTCATATTAAATCATCATACCGGAAGTGCAATATCTTTCAGACGGTTGTTGATGAGGGTGCTTCCACATGCGTGATGTCTCTCACATGCTGGAAGACAATTGGATCTCCCAAATCTGTCCCATCTACCACTCTTCTGACTGCTTTCGATGGTCATTCTCACAGACCGCATGGTATTGTCCCAACTTTGCCCATCTGTGTTGGGGGTAAAACTGTCAATATAGAGGTTGAGGTAGTGGAGGCAAGCTTGGACTACAACCTTCTGTTGGGGAGAAACTGGATTTATGAGATGGATGCCATTGCATCCTCATTATTTCAGATTATATGTTTCCCTCACGAAGGGAGGATCGTTACAGTGGATCAACTGGACTGTCCTCCTGTAGACCCGAATGCCTCTACTAACTCATTTGTTCCAAAGTTGGATAATACTAAGACGCCTGTTGAGAATTTAGGAGTTGGAATGTATTCTTCCTTGATGGGTACTTTCGATATTCCTCCTCCTACGGTGCATATAAATGCTATTTCATCCTCCAAGGCTCCTCTTCGAAGAGAGTTCTTCAGAACTCATTATTTTTCGGACCCTTGGACCTTTCCCTCCCCTACCGCCACATTAGCAGAAGGTCAAGTGGGTGGAATGGCATTTCCGATGTCTGCAGCTGAGATTGCTTATCAGTCTATTGTTGACTCTGCAGAATCCATCCCAACTCCTCTTTCCTTAGAAGAGTTGGATGGAGATGTGGCTCTGGCTTGGACACTTAGTTCTTCTTCTGCCCAGGATTGCCTTGATACCACTCTTCCATCTGAAGAGGCCATCCTGGAAGCTATGACTGGTATAGATAGACCGTGGGATGACTTGCATCATTGGTCTTACTTTTTACCTGATTTGAGTGAAGTTGAAGCAAGTTTTCCAAGTCCTCAGTCTCCTGGTCCTGTTCACCCAGTCCTGAACCCTTTAGCACCAACACAGGTTTATGCTGAAGGGAACATGGCTGTGATTTCTCCTACTATCCCGGTGAACATTTCCAGGGATCCCAATATTATTTAGAATGTCTTCATCGGAGCCGAATGTTCCCGTGAAGAGATTCAGATTTACACCGAGCTCTTTAAAGAGTATAGGGATGTATTCGCTTGGTATTATGAGGAAATGCGAGGTATAGATCCATCTATTGTCCAGCATGAGATCAAGACTTACGAAAACGCTAAGCCTGTGAGGCAAAAAATTCGTCCGGTCAATCCTAGGAAGGCAGCAGCTATCAAAGCTGAGGTGGAGAAGCTGCTTAAGGCGGGATTCATTTTCCTTGTTCCTTTGACTGAATGGGTTTCAAACCCTGTTCCCGTAGATAAAAAACAAGGAACGATTCGAGTTTGCATTGATTTCAAAGACCTTAATAAAGCATGTCCTAAAGATAATTACCCCACACCATTTATCGATCAAATCATTGACGAGTGTGTCGGTAATGAGATTTTCTCCTTCATGGACGGTTTCTCCGGATATAATCAGATTACTATCCGTCCTGAAGATCAGCATAAGACTGCCTTTATTTGTCCCTGGGGTACTTTTGCATACAAGAAGATGCCTTTTGGTCTTAAAAATGCTGGGGCTACATTTCAGCGGGCCATGTCATATGCCTTCCACGACATCAAAAATATTATCGAGGCATATTTGGATGATTTAGCTGCTCATTCTTGAAAGAGGATGGATCATCCTGCTCACCTCCGGCAAATATTTGAACGATGTCGTTTCTATAAGATTAGGTTGAATCCGAACAAGTGCGTTTTCGTGGTTACATCCGGTCGGTTATTGGGATTCATTGTGTCTAGGGAAGGGATTAGGGTACATCCCTTCAAGGTTGAGGAAATACTTCGGTTGCCTCCCCCGTCTTCTATTCGTCAACTTCAAAGTCTACAAGGAAAGTCTAATTTTCTTCGGAGATTTATCGTAAATTATGCTGAAGTTACCAAGGGATTTATGAGATTGTTGAAGAAGGGAGTTCCATTTCTTTGGGATGACTTCGCTCAACGCTCATTCGATGCTTTGAAAAAAGTGTTGACCTCTGCTCCTTTATTGATTCCACCTGATTATAGCAGGGATTTACTTTTGTATCTTACAGCAGCAGAATCTACTATTGGTATGGTTCTGGTTCAGGAAGATGATGCTCTTGTTGAGCATGTTATTTACTATCTTAGTCGAGGATTGGTAGGACCTGAACTCCGGTACACTCCGATAGAAAAGTTAGCTTTAGCAGCAGTTCATGTTGTGCAGCAACTCCGGCATTACATTATTCTACGAAAAACTTATGTTTTGGCAGCAGCCAATCCATTTCAGTTTTTCCTCAGTAGGTGAGTGATTGGGGGCAAATATAATAGATGGATTGTGATTTTGCAAGAATTTGATCTTGAGTTTATGTCTGCCAAGTCCAAGAAATCATTAGTTTTCGCGGAATTGATCTCCGAGTTGCCCTGTGGGGACAAAATGATTTATGATGAATCCTTCTCGGATGAACATTTGCTTCTTATCTCTCCATAGGATCCTTGGTATGGAGATATAATTGTGTATCTCCAGACTGCGAAGTTTCCCTCTACTTTTTCGAAAGATGAGCGTCGTAAGTTGCGTCACTTGGCTAAGAATTACTTGATTATTGGTGATGCTTTATACCGTCGAGGGGTTGATTCAATCCTGAGACGCTGCTTAACTCTCGAAGAAGCTGAGGCTATGCTGAATGATTCCCATAGTGGAGCTTGTGGTGGTCATTTATCTGGGCTTGCTACAGCCCAAAAGATCTTGCGTGCTGGGTACTTTTGGCCTTCGATTTTCAAGGATTGTATGGAGTCGGTCAAAAAGTGTCATCTGTGTCAAGTTTATACTCGAAAAATGCGCGCTCATCCAGCTCCGCTTTTTCCAGTCATTACTGTCGGTCCCTTTACAAAGTGGGGTATTGATTATACTACTTGTAACCCGCCTTCGGCTAAAGGTCACAAGTATATTATTGTAGCAGTAGACTACTTTACGAAGTGGGTCGAGGCTATGCCTACTTTTTGGAACGATGGTGAGACTGCAACTCTTTTTCTTTTCAACCAGGTTATTGCTCGTTTTGGTATTCCTAGAGAGATTTTCACTGATCATGGCAGTCATTTTCAGAATAGCATGATGGCTGAGTTGGCTCTCAAATTGGGTTTCTGGTAGGAGAATTCATCTCCGTATTATCCTCAAGCCAATGGGCAAGTGGAAGCCGTGAATAAATCCTTGAAGACAATTCTTAAAAGGACAATTGATAAAGCTAGATCCAACTGGCATATTATGCTATATCCTGCACTTTGGGCATACAGGACGTCAGTGAAAACTGCGACTGGCTTTACTCCGTTTCAGCTAGTGCATGGGTTGGAATCTGTATTTCCCATTGAATGCGAGATTCCTTCTCTTAAATTAGCTGTTGAACTTCTTCCTGACACTTCTAGTCTTGAAGAACGGCTCCTTCATCTGGAACATCTCGATGAGTAGCGTCGGGATGCCGCCACGATGAATGAAGCGCATAAAAATCGAGTTAAAGCTCAGTACGATAAGGCGGTCAAGCCTAGGGTTTTTTCAGAAGGTGACCTTGTTTTGGTCTATGCCCAAGAAAAAGATGCCCTGGGGGCAGGTAAATTTAAGTCTATGTGGTATGGCCCCTTCATCGTTAAAAAAGTCCTTAAGAAAGGAGCGTATACCTTGGTTGACTTCGAAGGAAACGAGTTGCCGGAGCCCCGAAATGGGCTCTATTTGAAGAAGTATTATGCCTAGGCTTCGGCCTGGCATGTTGATTTTGTATATAGTAGTTTTGCTTTGTGCATATCTGGTTGTTTTTTCGATTTTTGATGGGATGGTGATGTTTTTGATCTGCTTTGGCAGGTTGTGTCGGATGTCATGAGTCATTTTGGTTTCGCCGATGGTGCTAGTAGACACACCTGGAACTTAGCTTCCGCGGCTTGGGTGCTTCATTATCCATCCGGTCAGCTGTTAGTATCAAGAGGGGTCTGCATTGGTCTTGCTTCCAATAATATAGCAGAATACACTGCAGTTGTTTATCTACTCTCGGAGGCAATATCTTTGGGTTTTGATTCGTTGGTAGTTTTCTTGGACTCTCAGCTGGTGGTGTCGCAGTTGAACAATACTTATCGGGTTCGAGATCCATTTTTACTCCGGTTGTTTTTGAGGGTACGTTTGTTACAGAGATCATTTCAATTTTTAACTTTCATTCATATTCCTCGAGCTGACAATTGGATGGCAGACTCATTAGCTAATCAAGCACTGGATTGGCATATTAATCATTCCATACAATAAAATTTAATCATAAAAAACATCATACATTTTGATACATTTATCTCATCACATCAAACATCGCTGTATATATATCATCAGAGTGTTCAAAAAATTTACAAAATTTGGATCCATAAAGTCATACAAAAATTGGGCTTATGCCCGATCATGTTCAGTCTCAAAAAATATACATTCATCTGATACATCATATCTATCTACTCCTGAGGTCCCTGCCCAGAAGTTGTGTTCCTATAGAACACGATCGCGGTAGCAACTCGGCGGAATAACCGTACCCAGTCTCGGGGCACTCCTACCACCCGTCTCTGGATGGCTTTCGGCAGATCTTCCACTGCAGCCATAGGTACTTGGCGGGTTAATCCCTCCAAGTTCCTCTGTACAGCCTGGAGGGTCCTGTCTGAATCCACTGTATCCGCTTCGCCTCGGCGACGCTTGTGTCGCGGGAAACCCTCAGGTTAAATTGGTCCAATATCTGTATCATGATCATTTTCAATTGTAAGTCATTATGAATCCAATCAAAAACATGTTTATTTTTCATTTTTTCATACATATTTGAAAAAATCCAAAAAAATATATAAGTCAAAAATTGCAAACTTACCGACTGCACCCCATGCCGCGCCTGGTGGAAGGACAAGATCTGGATCTCCACGAAAGTCCATCCCGACATAGGGATAGTCGTCCACAACGATGATTTGTTCTCCCCACCAAAGGAAGAACTCATCATCCCAAGTAGTCTGGGGAACTTCACTTCCCCCTAATCTCTTCATCATGTCTGCCAAGCGGGCAATTATTGGGTCTCTCGGGCTGCTGATGGTAGAGATCACTCTGGGTCTCAATGCTGGTATCTTATCAAAGAAGAATGTCATCAAAATTGTACCGTATCCAAAATGTTTTGTATTTGCCTTTCGGATATAAGTCAATTGTTGCTTCATGTTCATCAGTAGAGCTGTACACTAATCATATAAATGAGTTAAGCATTCCACTGCTATACTCATTTGCGTCCTGGATGCCTGGTGAAGAGAAGCTGATCCTGCTACTCTCCCGATGGTAAAAAGGAGGATTTTTATGTGTAAGTCTCTTAAATATTTGATTGCAATTTGAGTTCCCACTTTCTTGGAACCCTCTACGCAGTACACGTGGACGTAATCTTCCACGGTTAGCCCTCCCAAGGGCTTCCCGTGCAAGTCTACTAGTTCCCCCCTCCAGGAGAGTCCAGTAATAAAATATATATCTTCCACTTCGATGCGTATAGGCATCTGATCTATAATGAAGCAGTCTTCTTCCGGTTCCCAATAGTTTATGAGCATTTCGAGCAACCGGACATTACTCTTTATATTTGGCATTTTGAAAAACTTGAGCAAACCGAAATTCCGAAGAATATTTAGCGATGCTCAATATCGCATGACTTCTTGATCAATTGCACTGTGTTCACGCTCTCTCCATGATATGGTCATCCTGTAAAATTTCAATAATTCCTTCATTAGCTACGTATTTTTCATTTGGGCCTGCGCATACGCGACTTTATTTGTGCATAGTTGCGTGTATACGCGACTTTATCGTTACCAACCCGCGTATGCGCAAACCCGTGATTTTTTGCAAGAGATTCTATGGTGAAAATTACTAAATTTTAATTTATGAACAGACAAAATGAATAGTAAGGATGATTGATGAGCTTACCTGACAAATTCGGTGCGTTTTGACGGTCGGTTGTGTTAGTCATCAGTATTTTTCACTTGTTAGTGATGACTAGATCCATAGCTGAGTTTTCTAGAAGCTGATCTCCATATGTCAATTTTTCATCTAGAAAACCCTCATAAAACCTTTTTTCGCCCTCCTACTTTTCAGTCCGCCCATGTCAAGGTTAAACCTCATTATCACTATCCTATCTAGCTTTAGCCCAACTGGTCTGCCCATCAGCTCTAAAAGGACAATCCAAGTCTGTTTCAAAAGCCTCCCTTAAGTTAGGAAGTGGCGCTTTAAGGCATTTTACTCTTGGAAACCATCAAAGGGCCAAAAAACCCCCATCTGCTACATACCAATCATGACAGACCTCCCACTCTGCAAATGAAATTGATAACAGCCTGTTACACAGTAATTTGTCACCGTCCCTACCATTCCCCGTCCCGCACAATGGAGGACCCATTTTGTGACCTGTGAACATTGTCATGCCTTGAAAACATCATCAATGCATTCCTCTAAGCATGAGCTTTAATTTCCCTTAAGACATCTCCTTGCAAAAATCATGAAAAACATCTCCTTTTGCATTGGCGCGGGCAGACAGTTCAGAACTCGCGCCAATGGGGGAAATCCTGCAAAGAGGTCGCGCCAACTGGCGCTCTGTCACAGAGCAGTAGTCGCGCCACCCAATTTAAGGACTGTTTTTTAAATAAAGATGGCGGAAGTTGAGTTTCAACAAACTCAGAAACCATTGCCTATCTTGAGTTGGGAGGTTTGGCTGTGGGAGTTCTATGGAAGGGAAGTAGTTTTGCCACCTCCCATGGAACCTTCCTTGTTGATAGGGCCAATCCCATAATAATAGGGATCCCAACTCCCTCCTTCCCCATCTATAAAAGCCTGCTCAATCCCATGGCAAGCTAGTCTTGAAGTGCCTAAGCTTTGAATCTCCATATTCCCAAGAGCCTTTGCGCTGTAAAGAGCCCTCTTTTTCCCTTAAGGTCGACTCAAGTAAGGAGACTATTGTCGAGAGACTCTGGAGAGGTTTTCCCTTTCCTTGGCGAGCTTTGCGAGACGTGAACGACTGGAGACCCATCCGAAGGAGACCACGACGTCAGAACTTGGTTGTAATCTCTCTTCGTTTGTTATTTAATAGATGATTACGATTATGGTTCCACTCTGTTTCCCATTATGTCAATATGAGTAATATCCTTTCTGACTGATATTTAGTTACGTATGCCGGGTTTTATGCTTGTATCTGTTTGTTTCTTGCATGTGCAGGTGTTCATCCGCGGAGATCGTGGAGGGATTGTGATCTGCCGAGGCTGAGGAACGGGGACGCTCTCTTCTTCAGATCATAGCATTGGATTCCAGGTAGGCTTCCATCTTAGTCTTTTCATTCGTAACTAGGAGCTTGCATCGTAACATTGTTTGATTGTTGCTAGACCCCTGCTGGGCTAGTAGAGATCGCCTTTGTCCGCAGAGGGGATTTACCTCCTCAAAAATTTGGCGACTCGGCTGGGGATCGTCCAGATTTCATTATCTCGTTTGTGTTGTCTCGCTTTGATTGTTTTATGTTTTTCCTTACTTGATCAGCCTTCTGGTTGGGTTCTTTTTGCTGTTTTTGACTTCTTGGTTTGCTTAGTTTACATTGTTTTGTCTCTGGAGTAGTTTTTTTTTAATTTTGGCTGAGAAACTCGACTGGCACGGTTTTTAACCCTACAGTCGCGCCAATTGGCGCATGTTGCTTTTGTTTAGCCCGCGCCAATTGCTTTCTGGCGCCAGTTTCATCCTTACAGTCGCGCCACTCCTGTAAGGTTTTTGAGTTTCCTCATTTTTGAGCTCTCTGGATTTGGTCATTGTTTTTCTTCTTGATTTTCCGACTGCCTGAGTGTGTTGGAGTCCTGTTTGACTGGGAATTCACCTCTGTCCTTTGGTTGTTTGCTTTTATCTATCGATTTCACGTTTTAAGCCCTAGGGCATCTAGTGGCTTAGTGTATCGAGCCCCTCCTTGGGAGTTTTGGTGTTTTGATTGTCCTGTCGACTGTCTGATTGATTCTCCACATCCTCTAAGTAGTTGTTCATTGTTTTGTTGCGATTTTTGGGTGATTGTTCATTCCTTCATTCGAAATTCGTTTAGTCTTGCCTTAGGCCTAGATCACACGGTCCATTGGAAGCTTTTGAGTCTTTTCCTTGTTTTGAGAGACTTTGGTTGATTTTGGATCTGATTGTTTGTGTTGTTGAGTGAAATTTGTTTGTTTTGCTCTCTCGAATATCGTTTCTCAAGTTGTTCCGTTTGTTTTCAAGTTTGTTTAGTGCATATTGGCTATTAAACATTGAAAATAAAAAAAAATCTCTTTTGCTTTTGTTAATTAGTGCAAATTGTGATCTTTTCAATTTTGCTAGTGATTAGTGATTTGGATGAAAAGTTTTCAATTTCATTAGTTGCATTAGAGGTCTCATTGTTTGTCTTCCGTTCATTTCGTTTGTGTAAAAGCTCTCAACTCTTCTCTAATTAGTTTTCATCGAACGAAATGTTGGACTGTGGCATGTAGCTTTGCATTTAAGAGTCTTTTAAGACACTACATACGATAGGGCCTGAAAATTGAAACTTAATTGAAGATCAATTGTAAAATTTATTCAATTTACCTAAGGCAACATTGGAACTTAACAAAACATTTTTAGAGGTCTAGGCTAGAGACGTGTTCCAGCGTCTTTAAACCTAGCAGCTGTCATTCGCCTTCTGGCTTTAGATAGCTCTAGTACAGACTTGTGCTCTTCGTACCGTCGCGTATATAAAGGGAGACCCCTCTAGGTTTTCAATCCTTTATCCACAGGAAGCCGAGTCTGCCGCCCTATACCCGTGATACACCGAACACAGCATTCGGGGAGACTACCTGCACGTACGGAAAGTCCTTGGTCGATTTATGTTTCATTTTTGAAACCAAGGTGTATATTGCAGTTCACGGATATTTGGTACACCCTTTGTGCCTAGTTTTTCCTGAGCAGTCATTTGGTCTTTTCTGACTCCCTAAACTTGAAAATACCGTCGAGCGCTTGTCCTTTCACGCTTGTATCAAATTTGAAAGAGATAGAGTCATCTTTCTATTGTTTCTCGACTCTTAAAATATGAAACAATAGAGTTTCTTACTTTTCAATGTGGTAAAATTAATCACCCACGATTACACGCCCTGTTAGATATTGCTTGTTGACCGTTTGATCGTGTGTCTTGACTCTTTTTCGGCCCGTGTGTGGTTTTGAGTTTTGATGGCAACTTTTTCAGAGTTTACCAACCAATCCCCTCATAAGGGAATTCTGGTCATTTTCCTCCTTTTGGAAATGTTGGTGCTCCTTATATGGCAACATTGTCCCTTCCTGGGTTAACTGTTGGGTTGCCTGTTTGGTTGTTTTCAACCTTTGTAGTCTCGAATGTCTCCACTACTGTTCAATCAGTTCCTCCACCTGAGCAACATCATGTTGATTCCAAGGTGGACCTCTCCCCTTCTTCGCCTGTTTCTGGGTCCTCCTCTTCTACTTCGCCTGGCGAAAGTCTAGATTCGAGTAACCAGGTGGATAAGAAGAAGAAGAAGAAGAAAAAGAAGAAGAAGTCCGATAAAAGAGAGGCTAAAGCTGCCACTACCGCTTCCGAAACATCTCCTCTTGATAAACCTTCCAACCCTCCGCGGAAAGTCAAGTTCCCTTGCATGTTGTGCATGGGAGACCATCTTCTTCGAGACTGCCCTGGCATTCCCAAGGTGCTTGAAGAATGGTCCAGCGGTCGTCCACCATTGCCTTTGGCTTCCGGGAGTCAGGTTGGGGGTACGTCTTCAACTGGTACTGATAAGGCTCCTAAGAAGCATGGTAAGATCACCAATCCCTGTAAGTTGTGTGAAGGGCACCATGCCATTCACCTTTGTCCTTATATGGATGAAGCCAAGCGAGTTTTGGACAACCCAACCGGTTCTACACCACGCCTTCCACCTGGTTATAATCGTATTTCTTTGAGTCCTCCGCCAGCTGATCCTACGATTGGTCAAGAGTCATCCTTGGTCGATCCCACTCCCCCAGAAATTCAAATTCACGAATCCGTCCCTGACCAACCATTGGTCGTAGGATCGGTTGAACTGGCCCCGTCCACGGTGCACCAGGTCTTTTTTTTCGAGAGTGGATCTCACACCCCCCATGTCCTTCTGATTTCTTCAGATTCTTCAGACTTGGAGAAAGATTCTCCCGTCCCTGTACTTCAAGAAACTGCTCCTCTGCCTCCCAAGATAGAGGCTACGGAGGATATTCCTCCCGCCTTCGAGATGGAGGTCATGGAGGAGGCTTCTGCTTCCGTAACATCAGGGGAAGACCTTCTCGGTTCGTTGGTATCCCCTCCGAGTAGTTTGGTCGCCTCCTTTGATTGGAGTCGATTTGTAGGTTTTCGCCTTCCGTCTTACGTGCCTTTCAAGATCATAGTATAGGCTCTTGGTCTGGTTGTACCCAGCACCATTATAGACGAAGGTGCCTCTGTTAGTATTCTGTCTTCAACTACCTGGAAAGCTTTCGGTTCGCCGCCGCTTGCGCCTGTTACGTAGAATATTTTGACTTTTAACAGAAGGACGAGTCAACCGTTGGGGATCCTTCCAAGGTTACCTGTTACTTTGGGAGGTAAAACCGTCCATATGGACGTGATGGTTGTTCCAGGCCCCTTGGATTTCAATTTTTCAATCTTTGCTTTGGAGCGCGATTACACCTATGCCATGGGAGCGCTTGTCTCCTCCCTCTTTCGCGTGATGTGCTTTCCACATGAAGGACAGATCCTGACCATTGATCAGCTTTCGTTCTTTGGTCCTAATGTGGCATCTGGCCCGCCATCACCCCCTCCTGGTTTCTATCCACCCGTTGTATCTGCCTCACCGCAGGTCAACTATGTGGCCACCTACCCCGTGCCTGTGATCAGTGAAGACGCCGTCGTGCATAGTGTACTGGGGGCATTGGGTCCTAACTTCCAGGATGTTTTCCTTCCACCGGGAGTGGAACTCTTGGAAGCACCGACTTCTTGTTCATTTCGATGAAGGTCGGTTAGAGCACAGTTTCCTCCCTGTGTCAAGCTCTTTAAAAAATGAAACAAGGTCGTCAGAGTGGAGCATGGTTCTTTTCCTTGTGTCAAGCTCCTTAAAAAATGAAACAAGCTGGTTGGAGCATGGTTCTTTTCCTTGTGTCAAGCTCCTTAAAAAATGAAACAAGCTGGTCGGAGCATAGTTCGTTCTGCTTGTGTCAAGCTCCTTAAAAAATGAAACAAGGTTGTCGGAGCATGGTTCTTTTCTTGTGTCAAGCTCCTTAAAAAATGAAACAAGCCGGTCGGAGCACAGTTCGTTTTCTTGTGTCAAGCTCCTTAAAAAATGAAACAAGCTGGTTGGAGCAGAGTTCCTCGTGTTGTGTCAAGCTCCTTAAAAAATGAAACAAGGTCCTTGGAGCAGAGTTCCTCGTATTGTGTCAAGCTCCTTAAAAAATGAAACAAAGGTGTTTGAGGATAGTTCTTTTAATGTGTCAACCTCGTTAAAATAATGAAACACGTTCTTGTTCATTTCGAGTCTTTGATAAGTTCTCGTAAAATCCCAGTCGAGTCTTTCTCTTGATCTCGTAACTTGAACCTTCACTCCATTTTCCTTTCATATGAATTGAAGCTTGGGGGGCATGTACCTCGAATTGAGTCACCATGCTAGGGGCATGCTTATTTTTTCAAGCATAGTTTGTTTCCGTTTCAAGCTTGTGTAAAAATGAAACCAGTTTCAAGCATAGTTTATCTTTGTTTCAAGCTTGTGTAAAAATGAAACCAACTTCAAGCATAGTTTGTTTCCGTTTCAAGCTTGTGTAAAAATGAAACCGGTTTCAAGCATAGTTTATCTTTGTTTCAATCTTGTGTAAAAATGAAACCAACTTCAAGCAGAGTTTTCTGATTTCAAGCTTGTGTAAAAATGAAACCTTTCCCATTTTACCTCTTGTGATTGCCATTTTATCAGCCTATTTTTGACCAGATGAGCCTTTTTTCACTCCATCGTCACTATCTGCTTGGCCGATCATATGCCTTCACTTGGTTGTTTTACTCGTTCCTGAGGAACCGCTGTGATGAGTGGTCTTTGTTAGCCAGCCTCTTGACCTTTATTTTGTTTTGAGCAGTTCCACCATTACCGGAACCAGTAGCTACCCTTTATACCACTCGTTCCTCCAGGAGGAGTCACCTTTCAGCTCTTTTCTGACTCTCTAAACATGAAAAGATTGCCGAGGCCCTTATCGTTTCGATCTCGTTAAAATGGACACGAATCGACATCTACCCAGTATACGTTTACCCCTTTTTCAGGCTGGGATAGATTGATTACGAAAAAGGAATACCCTAGCCTATCGCGACTAGGAGGTTTTCTCGGGTATTGTTTTCTACCTTTTCGGGTCCGGGGAACTATTTACGAAAAGGGACCTTTGGAGTTTGCTTTTCTGCTGTCTTTTCAAACTCTCTAAACATGAAAAGACGCCGAGTTCTCCCTTTGTCAGACTCGTTAAAACCTGATGACATCGGATCTAGTCGAAATGACGTTCTCCGAGTTCCTCCTTCCTTGGACTCGTTAAATGCACTAGGATGGATTCGCCCGAAGGGCGGACTTATATTACAAGCATATGCTATCCCCTTCAAGATTTTTATTAAAAATAATTGGGGTACTCGCCAGAAATGGTGGGGGAAAAATGGAACCATCGTCGTTGTCGTTGGAAGTATGTCGCTCTTGAACATGGCACTTGTCTGCATTCGTGTCGGGTTGGGGACATCTCATCTCATTTCTTCACTTTGCCTCCGTGGGTTTGGATAATCCCTTTTGACCTCTCATCTGCTCACTGCCTCGTCACCATGACCTCTGATCCGTTGATGTCAAATACTGCCAAGTCCACTGTCGTGCCGTTTATATGTTAAAGAGAAGTTGGCCTTTGCAAATATCAACCTTCCTCTGTTTCTCATATGATCTTGATTCACATCAAAAACATCATGTTCCTCTGTCTCGTGTCGATGATGTGGGAAACATTATGGCCCACCTTCGATCAAGGTCACTTCCTGTCGACTTCAGCTCATTATCCAGGAAGTTGGTCTAGAGACTCCTTCATGGTACCTTGGAGCCTGCATGCCTCAATGGCAGGTTCGTCGCATTCGACGTGAGGTTTTCATCATTGGCCTCCGATCGAGTGATTCTGCGGGTGTTCGACGTCAACTCATTTATTCGCATGCCGTAGATTGTACCTGTAGTACCTTGAGGACCATTGTCATTATTGGTGGTTTCTCTCGCGTCTGTTAACGGCTTTCATCATTGGCTGGTAATCAGACGATGTTCTTGCATGTTCGACTTCAGCTCACATATTCGCATGCTTGAACTTGTACTTTGTTGGGTCGAGATGGAGCGCAAGACCCTGGATTGTGTCTGTTGTAATCTAGGCTGTGATTGTGGATTATTATCATTATGTACATGACTCACTGATTAGATGGCTGTGACCATACCTGAGTCTATTTGTTTGGTCCTAGTTGGATGGCTGCGCCCATACCCTGGATCCGGATTATAGCACACTCTGTTTCGGATGGCTGCGTCCATACCACATATACATCATGTACTTGAGATATCAGTTGTATCTTTCTACGCAGGTTTTCCGACGGCGGGCCTTCAGTTGAACATGTTCTCGTAAAGCATTTCACCCCTCTCTCTCTCGGGCCTCATACTTTAGGGGGCATCTGTTACACAGTAATTTGTCACCGTCCCTACCATTCCCCGTCCCGCACAATGGAGGACCCATTTTGTGACCTGTGAACATTGTCATGCCTTGAAATCATCATTAATGCATTCCTCTAAGCATGAAATTTAATTGCCCTTAAGACATCTCCTTGAAAAAATCATGAAAAACATCTCCTTTTGCATTGGCGCGGGCAGACAGTTCAGAACTCGCGCCAATGGGGGAAATCCTGCAAAGAGGTCGCGCCAACTAGCGCTCTGTCGCAGAGCAGTAGTCGTGCCACCCAATTTAAGGACTGTTTTTTAAATAAAGATGGCGGAAGTTGAGTTTCAACAAACTCAGAAACCATTGCCTATCTTGAGTTGGGAGGTTTGGCTGTGGGAGTTCTATGGAAGGGAAGTAGTTTTGCCACCTCCCATGGAACCTTCCTTGTTGATAGGGCCAATCCCATAATAATAGGGATCCCAACTCCCTGCTTCCCCATCTATAAAAGCCTGCTTAATCCCATGGCAAGCTAGTCTTGAAGTGCCTAAGCTTTGAATCTCCATATTCCCAAGAGCCTTTGTGCTGTAAAGAGCCCTCTTTTTCCCTTAAGGCCGACTCAAGTAAGGAGACTATTGTCGAGAGACTCTAGAGAGGTTTTCCCTTTCCCTGGCGAGCTTTGCGAGACGTGAACGACTGGAGACCCATCCGAAGGAGACCATGACGTCAGAACTTGGTTGTAATCTCTCTTCGTTTGTTATTTAATAGATGATTACGATTATGGTTCCACTCTATTTCCCATTATGTCAATATGAGTAATATCCTTTCTGACTGATATTTAGTTACGTATGAAGGGTTTTATGCTTGTATCTGTTTGTTTCTTGCATGTGCAGGTGTTCATCCGCGGAGATCGTGGAGGGATTGTGATCTGCCGAGGCTGAGGAACGGGGACGCTCTCTTCTTCAGATCATAGCATTGGATTCCAGGTAGGCTTCCATCTTAGTCTTTTCATTCGTAACTAGGAGCTTGCGTCGTAACATTGTTTGATTGTTGCTAGACCCCTGCTGGGCTAGTAGGGATCGCCTCTGTTCACAGAGGGGATTTACCTCCTCAACACAACCCTAAGTCGCGCCATTTACACACCCCTAAGTCTCAGCAATGCATAAACCACAGTCTCAAGCTGATTTTAGGTGTTTTATAGTGTTTTATGGATTTGACAAAGACAAGAAACATGTCATCATCTCAGAAGAAATTTCTTGAATCTACATTTAGAAGAAAAGCTGCTTCTCAAATGTAAACATGAGTCGGAGATATATCTGCAAGACAGAGAGTTTCTCATAAAAACCTGGCAGCTCCATTCAACATGAAAACACAGTAGAAGAAAGACAACACTGTCAAACAGACTTGTAATTTGTCATGGCCAAGAACCTCCTTCATCTACAAGCAGAGGGTTAAGGCGCCTCCTTCATCTACAAGCAGAGGGCGATGGTCAATATTGACTTCAAGGATTGAAGAAATTACTATAAGCACAGGTTTGTTTTTTACTAGACAATAAAATAGTGACTCTAGGTTTCTGAGTGAAAGTGATGATCAAAACAGGGCTAAGATCTGAAATGTGCAAGACAAAAGAAAACAGAGTTTTTGGTCTTGTGTCCTAAGAAAGAGAATCATTTGAAGTTTCAGTCATCATCAGGGTGCATCAAAAAAGGACTCCTTTAATCAAAGCTATCATAACAAATATCTCTGCAGGGGTGTTAATATGAATAGCTCCAATCAGTCTTGAGCAGGAAAATACTTCAGTAAAAAGACCCCTGTGTGTTCTTTTGTTTCTGTTGAAATGTGAAATACAATCCATGGTTTCTGGATGAACATGAAGAAGAGGCAGGAAAGTAGTACACAACCCCAGATATAAGACATCTTAATATCAGTCAAAGCACCAGTGTAAGTCTAGCTGTTGCAAGCTACACTCCACCACAAAGACAGGTGTTTTTTTTCAGATACAGCAGGTTGGTGTTTTCACATTTTCATTAGGAAGAAGATGGCTAATAAAAGCCTTGGTATATGTGAAATATGCCAGCAGTTTTTCCACATATTTTATACTTGCCTCCTCAACACAAAGACAAAAACTAGTTATGATCCGAGTTTTAAAAACCCTGGGACAACATGCCAAGCTAATCAGGCATGTCTTTCTTGAAAGCAGCTCCATTCATGAACAGGTGCCTTTTTCAAAAATGCTACAACAACTGACACATACAATCTAGGTTTATGTCATCAAGATACACGACCATTGAAACTATTGTTCATAATAGGCAAAGAGATGCTTTGACCTACTGTCAATATGTTGGAAAGTTTGAAACAAACATAGGTGTCATTATTCAAATGGACAAAGACATCATGGTAACATTTTCTGAGCAGAGATAGTATAGTGAAACGCAACGCCCCTCTTGATCAATAAACCATGACAAAGTCCAAATAAATGCAGCAATTTTGGACACCTACAGTTGGAAAGGGTTGATGAAGCGCTTGGAGATAGAAGTTGTCAAAACAAGTTAAAGGATAAGCCTCATCATTTCAAAAGACAAAGACAGGTATGACATTCAAGAATCAGGAATATAAAGATATTGGGGTAACATTTCAGTTTCTTTTTCAACAAAGAGGACTGAAAATGAATCTACAAGTTCATAAGATGCAAGAAAGACCTTGGCACTTTTCTCAGGTTCTGGAACTCATTAAGAGCAAAGTAGGCATGCCACTGTCACAAAGGTATGGCACTTGCCTTATGAACACAAGTCAAGACACTCTGCTGTCACGTTTGGAAGAGAGGTAAAGCAATACATTCTAAGTTAGTTTGCAGGAGTTTCATTACCTTGGAAGCACAAAGAACATATAAACTAACAGGTTTCATCCCCATGGAAAAAGATTGTGAAAACAGATAGTCAAAATGGTAAAAAGGGGTCTTGATCTCAAAACAAACTCTTCCATCATGGTCAAAAGGAAGCCAAGCATTTGTCAAAAAGGCCATCCCCATAGTAAAAAATAGGCTCAAATATCTCATCTCAGAAAATACAAAGGGATAGTAAAATTGCATGGTTGTTGAATCATAATACCTCTGCCACAGTGAAATTAGGGTTAAGGAGCGCCCGGGCAGTTTGATTCAAAATTATTTTCTGACCAAAAAGAGATGAAATTTACAAAAGTGAGAGAGGTTTTTGTCCCACACAGGTTCAAGAAGAAAAACCTCCTTCAGTTTCTACACAGGTATCATGGTTTGTGAGAAACGTGAAAAATTCAAATGTCACGGGAGAATTTCTGCACCAGGATTCATCATTTTGACCATTGATGGGACAATCAGATTTTGAACAACCAAATTGACTCCAAATGAAAAAATTCAAGTTTTTATGAAAACAACACTTCCATAGCTTTCCGATGAGCCATCTTGGGCCAAATTCCGACAACGGGAAGGCCTTCAAAATGGGCTGCAAAGTTGCGCGACGCATTCAGAAATTTGCGTGGCGCGTTTAGGCCGAAAATTTCCAAAGGGATGAACTGATGCGCGGCGCGCCTGTAGCATCAGTAAAAAATTCACTTAAAATCCTTCAAAAACTATTTTTAGAGTTGCTCAAACTCCACAGGAAGCCTGTCATTGAATTTTAGAGGTACTTTTATGCGCTCCCTTGTTTTCTTCAAAACTGTTAAGTGATGGAAGGGTGTTAAGCATCGCGGTCAAAAGTCACAATTTTGAATTTTGGTGTGAAAATGAGATTTGCTGTGGTTGATAAGATATCAAAAGTTGTGAGTCATATTGATATAGAAGAGCTCATTTTACTGCCCTCAAATAATGATGAAATCCTTGTTTTAAAAGTGGGAAGCTTAGCATTTGAAGAGTGAAACATTGATCCTACTCTCCACCATTGTGATCCTGCATATATTACTTAGCCAGTATTCGAAATATGCCTCAGTGTGATGAAGAGTAAGGTCATAGTGGCCCCTTGATCATGAGCATACCTTAGTGACAAAAGCAGTGAAAAATAAGTTAGAGGTGTTTCTGTCAAGCTTGTGTTAAAGACTGTGGAATTTAAAGAGGGCAGAGTTTTGTGGAAGGGAAGTCTATATGGTTGAATGCTACAGGATTCTATATAACCAATCAAAAGCAAAATTAACTCTGTCACTTATTAAACACAGTGACCTTGACTATGTGAATATATTTTGATTGACTGTGTTTACATTATTAAATATATTTGGTGAGCTGTATACAAGGAGGGTAGTGCTTTGTTCAAAAGGAAGTTTATTGGAATTTGACTCCTACAGGCCTTTGATAAACACCTCAGAAGCATTTCAAAACTCTGCCACTTTAGCTCATATACACAGTAACTTTGATTCTGTAAGATCCATTTTATGGTTGACTGTCTTCATGTTGTTGGTTCTAATGATGAAGTATCTACAAGGAAAAGAAGGTTTTGAAGCTAAGAAGATTGTGTTTGGCCCTCTTCTGAAAAAGGACAAGGGTGTTCTATGTCCTCAAAAGATCACAGAGCAGAGTGCCCTTAACACAATATACAAAAAATCTTTTTGACTGTGTTCATATTGTTGAGTTTATTGGTATAAGACTGCTACAAGGCCTTTGTAATCGCATCAAAAGCATTACATTTTTGTCACCCTATCCTATAAACAGAAACCCTTGACTATATTGGTACACTTTGTGATTAACTGTTTGCATATGGTTGAATCCACTGGTGGAGTGGCTTACACCAGAGGGGAGCAGTGTTTTGAAATGAGAAGGTTATGGTTTTTCTTTTGGTTGAAGCACAAGGTTATGCTGTGTCCTCAAAACATCAAAAGCAGAACACCCCTACCACAAAACACAGAAAAGGTCACTTGGACTGTGTTTCTTTAACTGACTGTGTTTTTGGTTATTTTATTATTATTATTGTTGAGTGGCATACAAAGAGAAAGAGCAGTGTTTTTGAATTAAAGAGGTCTTTATTTTTCCTTCCTCTACCAAGAAAAGGCTATCTTATTTCCTCAAAACACCAACAAGCTAAGTACCCTCACACAGGAAAGTCACTTTGACTATGTTTGTCTTTGTTGACTGTGTATTCATTGGCTGATTGATATACAAAGGCAAGAAAATGTATTGTTTGGAAGAAGCAGGGGTCTTATATTAAAGAGGGCATCACACACAACAATTGAAACCATGGTTTCCTGGATCAAAACAGTGACCGACAGAGAAGGTAGAAGTTTTGTTTGAGCAGCAAGAAGATGATGAACAAGGCCATGACAGTGACGAAGCAAGGGCAACCAAGAGATGATACACAACAGCATCCTGATGAGGGCAAGCGAATACAAGACATGGATCGCGAAGGGCATTCTCCAAAGTATGTGCTATCTGCCTCTCCTAGGTAAGGGGCCATGACTTCTTCACCAAAGCCAGAATGCCAAATATGAGCTAAAGGCCGCCCAAGAGAAATTGAAGGAGGCAAAGGGGAAACGCCCGACACGGAAAGAGAAGAAAGACATATCAGCGCTTGACATTTTGGCTTCAGCTTCGGAGCATGTTGCCAAGGACCCTTGAGGGCCATGCATACCAATTTTGGGCCCATTTCGACAACTTTTGGTTTTTTGACATTTTTGAGTTTTTGGTCAAAAACTCATAAATTTTCCATTTCATTTTGAAGATTTTTCAAGGGAGGAGAATAGTACCATCAGATGCCATAATTTCATGAGCATGTCCTCAGCGATTTTCAGAGCATTTGGAGATCATTTTCCCCCTCAAAATGGCGGAAGAGGCTCGCATTTTGCACATTCTGCCCGGTCTATCAACAGACTGTAATTTTCTGGCTTTTTACACACAGGTACAGATTTGGAGGATTTCCAGGCATCAGATTGAGGTGATTTCAGTTGCGCCAGAAAGTAGACACGCAGAGATTTCCAACGAGCTATCATTAGCCTCGTTTCGACACCGGGAAGGCTACCAAATGTTTCTAGCAAGTCAGAGGACCTTTTTCTGATATAAATTTGAAGTATTTTTGTAATTTTTGAACCTCAAAAATCTGCTTTTTCCAAATGTGCGTTTAGCTATTTTTACACTTGGAAAATGATACAAAGTCAATTAAATTCCCTTTTTTAGCAATTTTTAGATATTTTATGAGATATTTTTGTGCCTTGGGCTTTGCAAAGCCTCAAGGACAAGTTTAGATATTTTTATTAGGCCAATGAGGATGAAAGTTGAACCATGAGGTTTTCCTCACTTGAGCCTATTTATTCCACAAGCTCTCATTGTAAACAAGGCTGAACTTGAGAAGAGAAGCAATATATTGGTCATATGAGCTTTGGAGAAAATACTTGTGTTATGCTTTTGGATTGCCTCTTGAATTTTCTTGGATGGATGATGAAGGATTGTTGATGGATTCCATGACATGGTAGAATGGTATAGTGTTTCTTGCTTTGTTGTTGTCTTCTAGTTTTCATTCATGATACATTTTTCTTGCTTGCTATAGATCAGTAGAGATTAAATTTGAGATATGCCCATGAAGGCACCTCAAAATTCCTGAATCTTCATAGCTTTTATGTTTTCTTCTTCCTTAGTTGCATTAAAGAATTCTTAACTGCTCTTTAAGAACTTGAGGATATTGTTGCTAGTTTCATTAATAGTTCTATGCATGTTGAGTAGGATGTATGGTGTGCCCTGCTTACCTATGACTATCCATAGTTCCATACATGAAGCTATCTCTTTGACTGATTAAGATTATCATTTTGTTTGAACCAAGGAGGCCTAGTCTCGATCTAGCCCTTTGCCTAAAACTATGCAAATCTTGTTGTTCAAAGTGCCCAATGACTTGAAGTACTGTGTTTAGGCGTTCCGGCATAGTGTTTTGAGTTGTTAGTCCATCTTATGTGTTTTCCCCAAAATCTGATAGCCATTTCCCAAAGTTAGAAGGTCTTATACTTCTATGCATGGCTTGAATGTTTGTTTCTATGTATTGATTAGTTTATAGTTACATTTTGCATGATTAATGGTTTGCCCTACCATGTTTATGTTATCTATTGAACCAGTGATGCTTGAAACTCTTTGTTGTTCACAAAATTGATGTCCATTTACTCCATTTTGCCCTAAGATCCTTTCTACCTTGAATCAAATCGGGCCTTCAACAACCTTGTATCGTCATCTAATAGCTTTGTTGACCTTTTGACCCCATAGCCCAGTTAATCTAACATCTTGTTATCTATTTTATATCTTTGATCAGTTTCATCCCTCACAACTTAAAAAACAAAAATAAAAAACTTACTTCATAACTAGCCTAAAATCAGAATACAATAAACAAACATATAGATATCCCTTACGCATATAGAGAGAGCCCTCTCTGAGTCCAGGAAGGCTAGATCCTTGGGCTCCAAAGCTTGGTTTGATGTTACATCATCATTTGGCTCACCAATCGGCCAAATCACGGGACCCTAACATAATGGCGATCACGATGGGACCTATTGAGTACATGACAGTCTAGCAAACTTTTATAAACTCCTTAGTCCTTCAACTTTTAACTTAAACCATCAGCCTTTAGAATCATTTAGTGTAAAATCTCTGTTTCACCATCTTAGCAAAGTGATGAATCAGGTTTATAACACTCTTACATCCTAGGCTGCACATAAAACTCAGAAAAAACCACAAAAACTCCTTTAGATTGGTTTTTGATAGTATTGGTGGTGGACCATACAAATATACCTCAAAACAACTAAAAATCCACCTGGCGACTCCACTAGCCTCCAGTAGGCCTTACTACCTTGCTAAATTTTAGAATACCATCTGATTTAGCCACCTCATCGCCACCCTAACATAATGGCGATCACGGTGGGACCTATTGAGTTCATGATAGTCTAGCAAACTTTTATAGACTCCTTAGTCCTTCAAATTTTAACTTAAACCATCAGCCTTTAGAATCATTTAGTGTAAACTCTCTGCTTCACCATCTTAGCAAAGTGATGAATCAGGTTTATAACACTCTTACATCCTAGGCTGCACATAAAACTCAGAAAAAACCACAAAAAATTCCCTTAGATTGGTTTTTGTCAATATTGGTGGTGGACCATACACACATATCTCGAAAACAACCAATTTCCACCTGGCGACTCCACTAACCTCTAGTAGGCCTTACTATTTTACCGAACTCTAGGTTACTATCCGATAGACCTATCCCATCGCTCACTAACATAGCGGGAGATGGTGGGACACTGAGTACATGATAGTCTAGCAAACTCTTATAGACTCTTTGGTCCTTTAGATACTTAAACAAGCAAGCAATCCATAGACCCATTTAGAGTAAACTCTTTTTGTTCTCGCCACCCTAGCAAGGTGTTGAAACAAATTTAGAATACTTTAAACCATAGATTGCACATAAAACTCAGAAAATCAAAAACATTTCCATATTAGTTACCGATGGTGGACCATAGCTATCTTCACAAAAACAACCTAGTTCCACCTGGCGACTC
This sequence comes from Pinus albicaulis, assembly GCA_034641835.2. NCBI lineage: Eukaryota > Viridiplantae > Streptophyta > Pinopsida > Pinales > Pinaceae > Pinus > Pinus albicaulis. The sequence goes on along the minus strand of CM076575.1, from coordinate 42,366,822 downwards.
CACTAGTCCATCCCTTTTATTTTGACCATCCTTCACCTTAGTAGAACTTTAGAGAGACCACTCATCCAGAACATTCACCAATACCATTCTCTCTAAACTCTAGATCCAAAATCTGGCTTCACGAAGAATCAACACCAGATCCCATCCAGATCCAATCCCCCTATCATAGTAGATGACCCAGAGAAGATTCTGTGGCAAGCTTCCGAAACTGACCATCTAGCTACTGGTAGATCCATCCGTAAAACAAGATCAGTACCTGAACATCTCACTATCCTACCAGATTCACCTTTTGAATTAGAGTCGTCAAAAACTCTTTTCAGAAGTAGATCTCATAGTAAGATAAACTTTGACGATCTTGAAACCCTAGACCAATCACACAGTCATAGTAGAGAAGCCTCACCTTCCACCCCCCCTGACTTTCAACTTCTTCATTACTTTGGCTCCCACCATCCCAGATCTTCTCAAAACCAGATCACTAGTCCAAGTTCATCCGCCACACCTGTCCAAACCACCACTGTTCAAACCACCTCATCTCATCCCACTATTCCTCATCTTGTACATCATCCATTAGCTCCCGTCATGGCAGCCTGGTATGCACCTTTGGTGTTGCCACCGCCCTTGGCTCTTCTCCCAAATAAATATCAAGACAAAATCCCACACTTTACCAGAGAAGACACCACCACACCTCAACAACATATAAGTAGGATGACTGATGCTTATGAATACCTGGAGGTACAAGACGAGACCGTCAGAATGATAATATTCGCCCAAAGTCTTGGTGGTGAACCCAAAACATGGTTCAAAAGCTTAACTCCAAATAGCATCCACAATATCCCAGAACTACATCAAATCTTCAGAAATAGGTGGGAAATCCGAAGAAACCCTATTCAAATCCTGTCAGAATATAACAACCTAAAACGGGAAAATGGGGAAAGTGTCTAGGCTTACTGCACTAGGTTCAACAGTGTATATAACGCCCTCCCGCCTCACTTCAAACCCCCTCTTGGTTTAGTCTTGGAAAAATTCCCCGAGGGTTTTGATCCAGACATGACATATCATCTGAGAGTAAAGGACCCCCCTACCCTAGAGGAAATGCAACAAATAGCCATAAAAACAGAAGCCAACTTAGCAGAAAAAAGAGCCAGGACTAGATTAGAAGGAAAAGTCCCATATAGAGATAAGGACTCCACTTCATCTCCTTCCCTAGATCCTAGAATAGATGGCCTGATCAAATCCATGACAAAGATGTGGGAAAAAATGAGTGAAAAAGTGCCTCCTAGGGACAACCAACCAAACCCTCAAAACCGGAAACAAGGCTTTAGAAAAGATCAGTCTCAAAATAAACCAAGAGGAAATGATCAGCAGATCAGAACATCCTTCAGTGAGAATTATGTTGATGAAGAGAATAAGGATACCGCACCCATTGATGAAAATCATTGGAAACTCATAGGTTCTGATAACGAGAGTAAGGTTTACCTCACAGCAGAAGAGCAAGAGTTATGCTCCCCAAGTCAGGACGAAACCGACTATGAAGATCTCGAAGACCCTGCCATAGATTTTCAGAATGCCATTATAGAAGCTCATAGGCAGTATAACCTTAGAAGCAGAAAAAACCAAGACCACTCCGAGAAGAGTAGCCCTGACACTGCTAAAACCTCTGACACCATCCTTAAAAAAACCATGGATAGCAACAAAATTGTGGCCAAGAAAATTGACCAAAACAAAGATAAAGCTATTCAAACAAGTCTTAGCTCGGATACTCCTAGTACCTCCACAAAGATTCCCGAGGTGACTGTGTCAAACAAGGTCTCAAACCAGAATCAACAAATTAAGAGCATAGAAAAGGTCATGTCCAAAAAAGATGAAACAAATCTGCCCAAACTACAAACTCCTTTTAGTTTCGAAGGGGAAGTTTCCGAAATAAAAATTACCATACCCCTTACTGAGCTAATAATTGTAGATAGGTATAGATCTCAAATTTTCAAAGTTTTTGACATAGGGAGCGAGGCAGATACTTTAAATCTAACTGAAAACAAACCCGAGCTCTTATTCGGCCTGAAAATAGAAGGTCAATACCAAGAAGGATCTGTTTCTCCTTCCCATGTGAGCCTGAACATATGGGACAATATATTACATAATGCCATGTTAGATTCTGGTGCCTCCCATAACCTCATGCCTAAAGCAGTCATGGAAAACCTGGGACTAGAAGTAATTCAACCTCTGGTAACTCAAGCAGTCATGGAAAACAATACTCCCATTTATTCCACTCATTCCAATTTATATTCTTTTATCTTATACAATGAAAGTGATATAAACAAGCAGATCATGGAAAAGGAAGAAGTTCTCAAACCATCAGAAACACATTTTCCGTTACTAGATGCAGAAACTAATAACCAAAACTTCTCTGATCTTTCTCCTGTTAATCTTGCATATCATAAGTCAGAAAATAGATTTGTAAATCAAGTTGAAGAAAAGAAATCTGGTAGTCCAATGTACATGGCTGGTGACATTGCTTATGTTAATGATTCTCAAATGTTTGATCAATATGTTGACTTATATGATTTCCAAACAGAAGCTAACTTTGCAGAAGATTCATTTTTTGATTTTCAGGAGGAAGCTCAGTTTCATAAACTTGAGAAAAGTGAGCAGCTATTACAGGTCATCTATAACACTGATAAGGAGAGCCTTGAAAGTTCAGAAGTAAGTGAAGAGTCTCAGACTCTTGACTCTACTTCACTTCAGTCCGTCAAATATAACATTCACATAATTGGAAATCAACTGTTTTTCAGCTTTGACAATGAGGTTGAGAAGGATGATGAAATTCTTGAGCAGGTTATAAATAAAAAGTTTTTTCCTGAAATGGTTGAAGAAGTCACTTTGGATAGGGAATATTCCTTAACTCCATATTTGCAGCCACCAAGTTCCATTGAGTTACAAATTGCAGATGAAGAAGTAGAGGCTGATAAACACATGAGAGTTGTCACACTGTCCTTTCAAGATAATTTACTATCAAAGTGTATCCTTGCTCATCAACCTGATAACCTTCACACAGTGTTCATCCCACCCTATCAAAACACATCAGCTTGGCAAGAAAACTACACTGCAATATGTGATGAGTCTGACATTTCAAGTGATCAGGAGCAAAAGGAAGAGTTGCTTTACCGGGAGAGTCCCAAATATAGTCAAGTGGAAGAAAGAGTAGTCCCGAATGAAGCCTATATCTCAAATCCTCTAGATCAAGTATTATTCCAAGATCCATTTGTTGTTTTCCTTGAGAAATCTGAAAGAGTAGTCTTGAATGAAGCCTATATCTCAAAACCTCTAGATCAGGTATTTTTCCAAGATCCATCCGTTGTTTTCCTTAAGAAGTCTAAAAGAGTAGTGGGTTCTATCATAAACAAGTTGCTACCAAGAATGAGAAAAAGCTTAAGCACTACTGTCCAAAAACCAGCCAAATGGGAGTGGTCTTTTCAGTACTTTAACATCATGAAAGAACTAAACCAGAATCACCCATTTGATCATCTACTTGACTGGTTTCATTAGAAAGAAGAGTTCACCAAATGAATGTATGTTGTGTACAGTTTAGATTAGGATAGGTAGATAGTTAAAACTCAGCCTTGTGAGCACTTTTTTCATTTGTAGTTTGTTTGAAGAAAAAGTGAAAAAGCAGAAAATACAAAAACAGTGAAAAGTAGAAAAAGAGGGTAGTTTCTAAAAAGCAGTGGTAAAGCCCCATGTTCCAAAAAACAGTCCTTCGGAAATCGCACAAGTCTAAATGCCGCTACTAGTACTTCAATGTCTTGTTCAGCTATCTAGCCTAATCATAGCTGAGCATGTTTAAATTTATTTGCTGATAAGTTAGTGAGTGAAAAAGATGGTCAACATTGTGTAAGATTGACTTATCACAGAGAGTAGATTAGGGAGAGATTCTAGTTCCACATGCCTAAAACAGAACCAAAGAGATAAGCGAGGGATGAAAAACATATTGTACATCTTAGCCCCGCTTTTCTAAATTTCCTTTATGCAGAATAATATTTGTGTGCAGCTTGTCCTTATCATGCCGCAAATACATGACAAATCAGATTGTCTAATCCTGATTTGATCATCTTTTAAATTTCGTGTTTAGATTAGAGAACAAAATCCTATCAAACTGCTTAATCTTGACAGTTGATCTAGCATAGGTAGAGTAATGAAGGAGTTCATCAGTTTAATCTGAACTCCCGACAGATATAAGAGTAGAAATAGATAGGTTCATTTTGCAAAAAGAAAAATATACATTGTCAAAGGGCTGCTAGTTCAAATGCGCCAAAGAGAAGAAAAAATGTTAGAAAAGATAGTGGGTAGGTAGAAATATCATTGATGTTAACCATGTTGTCACTTTTCAGAAATAGCATCAAAGAAGGGTGAAATTTTGCGCCAATGGGTAAGGCACTGGTCTTCATAAGCCAAAGATCTGAATTCTGGACACCTCCTGACGAGGAGCTGCCCTCCCCAAATGGAGCCACTGTTAGTCATCAATATTTTTCACTTGTTAGTGATGACTAGATCCATAGCTGAGTTTTATAGAAGCTGATCTCCATATGTCAATTTGTCATCTAGAAAACCCTCATAAAACTTTTTTTCGCCCTCCTAATTTTCAGTCCGCCCATGTCAAGGTTAAACCTCATTATCACTATCCTATCTAGCTTTAGCCCTACTGGTCTGCCCATCAGCTCTAAAAGGACAATCCAAGTCTGTTTCAAAAGCCTCCCTTAAGTTAGGAAGTGGCGCTTTAAGGCATTTTACCCTTGGCAACCATCAAAGGGCCAAAAAACCCCCATCTGCTACAGACCAATCATGACAGACCTCCCACTCTGCAAATGAAATTGATAACAGCCCTAAGTCGCGCCACTTACACACCCCTAAGTCTCAGCAATGCATAGACCACAGTCTCAAGCTGATTTTAGGTGTTTTACAGTGTTTTATGGATTTGACAAAGACAGGAAACATGTCATCATCTTAGAAGAAATTTCTTGAATCTACATTTAGAAGAACAACTGCTTCTCAAATGTAAACATGAGCCTGAGATATATTTTCAAGACAGAGAGTTTCTCATAAAAACCTGGCAGCTCCATTCAGCATGAAAACACAGTAGAAGAAAGACAACACTGTCAAACAGACTTGTAATTTGTCATGGCCAAGAACCTCCTTCATCTACAAGCAGATGGTTAAGGCGCCTCCTTCATCTACAAGCAGAGGGCGATGGTCAATATTGACTTCAAGGATTGCAAAACTTACTATAAGCACAGGTTTGTTTTTTACTAGACAATAAAACAGTGACTCTAGGTTTCTGAGTGAAAGTGATGATCAAAACAGGGCTAAGATCTGAAATGTGCAAGACAAAAGAAAACAGAGTTTTTGGTCTTGTGTCCTAAGAAAGAGAATCATTTGACGTTTCAGTCATCATCAGGGCGCATCAAAAAAGGACTCCTTTAATCAAAGCTATCATAACAAAAATCTCTGCAGGGGTGTTAATATGAATAGCTCCAATCAGTCTTGAGCAGGAAAATACTTCAGTAAAAAGACCCCTGTGTGTTCTTTTGTTTCTGTTGAAATGTGAAATACAATCCATGGTTTCTGGATGAACATGAAGAAGAGGTAGGAAAGTAGTACACAACCCCAGATATAAGACATCTTAATATCAGTCAAAGCGCCAGTGTAAGTCCAGCTGTTTCAAGCTACACTCCACCACAAAGACAGGTGTTTTCTTCAGATATAGCAGGTTGGTGTTTTCAGATTTTCATTAGGAAGAAGATGGCTAATAAAAGCCTTGGTATCTGTGAAATATGCCAGCAGTTTTTCCACATCTTTTATACTTTCCTCCTCAACACAAAGACAGAAACTGGTTATGATCCGAGTTTTAAAAACCCTGGGACAACATGCCAAGCTAATCAGGCATGTCTTTCTTGAAAGCAGCTTCATTCATGAACAGGTGCCTTTTTAAAAAATGCTAAAACAGCTGACACAGACAATCTAGGTTTATGTCATCAAGATACACGACCATTGAAACTATTGTTCATAATAGGCAAAGAGATGCTTTGACCTACTGTCAATATGTTGGAAAGTTTGAAACAAACATAGGTGTCATTATTCAAATGGACAAAGACATCATGGTAACATTTTCTGAGCAGAGACAGTATAGTGAAACGCAGCGCCCCTCTTGATCAATAAACCATGACAAAGTCCAAATAAATGCAGCAATTTTGGACACCTACAGTTGGAAAGGGTTGATGAAGCGCTTGGAGACAGAAGTTGTCAAAACAAGTTAAAGGATAAGCCTCATCATTTCAAAAGACAAAGACAGGTATGACATTCAAGAATCAGGAATATAAAGATATTGGGGTAACATTTCAGTTTCTTTTTCAACAAAGAGCACTGAAAATGAATCTACAAGTTCATAAGATGCAAGAAAGACCTTGGCACTTTTCTCAGGTTCTGGAACTCATTAAGAGCAAAGGAGGCATGCCACTGTCACAAAGGTATGGCACTTGCCTTATGAACACAAGTCAAGACACTCTGCTGTCACGTTTGGAAGAGAGGTAAAGTAGTACATTCTAAGTTAGTTTGCAGGAGTTTCATTACCTTGGAAGCACAAAGAAGAACATATAAACTAACAGGTTTCATCCCCATGGAAAAAGATTGTGAAAACAGATAGTCAAAATGGTAAAAAGGGATCTTGATCTCAAAACAAACTCTGCCATCATGGTCAAAAGGAAGCCAAGCATTTGTCAAAAAGGCCATCCCCACAGTAAAAAAGAGGCTCAAATATCTCATCTTAGAAAATACAAAGGGATAGTAAAATTTCATGGTTGTTGAATCATAATACCTCTGCCACAGTGAAATTAGGGTTAAGGAGCGCCCGGGCAGTTTGATTAAAAATGATTTTCTGACCAAAAAGAGATGAAATTTACAAAAGTGAGAGAGTTTTTTGTCCCTCATAGGTTCAAGAAGAAAAACCTCCTTCAGTTTCTACACAGGTATCATGGTTTGTGAGAAACGTGAAAAATTCAGATGTCACGGGAGAATTTCTGCACCAGGATTCATCATTTTGACCATTGATGGGACAGTCAGATTTTGAACAACCAAATTGACTCCAAATAAAAAAATTCAAGTTTTTATGAAAAATAGACTTCCATAGCTTTCCGATGAGCCATCTTGGGCCAAATTCCAACAACAGGAAGGCCTTCAAAATGGGTTGCAAAGTTGCGCGACACGTTCAGAAATCTGCGTGGCGCGTTTAGGCCGAAAATTTCCAAAGGGATGAACTGATGCGTGGCGCGCCTGTAGCATCAGTCAAAAATTCACTTAAAATCCTTCAAAAACTATTTTTAGAGCTGCTCAAACTCCACAAGAAGCCTGTCATTGAATTTTAGAGGTACTTTTATGCGCTCCCTTGTTTTCTTCAAAACTGTTAAGTGATGGAAGGGTGTTAAGCATCGCGGTCAAAAGTCACAGTTTTGAATTTTGGTGTGAAAATGAGATTTGCTGTGGTTTATAAGATATAAAAAGTTGTGAGTCATATTGATATAGAAGAGCTCATTTTACTGCCCTCAAATAATGATGAAATCCTTGTTTTAAAAGTGGGAAGCTTAGCATTTGAAGAGTGAAACATTGATCCTACTCTCCACCATTGTGATCCTGCATATATTACTTAGCCAGTATTCGAAATATGCCTCAGTGTGATGAAGAGTAAGGTCATAGTGGCCCCTTGATCATGAGCATACCTTAGTGACAAAAGCAGTGAAAAATAAGTTAGAGGTGTTTCTGTCAAGCTTGTGTTAAAGACTGTGGAATTTAAAGAGGGCAGAGATTTGTGGAAGGGAAGTCTATATGGTTGAATGCTACAGGATTCTATATAACCAATCAAAAGAAAAATTAACTCTGTCACTTATTAAACACAGTGACCTTGACTATGTGAATATATTTTGATTGACTGTGTTTACATTATTAAATATATTTGGTGAGCTGTATACAAGGAGGGTAGTGCTTTGTTCAAAAGGAAGTTTATTGGCATTTGACTCCTACAGGCCTTTGATAAACACCTCAGAAGCATTTCAAAAATCTGCCACTTTAGCTCATATACACAGTAACTTTGATTCTGTAAGATCCATTTTATGGTTGACTGTCTTCATGTTGTTGGTTCTACTGATGAAGTATCTACAAGGAAAAGAAGGTTTTGAAGCTAAGAAGATTGTGTTTGGCCCTCTTCTGAAAAAGGACAAGGGTGTTCTATGTCCTCAAAAGATCATAGAGCAGAGTGCCCTTACGCAATATACAAAAAATCTTTTTGACTGTGTTCATATTGTTGAGTTTATTGGTATTAGACTGCTACAAGGCCTTTGTAATCGCATCAAAAGCATTACAACTTTGTCACCTTGTCCTATAAATAGAAACCCTTGACTATATTGGTACACTTTGTGATTAACTGTTTGCATATGGTTGAATCCACTGGTGGAGTGGCTTACACCAGAGGGGAGCAGTGTTTTGAAATGAGAAGGTTATGGTTTTGCTTTTGGCTGAAGCACAAGGTTATGCTGTGTCCTCAAAACATCAAAAGTAGAACACCCCTACCACAAAACACAGAAAAGGTCACTTGGACTGTGTTTCTTTAACTGACTGTGTTTTTGGTTATTTTATTATTATTATTGTTGAGTCGCATACAAAGAGAAAGAGCAGTGTTTTTGAATTAAAGAGGTCTTTATTTTTCCTTCCTCTACCAAGACAAGGTTGTCTTATTTCCTCAAAACACCAACAAGCTAAGTACCCTCACACAGGAAAGTCACTTTGACTATGTTTGTCCTTGTTGACTGTGTATTCATTGGCTGATTGATATACAAAGGCAAGAAAAGGTATTGTTTGGAAGAAGCAGGGGTCTTATATTAAAGAGGGCATCACACACAACAATTGAAACCATGGTTTCCTGGATCAAAACAGTGACTGACAGAGAAGGTAGAAGTTTTGTTTGAGCAGCAAGAAGATGATGAACAAGGCCATGACAGTGACGAAGCAAGGGCAACCAAGAGATGATACACAGCAGCATCCTGATGAGGGCAAGCGAATACAAGACATGGATCGCGAAGGGCATTCTCCAAAGTATGTGCTATCTGCCTCTCCTAGGCAAGGGGCCATGACTTCTTCACCAAAGCCAGAATGCCAAATATGAGCTAAAGGCCGCCCAAGAGAAACTGAAGGAGGCAAAGGGGAAACGCCCGGCACGGAAAGAGAAGAAAGACATATCAGCTCTTGAAATTTTGGCTTTAGCTTCGGACCATGTTGCCAAGGACCCTTGAGGGCCATGCATACCAATTTTGGGCCCATTTCGACAACTTTTGGTTTTTTGACATTTTTGAGTTTTTGGTCAAAAACTCATAAATTTGCCATTTCATTTTGAAGATTTTTCAAGGGAGTAGAATAGTACCATCAGATGCCATAATTTCATGAGCATGTCCTTAGCGATTTTCAGAGAATTTGGAGATCATTTGCCCCCTCAAAATGGCGGAAAAGGCTCGCATTTTGCACATTCTTCCTGGTCTATCAGCAGACTGTAATTTTCTGGCTTTTTACACACAGGTACTGATTTGGAGGACTTCCGGTCATCAGATTGAGGTGATTTCAGTTGCACCAGAAAGTAGACACGCAGAGCTTTCTAACGAGCTATCATGAGCCTCGTTTCGACACCGGGAAGGCTGCCAAATGTTTCCAGCAAGTCAGGGGACCTTTTTCTGATATAAATTTGAAGTATTTTTGTAATTTTTGAACCTCAAAAATCTACTTTTTCCAAATGTGCGTTTAGCTAATTTTACACTTGGAAAATGATACAAAGTCAATTAAATTCCCTTTTTTAGCAATTTTTAGATATTTTATGAGATATTTTTGTGCCTTGGGCTTTGCAAAGCCTCAAGGACAAGTTTAGATATTTTGATTAGGCCAATGAGGATGGAAGTTGAACCATGAGGTTTTCCTCACTTGAGCCTATATATTCCAAAGGCTCTCATTGCAAACAAGGCTGAACTTGAGAAGAGAAGCAATATATTGGTCATATGAGCTTTGGAGAAAATACTTGTGTTATGCTTTTGGATTGCCTCTTGAATGTTCTTGGATGGATGATGAAGGATTGTTGATGGATTCCATGACATGGTAGAATGGTATAATGTTTCTTGCTTTGTTGTTGTCTTCTAGTTTTCATTCATGATACATTTTTCTTGCTTGCTATAGATCAGTAGAGATTAAATTTGAGATATGCCCATGGAGGCACCTCAAAATTCCTGAATCTTCATAGCTTTTATGTTTTCTTCTTCCTTAGTTGCATTAAAGAATTCTTAACTGCTCTTTAACAACTTGAGGATATTGTTGCTAGTTTCATTAATAGTTCTATGCATGTTGAGTAGGATGTATGGTGTGCCTTGCTTACCTATGACTGTCCATAGTTCCATACATGAAGCTATCTCTTTGACTGATTAAGATTATCATTTTGTTTGAACCAAGGAGGCCTAGTCCCGATCTAGCCCTTTGCCTAAAACTATGAAAGCTTGTTTGTCAAAGTGCCCAATAACTTAAAGTATTGTGTTTAGGCGTTCCGACATAGTGTTTTGAGTTGTTAGTCCATCTTATGTGTTTTCCCCAAAGTCTGATAGCCATTTCCCAAAGTTAGAGGGTCTTATACTTCTATGCATGGCTTGAATGTTTGTTTCTATGTGTTGATTAGTTTATAGTTACATTTTGCATGATTAAGGGTTTTCTTTACCATGTTTATGTTATCTATTGAACCAGTGATGCTTGAAAATCTTTGTTGTTCACAAACTTGATGTCCATTTACTCCATTTTTCCCTAAGATCCTTTCTACCTTGAATCAAATCGGCCCTTCAACAGCCTTGTATCGTCATCTAATAGCTTTCTTGACCTTTTGACCCCATAGCCCAGTTAATCTAACATCTTGTTATCTATTTTATATCTTTGATCAGTTTCATCCCTCACAACTTAAAAAACAAAAATAAAAAACTTACTACATAACTAGCCTAAAATTAGAACACAAATAAGCAAACACACAGATATCCCTTACACATATAGAGAGAGCCCTCTCTGAGTCCAGGAAGGCTAGGTCCTTGGGCTCCAAAGCTTGGTTTGATGTTACACTGTCATTTGGCTTGCCAATCAGCCAAATCACGGGAGCCTAACAGGTTGCTCCTGATTTGACGAAAGAAGTTTTTTGCTCCAGAGCACTTTTTTCCAAATCAGCAATGTAACAATGAACCAAATATAAGGTAATTTGTCTATTTATGTCCAAAAAGTTGAAAATTTTCGCAAAAATTTGTTATGCTTATTTTTTCAATCTATCTTAAGCTGCATAACCCGGATGCTTGGAAGTGCCCAGTTTGGTATGTTTTCAGGTACATTTTGAAGAATTTGAGATTTTTTCTAGTTTTTGATCCATGACTGCTGACTCGTCATGGCAGGTATATGATCTTCACTAGCATATAGGTTAGGGAAATCACTTTCCGTTGCATCTTGCATACTAGCCTCCATACCGATCACTTGCCATAGGGTCGATCCCATCAGGTCATGACTATTACACCCATTTCACTCGCCGATTATTTAATCATGACTTGATGGTAGAGCCTTCCTTTACATGGGCTTCTTAGTTAGTTCCTCGCTATCACTTGTTGCCCATGTTGCATTTTATGTAGGCTCAGGAGTCCTCTTTAGTCCCGCCATGACTTACGTGTTGAAGCTTCATTCTTCTTCTTCCTCACTATCACTTTTCTGGCTATTACCCTTGAGGCTCCCTAGTGTTGTTGAGTTGTATTACTGCATTTCATATTGGCTACTTGTTTATCCTGGCCTTTAGCCGGCTTCATTTGGACTCGATGTTTAAGCCAAATTTTGACCTTGTCTATCTGTACAAGTTAACCATTGCATGCACTTAGCTATCGCGACTTGACACCCTTTTATCCATGGATGGAACATTCCTCTGAGTATCGCTTGTTGAAAATGCAGCAAGATGATGGAGCTTAGTGAAATGAAGTCGCCTTCACTAAGTGGGCCCGCAGGCAAATTCTGGCGCAAAATCTATTTTTAGACTATGTCTATTTTTAGACATATGGAGCATGGTTCGGGAATTCCAGTTTGAGATTCTTGGAGCATTGGTCATGTTGGTAAAAATAGATGAGACTCTATTTTTTAGGTCGAAGAGGTCGAAGGCTATTTTTAGACCGCCTCTCCTAAAAATAGGGAAGTCAAATATTATTTACCCTTAATAATATTTGGACTCTAAACAGCAGTTTACTCTCTTGGAGCACTTCAGTTTGAGCTACGGATGTGGCACATGCAACTTCCAGAAGGAAATATGCTTTTCTTATGGGGTATTGAGCTCATGCATGGTTGACTTAAGTTGGACTTCAGTGGCAGAAGTTTGGAGGAGTTAATGAGACAAATAGTGGAGTTGTGTTCTGTTTATTTTAGTTGAACTAGTTGAGATTAGTTTAACTAACTAATCAATTAGTTATGGTTGGAGTGAATTAAATATTATTTAATTAATTAATTAGTAACTCATTATTCAACTCAAGAACACATCAGTTCACTATAGTGCATGATCAGTTCAATGGAGACCAGTGAAAGAGGTAGATGAAAGGGTGGAGTTAGCTATCAATGGCGACATCAGTTGTGCATGAGATTTGCACCACACTTGGAGGATTTGTCCATGACAATTGCGCAGTCAAGCCAAGGAGATTCGAACCTTGGATCTCTATATAGACAAGCCTGGATTGCGCAATAGAGGCAAGGCAATTGGCGGTGAGTTTTGAACCAGTAACCTGTTCAAAACTGAGCTAGATTGTGGGTAACTGTATGAGAAAGTACTGAGTACTTGTGAGGAGTATTGTACTGAGTTTGTTACTTGATTTATCCATTATAATATACACAATAGATGTGGGGTTTTCAGCTATAAGCTTTCCCCATACATACTGTGTTAATATGTATGATGATTTGATGTGTTATCGCTTGATTTTATTTCCGCATGTTTGATGATCTGAGTGGAAGAGATTATGTGTTGCATATAAATTCGAATTGTATGTGATCAGGATAGTCTCAGTGGATAATTAATCATTATTCAGCAAATTTATACATGGTATCGGAGCTATTGAAGCAGAGATTGATCATCACAGTGATTACAAACTTATTTCGGTAGACAGAGTCTGCATGCGGGCCAGGTAGCCTCCGGATTCATCTTTCTTCGGAAAGTGAAAGGTCTGGTAAATGCCCCTTGCATTTGATCTCTGTGCTAGAAATAATTTGTTCTCACGATCTAGAGTGGTTGAGCTTTGAGGTGGAATTCGAAGTTTTGCAGCAGTTTTGTTTTCTTGGTGCCGGTGTTGAAAATGTCTTTCAACGGTTTGCGACTCGAATATGCTCTTGAAGGCAGTTCGAATTATGTTGCATGGAAGGATCGCATAGAAGCAGTATTAGAAGATAATGGTCTCAAGGAGTTCGTAGATATGGATGTCCAAAAGCCCACTGATCCTGCTGAAGTCGATGCATGGCAAAAGAAGATGGCGAAGTGTCGAAGGATCCTGTTGGAGGGCGTCAAGGATCATATTGTATCCAGCCTGCATGGAAAGGCTTCTCCATTTCTTATGTGGAAAGCTTTGACGGATCTATTCCAGAGTAAGAGTGACCAAAGGAAGCTGGCGCTCAAAGATAAGCTCAGGAACATCAAGATGGAGAAGGGCGACAGTATCGCCAAATACCTCCCGAAGTTCACTCAATGCAGAGATGAACTGGGAAGTGTGGGGGTTACTGTCGATGAAGAGGACATGGTCGACCTGGCTCTCCTTGGTCTTCCGAAGGCTTGGCACTCATATCAAGATAGTGTCAATGGTCGGGAGAAGCTGCCGGGATGGGAGCGCCTTTGGGCGGATCTCATGCAGGAGGAGATAAGGAGGACTACTCAAGATGGATCTTCATCAAAGGGAGCCGATGAAGAAAACTGCGCTTTGGTGGCCAAAGCAAAGAAAGGGAAGGGTAAGAAAACCTCTCATTCTGGTGCAAAGGGAAAGAAGCAGGATATGGCGAAAGTGAAGTGTTTTCACTGCCATGATCATTGACATTATGCTACCAATTGTCCAAAGAAGAAGAAGAACAAGCAAGCGGGAAGATCTGCAGATGGAGAAGCTTTGGCTTCACAGTTCGAGCTTGACTTTTCACTGATTGCATGCTTGGTTTCAAGTGTGCTGGGATCGGTATGGTTCTTGGATAGCGGTGCATCATTTCATATGACGGGAGATCGGGAGTTGTTCTCAGATCTGGAGGACAAATATTTGGGTGTGCACATCGAGATGGGCGATGATGGTAGATACAGTGCGACTGGTATCGGTACCATATCCTTTCAGAGGGAGTCTGGTAAACCCTTTGTATTGAGGGATGTCATGCATGTACCTGGATTGAAGAAGAACTCGATCTCTGTGGCGATGTTGGAGGATAAGGGGTATGATGTGGTCTTCAGCGAAGGAAAATCCTTCCTGCGCAGTAAGACTACTGGAGAGACCCGGAAGATAGGGGTTCGAACCAAGAACCTTTATCAGTTGCAGGTAGATGGCTGCGCAGCTATGGCATGCAAAGTGGGAGAAGTGGTGAGCCGGGATGATGAGGGTGAACTGTGGCACAGGAGATTGGGCCACCTTCACCATGGAGCTTTGAAGATTCTGCAGCAGATTTCTACTGGGCTTCCTAAGGGCACTCTTGCGCAGTCAGATCAGTGCAAGGGGTGTACCTTGGGAAAGTATGTGAAAGCCACCTTTCACGAGAAGGATAGTCGCGCCACGACGATCCTTGAGAGAGTTCACACAGACGTGTGTGGTCCTTTCTCAGTTGCTTCGACAGCAAAGCACAAGTATTATGTGATCTTTGTTGATTATTTCTCTCGAAAGTGCCGGATCTTCTTCATGCAGAAGAAGAGCGATACATTCGCGAAGTTCTGTGAGTTTAAAGCACTGGTCGAGAAGGAGTCGGGGAAGAAGGTGATTGCTCTAAGGAGTGATAACGGTGGTGAATTCATCTCGGCTGAATTCAAGGAGTTCTGCAGCGCAGAAGGGATTCGGAGAGAGCTCATCGCAGCCCATAACCCACAGCAGAACGGGGTGGCTGAGCGGAAGAACAGAACGATCGTGGGTGCTGCACGGGCGATGTTGCATGATCAGGGCCTACCCCTTCACTTGTGGGCTGAGGCATGCAATACAGCAGTGTATGTGCAGAACCGTTGTCCTCACAAGGTTCTTGGCATGAGTACACCGAAGGAGGCTTATTCTGGCAAGAGGCCTGATATTTCCCATTTGCGGATTTTTGGTTCTCCTGTCTACATGCATGTGACGAAGGATGCAAGAAGGAAGCTGGATCCAACCGCCGAGGTTGGAATATTTGTGGGGTACACTGATACACCTCACAACTATCGGGTGTATTTGTCAGACAGTAGCAAGACTGTTGTGCGACGGGATATAAAATTTCAGGAGGAGAAAGCCATGCAGTGTTCGCTTGAGAGGAAGCTACACTTGCATGCAGATGAGGAGCTGTTAGTTCCTAAGGAGGAGCTTCTGGATGTGGATCAGCCACAGGAGGAGGTTCATGAGGTGGAAGAAACCACCCAGGCAGCGCCAACCATCAGAGGGCGCATGCGCACTACAGAAGCTGAGCGACTGGCTCGGGATGCAGAGAAGGTTGTAGGACCACCCACAGCACAGCGCAGACAGAGACAGTCACCGGATCGGTACACTGGATACATGGCTCTTGTGAGTCAATGTGTTGTGACGGAGCCATCCTCTTTTGAGGAAGCCGTGGAGGAACCCGCATGGGTTGATGCCATGATCGAAGAATATGATTCGATCATCAGGAACAGTGCATGGGAGATTGTCCCAAGACCGGTGGGGAAATCAGTGGTGGGTTCGTGATGGATCTACAAAGTGAAGCAGGCGGCTGACGGGAGTGTGGAGAAGTACAAGGCGAGATTTGTCGCCCGTGGCTTTTCACAGATCGAGGGGATTGACTATGAGGAGACCTTTGCACCTGTCGCAAGGTACTCTTCCATACGTACGATCCTTGCTCTCTCAGCGCAGATGGGGTGGCACATTCATCAGATGGATGTGAAGACTGCGTTCCTCAATGGAGTTATTGAGGAAGAGGTGTACATAGAGCAGCCTGAAGGTTTTGAGATCTTCAGCATTGAGTCGCATGTGTGCCGACTCAAGAGAGCACTGTACGGGCTGAAGCAAGCACCTCGTGCTTGGTACACTCGGATAGACAGCTACTTCACCGGGCTTGGATTCTCCAAGAGTGAGGCGGATCCAAACCCGTACCAGATAGTGGTGGAGGGGAAGCTGTTGATCATCGTACTGTATGTAGATGATCTGATTTTGACTGGCGATGAGCAGTTGATACTTTCATGCAAGGAGGATCTTGCACGAGAGTTTGAGATGAAGGACTTGGGAATCCTTCATTATTTCCTGGGATTGGAGATTTGGCAGTGCAGCGGAGGACTGTTTGTTTCTCAGGGCAAGTATGCCCGAGAGATTCTGGAGAGGTTCAACATGCAAGGCTGCAAGCCTGTTGACACTCCTCTTCCTGGTGGTTGGAGGAAGGAGGATGCTACTTCAGCGGAGGTAGTGGATGCCACCGTCTATCGACAGTTGGTGGGGTCGCTTATGTATCTGGTCAATACACGACCCGATATATGCTATGCAGTTAACCAGCTTTCGCAAGCTATGGTTAAGCCTACCAAGCTCTTTTGGAAGGCAGGCAAGCATGTATTGCGCTATATTAGTGGCACATCGGGATATGGTCTATGGTACAGACAGGAGGATGGAGTGAAGCTTTCTGGCTTCACTGATGCAGATTGGGCAGGGAGCCCAACGGACCGAAAGAGCACATCTGGAGGAGTTTTCAGCATTGGGTCGACAGCAGTTTCCTGGTACAGCAGGAAGCAAAGATCCGTGGCACTCAGGCACTCAGTTCAGTAGAGGCCGAGTACATGGCAGCTAGCTTGGCTGCATGCGAGGCTATTTGGATGAGGAAGATCCTCGTTGGATTGTTCGGGTTGCATTTGGAGCCTACAGTGATTTACTGTGATAACTAGAGTTGCATTAAACTCTCGGCTAATCCATTATTTCATGATAGGTCCAAACACATCGACATCAGGTACCATCATATCAGAGATTGTGTTCAGTGGAGAATCATGATGCTTTCATATGTTCCCACGGAGGATCAGGATGCTGACATCCTGACAAAGGCGCTCACCAGGAGCAAGTTCAAATTCCACAGAGGCAGGATAGGGGTTGTAGATAATCCATATCTTGCTGAGAGGGAGTGTTGAAAATGCCGCAAGATGATGGAGCTTAGTGAAATGAAGTCGCCTTCACTAAGTGGGCCCGCAGGCAAATTCTGGCGCAAAATCTATTTTTAGACTATGTCTATTTTTAGACATATGGAGCATGGTTCGGGGATTCCAGTTTGAGATTCTTGGAGCATTGGTCATGTTGGTAAATATAGATGAGACTCTATTTTTTAGGTCGAAGAGGTCAAAGTCTATTTTTAGACTGCCTCTCCTAAAAATAGAGAAGTCAAATATTATTTACCCTTAATAATATTTAGACTATAAACTTCAGTTTACTCTCTTGGAGCACTTCAGTTCGAGCCTTGGAAGTGGCTCATGCATCTGACAGAGGAATTACGTTATTCCTAGGGTTTGATGGCATCATGCATGGTTGACTTCAGTTAGGACTTCAGTGGCAGAAGTTTGGTGGAGTTAATGAGACAGCTAGTGGAGTTGTGTTCTGTTTATTTTAGTTGAACTGGTTGAGATTAGTTTAACTAGATAATCAATTAGTTATGAGTGGAGTGAATTAAATATTATTTAATTCATTAATTAGTAACTCATTATTCAACTCAAGAACACATCAGTTCACTACAGTGCATGATCAGTTCAATGGAGACCAGTGAAAGAGATAGATGAAAGGGTGGAGTTAGCTATCAGTGGCAACATCAATTGTGCATGAGATTTGCACCACACTTGGAGGAATTTCCCATGATGATTGCGCTGTCAAGCCAAGGAGATTCGAACCTTGGATCTCTATATAGACAGGCCAGGATTGCGCAATAGAGGTAAGGCAATTGGCGGTGAGTTTTGAACCAGTAACCTGTTCAAAACTGAGCTAGATTGTGGGTAACTGTATGAGAAAGTACTGAGTACTTGTGAGAAGTATTGTACTGAGTTTGTTACTTGATTTATCCATTATAATATACACAATAGCTGTGGGGTTTTCAGCTATAAGCTTTCCCCATACATACTGTGTTAATGTGTATGATGATTTGATGTGTTATCGCTTGATTTTATTTCCGCATGTTTGATGATCTGAGTGGAAGAGATTATGTGTTGCATATAAATTCGAATTGTATGTGATCAGGATAGTCTCGATGGATAATTAATCATTATTCAGCAAATTTCTACATCGCTTACCAGTTTCCGCCACCTTGCATTGAGCATAGGATCGTTCTAATCCCAGGAACTAGTGCATCTGTTTCTTGATACTCGTTCTATCCATTGTACTATAGCATTCTTTTATTCTTTTTCAGGCTTATTATATGAAAAAGACAAAAAAATCAAATGTAACAAAAAGAGTGGGAATGGGATGTATCTTCGTTGTTTTGATGGCAGTACAGAGTCAGTTTGTCGCCCTTGAACAAAGCACATATACTTATATATATTTCCTACATTTGGGATGGTTTTCGTTTTGACCTAGGTTCAGCCTTTACCATGTTTCACTTGTCAGTCCTCCCCCGGTTGGTTATCTCTTCCAATCATATGGAGAGTTTGTTCTGCCTCCTGCATAACAAACTTATATAGTGTCACTTTTTTACTGCCATGGTCATCACGAGTCGTGCTTTTGTTCAAGGGAAGTCTAACCAGAGTCGGCCATTCTGCGGTGTCTCTTGAATCATTATTCAGTCGGCCTTCCCGGTCTTGTCAGTATCTTGTTCTATCACATCAGATGTTTTGGTCTTCTGCTCGTGCTGGTTTGAGAAGGTCTCCAATGGATCTCTCTTGCCGCGGTACGCCGGCCCATCCATCCCGGGCGAGCCGCGCGGCATGCCGGCAACGGCGAGTCCGATGCCTATTTCCATCATTGATAGGTGACCTTGTGCTCAGCATTTGATCATCATTATGAGTCTTTGACTGAGTGGTTTCCCCTGTGTTCGACGTCAGCACACATTATCACACTTGGGATTCGTGGAGTACCTTGATTTCCATTTGACCCTATCGGTGGATATCTTGCCTCTGTGTCAGCTTTTATTATTGGTTGGTTCAGAGGGTTTCTTCCGTGCGCTAGCTTCATCTTGTGCATGTTGGAAACGTACTTCGTTTTTGGTTCCATCACTCTACTTCGTCCGATTCCTTCCAAATCTTGGCCTGCGGGTTACACTCGCGCTGGACTGATGTGGGATGCCTTAATGCCTTCCTTCCAACAGATCTTTTCCCATCTACTCCGACTCATTTCTCTGGGAATAGGATCTAGAGTCTTCTTGTCAGTACCTTAGGGTTTGCAGTCATCAGTGGCAGACTCTTCGCTATCGACAGTGGGGATTCATCATTGCCTCCTGATTGGTAGATTCTTTCAAGTGTTCAACTTCAACTCATTTATTCGCACTTTTTAGATTGTACTGGGGCACCTTGACGCTCATTTTCATTATTGGTGGGTTGTCTCGCTTTGGTTAATGGTATACATCATTGACCGGTAATCCAACGATTTCTCACATGGTCGAATTCAACTCATTTATTCCCATTGTGTAGAATTGTGCCATAGTGATCGGTGAAGACCTCGGGTTGCATCAGCATTTCTCGGTTCACTTTTGACAGTCCATTCAGTTTTTGCCAGTGATGTCGTTCACCCTTATATGTTGCAGTGTCAGTACAACATCATCCTATATGTTGGCTCCCGATTTGCATGATTGTACCATTTGTTCCACCTCTTATGATTTGGTACTTGGAGATTCAGTTACTTATTTGATCAGACATCCAGTTTCAGCATCATTGCTCAGCTTTCTATATATGTGATACTTGGACATTGATTCAGACTTATACTTCCGGGCCATGCTCAGATGATTCATTGTGTACTTTCAGTTCAGCTATACTTGTATACATTTTGGATCTATTATGTACTTTCCATATGATGTATTTTTGACTGAGCATGGGTATGCCCGCCTCAGCATGAGTTGACTCTATGTTTTCTTTCATTGGTTTTTTGGCAGGCTGAAATCTGGTGAAGTCCTCTCTTGTCCTTGCGAAGTTCTTTCTATGTGCATAATACATTTCGGCCATCATGTACCCCTTCTGACCTCATATATTAGGGGGCATCTGTTATAGCATCATTTTTCACCTTCATATGATTCATGATTGTCTTTATGGCTTTGGGCACCCATTCCTACACACTTGAACAAATTCACTAAAAAACAGTGTTAAAATTCCCATACGTGGGTATGCCCAGACTTTTCCGCGTATGCCATTAAAACCATTAAAAAATATATAAATTCCCTATTTTCGGACTGGGTTGATGGTTACTCCAGTAGTTCAACCACCCCAGTACATGGCCAACTGTTTCCAACTGACTGAAACTACTTTAAGGGAGTATAAAATCCCCTCATGTGTATGGCCTACGGGAGAGAGAAATTTTATAGACATTATACTCTGTTGGAATCCCAGTTCAAGTCTGATTCCCCGTGCCTCCTGCACTTTCCCAGATTTATACAGGAAACCCTTGTTTCCTGGAGATGTTCATCCATTTATATGCCATCTCGAGTGCACAAGTCTTGAGAGTTTCTTAGCGAGGCAAGGGCGGGACGAATCCGGACGACGGTCTGCTCGAAGATCGTGGAAGGATTCAGGTGATCTCTCCACTCTTTATTTCTGTACATGCTATTCATAATAATGAAGAACCGTCTTGTTCCTGAACTTCTATGTTAGTATCTATTTGTATATGTGGAAAGATTGATTATTAAGCAGTTATTATCGTTTATATCATATTTCACATTGATTACACTAACGTTTAGGAGAAATATATGCTGTACAACTAGGTTTCCGTGCACGTTCTTTCTTGTTTTGCAGGTTAAAGGAGGAAGAAAGGTTGCTGGGGGTTTGAACCCTGCGGGATCTACATCGAACGTAGGACTACGGGTGAGTTCTGCTATCATTGTTATCTAGTTTTTTACATTCAAGTATGGTTGTGTGTGAGTCCTTCTAAATGGCATGCCTTGCTCTGTGGAGGTTTTGACCCAACAAACCTCTAGGGTGATTTTCCCTGAAACACTAGGGCCAAAACCTCTCCCTCTTGGAGAGGAAAACCCACAAGAAATTCTCCTTATAGATTTTCAGATGAAAAGTACGCTGACCATGACATAGAACCTTGACCCTTGTATGCCTCCATGACCTTGACACTTCTTCTTCATTAATTCCTTTAACTGGTCCTTCTTTCTTGCACTGTTATGCACCAAGACTAGAGAACTCAGTCTCTAATTGTATTCTCTCTTCTTTGACTGTAGGATATCCTTGCTTATTACATTGGCACAGTGTCTATACTGTAGTGATGAGTTGTACATATTATTCTGTAGTGATGAAAAATATACACTATACTGTAGTGATATCCTTACATAATCCTATCATCATCGACCTATGACCTTGTATTTGTCACAGTGTTGTGACTTCACACTTTGATCACAACCATTTCCACGCACCTAGTATTACATACCTTATTTGCTCTTCACCGCAACCCTATGCACCTTAACATGATCATAACACAATCATTATTTTCATACTTTAACACAGTCATATATCAGAAGATGTTCCTGCAATCTGGTCCGTAGATATTCACACACACACACCCACACACACACACATATATTACTTATCCTTTCTTTGCACCTTATTCACTATTATTAACCCTGTCCATTATGTCTGCAATCTGTAGTCTTATTCTCCTTTAAACATTTTCCGAAAAATAGAAGAAATGTGAGTTACTGTCTTTGTTTTTCTGCGCAGTATTTATAGGGTATATATAGTTGTTTCAATCTATAGTTGAGCCGACCTGTTCATATGTAGTGGGGCCTAATTGAACACTATTCTATAGGCCGACTTGTAGAGAGAGTCTTCCAACGTTAAGGAGGTTGACTTGAGGGGTTTTCCAACATTTTTCTTGATCATCTTTTGGGTGCAATCTTCAAGGCTTATGTGAAAATCTAGAGGCATACAAATTATACTTTGACTCTTCATAAACATGACACTTATTAATACAATTTATGACTAGAAGACATCTCCCTAGAGGACATGAAGAAGAATTCCTTTGACCTAAAACCTTTCCCATGAATCCCATGAGTCAAGCATATCAAAAATATGTATATTATAATCTTGTCTTCTTCTTTACATAAACACATAATTACATAGTCAATATGAAGACCGATCCTAATTAAATTTTTCAACACTCCCTCTTAACTAGGGAGGTATTCATACATGTACATGGTCAATTTCAAACTGAAGAATCTCATAAGAAGAATCAGATTGGTAATCGCATCTGTATAGCATCATATCAAAAAAAATTGTCCTAGTACAAGGCCTTGACTAATAGCCCCATCTCTCAATGAGACAATGGGCTACAATGTTGGCGACACACATGACTTATAGACACCATAGTCATTGTCTCTCCAAGGTACATACTCCACCTAGGTGTTCCCAAAGTATGACCTTCTTGGACTATTCTTCTCTTGGGTAGCTAGCCCTCAAAGAATATCGGTCCCGACTACTTTTATTTCCCTATCACCTTCTCAAAGAGTATCGAATGCCGGATGATTACCCAATCCTCCATTATTTCTTCCCAGTTGAAGACCAGAATGTTGAGTAACCGGCTCCAAAAATAGAAGAAAAGAGATATCAATGCCTTAGAAATAAGCCACTTCGAGGGGGAAACATCCAATACATTACATAAATGAACAATTCTTGGATGATACAATTTACAAAACCTCCTTTCTATATATAGGAGTCTATGGGGCCATAATGTAATCCTAGTGGGGCCACAATGTAATCCTAGCCGACTTAACAATAATAATTTAAGGGCACAATAATAACAATATGGGGGTTACAGGGGTACAATAATAACAATAAGGGGGTTACACTAACAACAATAAGGGACTATACTAGTAATATAGGGACCTAACATGCCCCTCTCTGTCAAAAAAGTGTTGTCCTCAACGCTTGAGTAGCTCTGGGTGCTTCTAGATAAAATTATCATCCTCCCATGTAGAATCTTTAGTGGGTAAGTTCTTCCACTTGATGAGATACTCTGAAATTGATCGATTCTGTAGCTATCGAGTTCTTGTTTCCATGACCGCTTCATGTTCCAATATGATTTTTTCTTCCTCATCAAGTTCTGGAAATATTGTTTGAATTGGAAGATTTTCACCTATAACCTTCTTTAAGCATGAAACATAGAAAACTGGATGCACTCGCGAAGAAGCAGGAAGCTCCAATTTGTATACCATAGTACCAATCTTTTGCAACACCTTGTAAGGACCATAGTACTTTGGCGATAATTTATTATCCTTCTTAGCTTGCTTGAGGGACATTTTTTTGTATGGTTGTAGCCGTAAAAATACCTAATCTCCTACATCAAAACTTCTCTCGCTGCGATGTTGATCTGCCTGTTGTTTCATTCGATTTTGTGCCAAATTCAGGTTATCCTTTAAGAGTTGGAGAACTTCTTGCTGATGCTCGATGTGATCTTCCACCGCTTGAACCTTCGAATTTTCCCTTAAAGATGATGTGATGGATGGTGGATGATATCCATAAAGTGCCATAAATGGGGTCATTTTTGCTGCAGTTTGGAAGGAAGTGTTATACCACCATTCAGCAAGAGGTAACCACTTGACCCATTGTGTTTGTTTATCAGATACAAAACAACGAAGATATCCTTCCAAACATTTATTTACTATCTCAGTTTGACCATCAAATTGAGGATGATAAGATGAGCTATGAGCTAATTGAGTACCCAAACAAGAAAATAGCTCCGTCCAAAAATTTCCAGTAAAAATGGGATCTCTGTCGCTCACAATAACCCTTGGGCTTCCGTGTAGCTTTTGAATTCTATCCATAAATGTAGTAGCAACCGTACTTGCTTTAAATGGATGAGATAATGCACAAAAGTGTGCATACTTGGTAAGTCTATCAACTACCACCATGATGACACTCTTTCCTTCGGACTTGGGTAAGGCTGTGATAAAATCCATTGAAATCTACTCCCAACATTGACTTGGAATGGATAAAGGTTGTAGAAGTCCCGGGGTCTTAATTGTCTCAACTTTATTCTGCTGGCAAACCAAACATTCCGCCACAAAATTTTGAATATCAGATTAAAGGCCATCCCAAAAAAATTCTTTCTTCACCCCGTGGTAAGTTTTTAAAAATCCTGAGTGTCCTCCTAAAGGAGAAGTGTGCAGTTCCAAAAGAATCTTTTGTTTTAGTTGGGAGTTCCTACAAAGATATAAGCGATCTTTGTACCATAAGGAATCATTTTTCCAACTAAATGTATCAGATGTACTAGGATCTTGCTGCAACTTTTGAATGAGAGTCCATACATCTTTGTCCTTCTTCCATTCATCTCTTGCTTCAGTTATCCAATCTGGTTGGATAATAGAAATGGCACAAAGCAATGCTTCCACCTCTTCATTCTTTCTTGAGAGTGCATCTGCAATAACATTAAGATTTCCTTTTTTGTAGATTATTTCAAAGTCATAACCCAACATCTTTGTGACCCATTTTTGCTGCTCTTCTGAAGATAGTCTTTGTTCCAAAAAGTGTTTAAGACTATCATGATCAGTTTTTACCTTGAAGTGTCTTCCCATTAAGTAAGTTCGCCATTTCTTTAGTGCATGCAGTATTGCTAACATTTCCTTCTCATAAATAGGTTTTTGTAAATACTTTCCTTTGATTGGACGACTTTCAAAAGCAATGGGTATTCCTTCCTACATTAAAACTGCACCAATTCCATTTCCTGAGGCATCACATTCCACAATAAAGGTTTTTGTGAAGTCTGGCGTAGCTAAGACCGGTGCTAGGCACATTGCCTCTTTAAGATGTTCAAAGGCCTTAGCTGCTTCAGGAGTCCATGAAAATGCATCTTTCTTCAATAATGTTGTTAGAGGTGCTGCTATTCTCCCATAATTCTTAAAAAACTTGCGATAATACCCTGTTAACCCGAGAAATCCTCGCAACTGCTTTATGGTCGTGGGGACTTTCCATTACTCAATGGCTTTAATTTTGTTAGGGTCTACTTTAACACCCTTGTGAGATATAATATGACCCAGATATTCCACCTCTTGTACTCCAAAGAAACATTTGGATGTTTTTGCATACAATTGTTTCTCCTGAAATAGTTTGAGTACCCTATCAACATGTTCAACATGATCCTTCCAAGACCTGTTGTAGATTAGTATATCATCAAAAAATACTAGCACAAATTTTCTAAGGAAGGGTTTGAAAATGGAATTCATCAACCCTTGAAATGTAGAAGGTGCATTGGTAAGGACAAAAGGCATGACCAAAAATTCATAATGACCCTCATGAGTTCGAAATGATGTTTTTGGAATATCTTCAGTCTTCATTCTAATTTGATGATATCCTGAACAAAGATCCAACTTGGTAAAATAAATTGCTCCATGTAATTCATCCAATAATTCATCAATAACATGAATGGGAAATTTATCTTTAATGGTGAGCTTATTGAGCTCCCTATAATCCGGACACATTCGCTATGATCCATCCTTCTTGTGTACCAATACTACAGGAGAAGAGAAAGAACTTTGACTGGGTTGAATTATACCTGCCTCTAACATTTCTGCAATCATACGTTCAATTTCACTCTTTTGGACATGAGGATATCTATAAGGCCTGATGTTTGGAGGAACACTTCTTGGAATCAAATTAATAGCATGATCATGATCACGAATAGGTGGGAGTCCTTTGGGAGTTTCAAACACCTTGGAATGATTGTCCAAGACTTGTTGGAGATCTATAGAAATAGATGATTTTGATGTTGGAACTTCTAGTGAGCATAATTGTGCAATTACGCCTTGTTGTTATTTCTTTAGAAGCTTTGTCATGACATTAGAGCTTATTATCTTTCCCGAATTCCCTGCAATACCTGGTAATTTGACTTCCTTTCCTTCTGAAAAAAATTTCAAGAAAAGTTCTTGAAAATTAAAAGCTACCGTCCCCAAAGATTGTAACCATTGTACTCCTAGTACAACATCAGCACCTCCCATAGGAATGGAAAGCATTGGACTAGTCAATACATATTCCCCCATGGTTAGCTTGATATTATGGCATTTCCAGAGCAATTTATAGTTCCTCCATTTGCAACCATCACTTGACATTCTGGTGCTGGGTATAGGAAACAATTTAATTCCTTGGCTACCTTACAATGAATAAATTATGGGTGCTACCTGAATCAATCAACACTATTACCTTTTTCTTCTTGATTTGTCCTTTTATCTTGAGAGTTTGAGGAGTGGTAATTCCTGCCAGTGCATTACACGATATGTTCGGATTCATTTCTTCCTCTTCTGGGGCTGGTTCCTGGTGTATATCCTCTTCTTGTTCATTTCTTCTTCCTCTTCACAATCTATGTAAAATAATTTCTTCTCAGCACACTTATGACCTTTAGTGTATTTGCTATCACAACTGTAGCAAAGCCCTTTTGCTCTTTTTTCTTCCAATTGTTGTGGTGTCAACCTTGTGGGTTGTGGAAATCTAGGAGTAGCAACACTTCCATATTTATAGAAGTGAGTGGTAGGCTTCCTTGTCGCCATAATTTTACATTCAATTTTTCTTGCCAACCTGAATGCCTTCTCCAATGAATCAGGTTCCAAAACGAGAACTTCATGTTGGATGTTATCCTTTAAAGTGCTTATGAAGAGATCAATCCTGTGTTCCTCTGGAATATCAGTTACCCTTATATTCAATTTTTGGAAGTCCTCAATGTGTTGCCCCACTAAACCCTTTTGTTTGAGATTTATCAATTGGCTAAAGAAGGTGTTGCTCTTTGTATCCTCATAATGTGCTATCATTTCCTCAGTAAAAATTGACCAAGTGACAATTTTTTTACGGGAGCAAAGCCATTGATACCATACAAATGTATTTTGTTCTAAATGTAAAGTTGCAATGCGTACCTTTTGTGTGTTTTGCACGTTATGGAGATCAAAATATTGCTCCATTTGTAGTATCCATGTTATAGGATCCTTTCCATCAAACTTCCTCATCTCCATTTTTGGAATATGGTGGTTCTTCCCGCCAACATTAGAGTTTGTGAAATCACGATTAACATGTATTTTGTTCTCATCATGAGTTTCTTCTACTATCTTCTCACCATTATGAAACATTTCTTGTATCAACTTTGTCAAACGTTCCATGTCTGCTTTTAGATCATTCTTCATGTTTTCCATCTTAGCTTCCATGCCGTCCATCTTAGCTTCCACGCCTTTCTTCAAAACTTCCATTTCATTTTTTGTTGCTCTTTGCGAGAGCGAAATTTGGTGCACTTGCTCTTGTAATTTAGATAGATCATGTTGCAATTCTTCATCTTCATGAGTCATAGTAGAGCCTTCTGAAGGCTTAATGGGTGTTTAATTATTTTTACGGGGCAAATTTTAGAACCTAATACTAATATCTATTCTACAATATGCCCTTGGAACCAATTCAATTTTATTCTTCAAACAAGACTTATGCAATTCAGAAAAAAAATACACACCTTTTTCTTGCTTTTGAGGAGCTCGATATTGAAATTGGATTATCTCTGTGATTGCAGTACTTCAATATTTGAATTTCGGTACCAACGTAGCCCTCTAAATTCTCTTTCGAATGCCATAGGTCTGACCTAATTTGGATTCTCCAAGACAAAGTTGTGTCCAATCTCCCACAATGACATAATTATGGACGAGTTCAGTAGAGTGAACTTGTATGACTTGTCACGTGTCACGGTTTCATCCTTCGGCTCTGAAATTGATAGCCAAGAAACTAAAGTCCATGTACTTGTGACCACCTTTTACGGTACTTCAATTCGATGCTCAGAGAGAGAGTTATGAATATTTTCCCACAATCACCTCTTTGAGATGAAATTTGGGAGCCTGAAAAAGCACTACATTCCACAGATCATATCTCTGAAAATATTACGAACCAAGATCTGAAATGTTTTGACGATTTTCCTCAGGATTTCAGCTTCGCACCCTAAAAATTTCAGATTCTGAACCTTCGTAGAAAATTTTTTATAGCGAAAATTCCACGATGATCTGTTTAGAGCAGCGAAACCCTAGAATCCAAAGCTCTGATACCAAATGTTGAGAAACGAGATCCAAAAATAGAATAAAAGAGATATCAATGCCTTAGAAATAAGCCAATTCAAGGGGGAAACCTCCAATACATTGCATAAATGAACAATTCTTGGATGATACAAATGACCAAAACCTCCTTCTATATATAGGAGTCCATGGGGCCATAATGTAATCCTAGTGGGGCCACAATGTAATCCTAGCCGACCTAACAATAATAATTTAAGGGCACAATAATAACAATATGGGGGTTACAGGGGTACAATAATAACAATAAGGGGTTACACTAACAGCAATAAGGGACTATACTAGTAATATAGGCACCTAACATGCTGATGTGTCTATCTCTCCCTCTCAGCCAGGGAGGACCTATTCCACAAGGGAATGTATTCATTACTATACAAGGAATGTACCTAAGATCATTCTTAGGAATTAACCAGTTTCTTCCAAGTAAGAAACTAATCACCAGGATCCCTCTCAATTAGGGACCTGTAGCAGCAATGGTGAGATACCTAGCTACTCATGAAGAATTACTCCCCTTGAAGTCATGGATTTCGATAATGAGGAATATTCAACATTAGCCCCATAGGGCACAGATCATACATCACTTTCATTCATGAGTCATATCATCTACCAGAAAGTGATTCATCAATATTTCTTATCTGGTCCACCTTTTATGCCATGCTGCTTTCTTTCGAATCATCTCCAAGGATTGTACATCCTTTCACATGATTAGTGGCCCTGCACAAATTCATCCAGATAAACATATACATATGAATTTTAAAAACAAAAGTTACCTCAGTGATGATATTTCACCATGAAATCTTCTTGTAGGCATTGACATCCTCTATTCAGATTGACACATCTCCTCAAGATATGTCTTGTCAAGGGTCTTCTTCTTTACCATACTTTTATCAGAGTCTACATATCCTTGAGGAGATATTCTAGTCACATCTTCTTGGCTTTCGGATGATAGATTCCTCTTGACATGGTTGCACTTCATGATCTCTTTCCTTCTGCACATTTTCCTTCCCAAGAACTTCCAATATTCAGTTCCTTGTTCATATACAACCGCATCATATTCCATATGAGGATATATTATGTTAATTTCATCTGTCAGTGCACCAAGAGAGATCCTACTCCATAGATCATACTTCTAAATATATAAGTCCATTACCTGCAACCATATGACATAACTTTTTCCTTTGATTCATCCTGTAATAGTTTCACTAGAATGAAGAGCTTCATTCCCTTGACCTACTTCATCAATATGTCATCACATCCCAAAATTCTATAGCATAGAATTCTTGATGAAACCGTTCTACTTTCTTTCTAATCAATGAATTCATAGAGAACTCCATTAGAAAATGTCATACCAGTTTCCATGATGACCCTTGATTTTTATGATTGCCTTCCATCATTATTGTTATCAACGAGGTTTTCCAGGAGCTGTTTCACCAAGAGATCCTATCATGCTTCTATCATGATGCTATTAATTTCATATTGCTTCCCATCATACTAACCAACATAAATCACTTAAAGAAGAAGATGATCTTAATCATAATAGAGATATTTCACTTCTTCTTTCTTAGATTTCTTAACATAAGGTTCTACCCTTTCATTTGTGACATGGGCTTCTTCCTTTTTCCTCTTGTCCTTTCCAGATTTAGGACAATCTCTTTTATAATTCCCAAGTTTATTACATCCAAAGCATCATACTTTGTCCATATTTCTTCTTTTATTCCGAGGACCAAATTTTCTGAATCTTCCTTTCTTCCTAGATATGGCTGCAAAGACTTGATTCCCTTCACTTGATCCCGTATCAGCTTTGGATTTCAATCTTGTTTCCTCTATGTTACATAGAGACCATAAATCATGGAATGGTGTTGCTTATTTCTTCCCTTATAAACTGGAAGTGAAGTTTCCCTATTATTCTTGTAGAGCATTCAATATCACTGTAGTCATCTCATTTTCAGACATTACTTCTCCCAATTCCTTCATTTGGTCTCTTATTTCAGAAATCCTCACAAAGTATGAAGTTATTCCTTCTTGTCTTGAAAATTTCATTTTGTATAGTTATTGTCTCAGAGAGATTTATTCTCCTGCAGTACTCATAGAGAATAGCTCTACCAATTTCTCATATATTTCTTTTGCAGACTTTAGTTTTGATACACAGGGAATGAGTGAGTCCTTAATGGATTCTATGAGAATCCTCTGGGCTTTGATTTATCCTTTCATGTGCTTGGCATGAGCTGGAGCATCTTATTTTGAGGGTTGAATAGTAGATCCTTCGATGTAATCCATAACTTCATCTTCAATTAAATTCAAATCTGTCCTTTTCTTCCATGCACTAAAGTTTGATGACCCAACCAATTTGTTGCTCTCTTTACAATAAGTCATATTTACAGATTTAAGTAAGGTCATAGATACTTACTTGAGTAGAGTGGCTTGCAACTTCCTTGATGATAATGAATATGAAGTCAGGAGTTTCTTCTAAGATTGAAATCTCCAATATATATGTTCTTGGATCCTTGATGATAAAGAATGTCTCCAAAGAGATAACGTCTCTTCCAAAAATGTCTGGAATATAAATATTTGATGGAAAAGATTATTTTCTTGATGAGTTGATCCTTTGAATGAGATGAAGATCTTTCTTGAAAAATAGCTTGAGAGTCTTCCTTTCAAACTGATTTGGATTTTCACCCAAACTTTGACATTGAGTTTGATTCTTGCTTCCTTGAGTGCCTCCTTGCTAAGTAGCCCTTGTCTTCAACACCTTAGCTCTGATACCATGTTGAGAATTTGGAGGGGTAGAGATTAATTCAAATTCTTTTCTTGATAATTACTTGTGAGCTTACTTCGTTTGATATGTATTATCTTCTTTGCTTATTATGTTTTTCATCAAGTCAATTACCAAGACACAAGAGACACAAATTTAGGCTCCTCGAGCCATGGCCAAAACCTATCCCTCTTGGAGAGGAAAACCCACAATAAATTCTCCTTATAGACTTTCCTATGACAAGTACCATGACCATGACACATACCCTTGACCCTTGTATGCCTCATTAATTCCTTGAACTGGTCCTTCTTTCCTGCCTCGTCATGCACCAAGACTAGAGAAATCGGTCTCTACTTGTATTCTCTCTTCTTTGACTGTATGAGATCCTTGATTATTGCATTAGCACGGTGTCTATACTGTAGTGATGAGTTGTACACGATATTCTGTAGTGATGAACATTATACACTATACTGTAGTGATATCCTTACATATTCCTGTCATCATAGACCTATGACCTTGTATTTGTCACAGTGCTGTGACTTCACTCTTCGATCACAACCCTTTCCACGCACCTTATTACAGACCTTCTTTGCACTTCACTGCAACCCTATGAACCTTAACACAGTCATAACACAACACTTATTTTCATACTATGACACAATCATATATCAAAAGATGTTCCTGCAATATGGTCCGTAGATCTTCACATATATATGTGTGTGTTACATCTCCTTTCTTTGCACCTTATTCATTGTTACTAACCCTGTCCATTATGTCCGCAATCCATAGTATTATTATCCTTTAAACCTTGTCTAAAACACAAAAGAAATGTGAGTTACTGTCTCTGTTTTTCTGCGCAGTATGTATAGGCTATATATAGTTGTTTCAATCTGTAGTTGAGCCGACCTTTTAATATGTAGTGGGGCCGACTTGAACACTAGTTATAAGCTGAATTGTAGACAGAGTCTTCCAGCGTTAAGGAGTTTGACTTGAGGGATTTTCCAACACTGTTCTTGATCATATTTTGGTTGCAATCTTCAAGGCTTATGTGAAATTTTGGAGGCATACAAATTAGGCTTTGACTCTTCATAAACATGACACTTAATTAATACAATTTATGACTAGAAGACATCTCCCTAGAGGAAATCAAGAAGAAGTCCTTTGACCTAAAACCTTGCTCATGAAGCCCATGAGTCAAGCATAAAATATATATATATATTATAATATTGTCTTCTTCTTTACATAAATACATAATTACATAGTCAATATGAAGACCGATCCTAGTTATACTTTTCAACATGAGGTTTATGAATGCTTTGACATGTATATATATGTGTTGTAACACTAAAAGGAATATTATGAAAAATCAAGCTGGTAGTCTCGGTTTTGGGATCAAGGGGAAAAATCTTTGTGTATATCTGTTTTATGTTTTATGCTCTCACTATTGTTTATTTTCTGTCTTTAATAATTCGTTTGCAGATAATTTCTGTACAGGGATAAAACCTACAAATAAGTTATGGGACCACATGGGACCAAGTGGACCTGAGGTTAGGTCAATGGATTGGGGTTGAGAAATCAATGATGTGCTTGACCTAATTAGGGAGGATAAAGGGATCAAGGAAGAAATTTTCAATGGAAGGTAAAGCAATGATCCCAGTGATTTTTCTAGCCTAAGGAAACTAAGTGAAAGAATTAGCCTTTGAGCTAGGGTTTGCGATATCTCAAGATCCCACAATCGAAATCTCATGAAATTTGGAGGGCTTATTGAGGAAATACTAGCGTAGTTGTTGAAAAAATATTGAAGTGTTTGGATGGATAAATTGTGAAATAATTGATGCCCTAGGTGACCTATGTTGGCTAGTCCTAGAAAAGAGGGGAAGGTGAAAGAAATAAGCTTTGAGGTGATCACCTATGGAGGACCAATGCCTAATCCTTTGGGGAGATTTAGAGTCAAGAGTAATTATGACTATGGATATTGAATTTTCTATGTCAAGGAGGCCTCAAAGAAAACTTCACATAGCATTAGGGAACCAACAAAAACAACTTCAACAACTTTATACTTCATTTTGAAAAATTTATGGTTTATCATGATGAATTTTGATGAATAATCATATATAGGAAGATTCATTCATAATACATGTCCCATACATGAAACATCACTATCTAGAAGATGAATTTCCACAACTTCACATAAATGGATGCAGTGAATTAGCCCTAGTCTAACGAAATCCCAACAACAATTTATGTGAAAAAATAGAAAAAGAAAATAATAGTAAATTGTGCTTCCATGTATTAATAGTATATCCAACCATCAAAAAATTTCTAATCAAGAAGCTCCAAGACAAGAGAAAATAATCCAGACATCGAAATTCATTCCATGCTCCGAAAATTCATCCTCCAAGAAGGATAACGAAGTTATATAAAGAGATACAAGTCCAATCCAAGTGATGATGCCAAAATTAATTCACATAATTTGTATTTATACACTTATAATGAGATTTTTTTATCAAATTAGGCCTACATTAGCCCCTAGAATAAAATAATGTGAAAAATAACTAACTTTTGGTGATA
This sequence comes from Pinus albicaulis, assembly GCA_034641835.2. Taxonomy (NCBI): domain Eukaryota; kingdom Viridiplantae; phylum Streptophyta; class Pinopsida; order Pinales; family Pinaceae; genus Pinus; species Pinus albicaulis. The sequence continues at coordinate 42,333,032 of CM076575.1, read as the reverse complement.
ATCCCACCAAACTAGCTCATAAACAAAAGAATAACCTTATCAAGAGGTCGAATGATCAATAATACATGTTGTTGTGACTTATAAGAAGTCTAATGAAGTCCATAAGTGCCATGATGATGAGTAAGACTCCCAAAAGTAGTGGATAAGGGGTTGGCCCCTTGTTCTCCAAATAATGAACCCGTGGTGCTCCTAATGTGTGTGGGGGAACACAAGTAACGTCACAGGTCTCCAAGTAAATCAAAGAAGCTTGTAAACCATCTATAAGGGCTCATACGACGATGTAAGTTATGTCACATCAAGATACAAGTCCCGTGTCAGCTACAAAGTGCATGGTACAACTATGGGGCCGACTGGGCATGGTGAACCAGGTGCATCTTCCTCATCCAATAGGTGAATCTCGATCAATATCTGAATGTATTTGGGGATCCATGGATTTTTTCCTACTGTTGTGGAGGCCCATGGATCTCTACACACACCCTATGTGTGCCAATGTATCCCTATGGAGGATTGGGAGCCCGTATAGGGAGACCAAACCAAAAATGGAGACCATTTGCAGTCCTGCATAAGACCCAATCCATATCCTAGCCTTCCAGTACAACAAGTCATTTAAGGAAATTGATTTAAAGATATTACAAACCATGGAAAACAATTGGTCACTTCATAATGGAATTCCCTTCCATATTGGGCTTTGCAATGTGCTAATGTCTCCATGCTCCAGAAGGGGTTAACAAAGTACCCTATTAGGTGGTTTCTACCTTTAAAATGATATGTGTCCAAGGTACATCCTTCAAATGGTGGTTGAATGTGATAAAGAGTTGAATGGAGTAGGGGATGAGAGGTGCCATCCTGGGCCACATGTCAGGGTACAAGGGTAGATATTAAATGGAGCCCACACTTTGGTATATAATGTGTAGGAGGGGGCAATCGTGGTACATTAGATACCCCGACCTTGATTTTTCCACCCTTCATTATATTCTTTTTTCCTTTTATTATTTTTCTTTGATTAAATGCTCAAGGCTCAAAGATAAGAGCATGATTTGTAAGATATAGCAGTGGATACCCTCTTTAAGGTAGGGCAGTTCATTGCCCACCAGGGGTTGGGACAATCATGTGTTCCAGAATGATAAAGGAGGCTCATTTAGGGATTATAAGAACTAGGGTGATGGCCATGGGTATGGGGTAGAGCTCATGCATTTGGATTTTTCCCACGTGCTAAATGTGTTGGTCTCGACCATATTTTTCATTTTGTGGTATATTTTCCTATTTCTTGTGGCTAATTATGCTTTTGATTGTTATTTTTAGCTGCATCAACCTCCGGGGCATCGTTTCAGGTCTGATACAAGTTCTAGGCAAGGGGAAGGGAAGGCTAATCCTATGTGGACCCAGGTGGGAAAGATGACGTATGGAGTTATAATAAATGGAAGGGGAGTGATATATGTGGAAGGGGGAGTGGGACCATGTAGCCAAAATTGGGGTTTCCCATGTAGTACCACCCTAAAACCCAAAGGTCAGTATAAGAGATCCCATAAGACTAAGATCCAAGGGTAACATCCAAAATAGGTCTAGAGGACGGAAGCACAAATGTAACCAACTCTTTCCGCCGAATCCCCCCATTAATATGTGCCCTGAAGTGTCAATGATAAGCTAACTACAATACTCAATTACCAAATGAAAAGGAAAACCTTTAGGTTAGGGAGGCCCACCTTCAAACATACAAGCATGGAAGATGGGTGAGGGACCATATTGATGGCTCAGGTGGAGGAGAAATGGAACAACGAGCTAGTTGGTGGCTGCAATGGGCTGTTGGCTACCAACTGAGGACCATCTCAGAGAAAATTTTCTCATAGGGATGTCACCTACAAAATGGTGTGTGACAAATCCCACTTATTTTTCTTGTCTGTTGCAAAACAATGCAGATAGACGTATAAACATTTATTAAAAAAATTTGTTTAATTTTATGTTTGAGGATGGTATGCTGATCTCATGTTGAGGTATGTTCCTACATGTTGGAAAAATTCCTTCCAGAAATTGTCTTTGAATTTGTCATCTCCATCACTAACACTAACTTTGGGAAACCCATGTAGTTTGTAGACATTATTGTAAAATATCTCAACAATTTGTTTACTTGAGTTTGATTTCTTCATTCCTATAAACTATGCATACTTGGTGAGTCTTTCGACTACTATGAGGATTTTTTTTCCATCTAACACAGGTAACCCCTCAATATTTATTCCCACTTTTGGTTTGGAATATTTAAGGGATGGAGTAGTTAGGGGGTCATAATTTTTTCATTTTTATTTCTCTGGCATTGATCACACTCTGTTACATATTTTTGAATATTATTATTCATTCCTTTCTAGAAAAATGATTGGTTTGTGTTATAGTATATTTTAAAAGAAACCTAAATGTCCTACTGATAGTGAATCATGGGACTCCTTGGGAAATTTTGATTTAAATTTGGAATTTGGGTTTAGGTAAATTCTTCCCTTGTACCACAAAATATCATTTTTCCATTCAAATTTTGAATTCTGAGGAGGCTTATTGATTATAGCACATGTTTATGAATCTTTTGCATACTACTTCGAATTTCATTAAGCCATTCTATAACTACAACCAAAATTACAAGTAATGACAATTCTTCATCTTCAATGGATAGAGCATTCACTAGTATGTTGTCTTTCCCTTTCTTATGTAATTTATCCATGTTTAAAGCAACAATTATTTCGATGCATAGTTTTGTTCTGTAGATAATGGTTTTTGCTGGAGGAGGTGCTGAAGACTATTATGGTAGGTTCGTATTAAGAACTTACTTCCAAAAAGATATTGCCTCCATTTAGCTAATGCATGCATAATGGCGAGAATTTCCTTGTTGTATGTAGAATTGAGAAATTCTCACTTGTTGAGCTTACCGCTTTAAAATGTGATTGAATGACCATATTGCATCAATAATGCTCATATGCCAAAATCAAAAGCATCACATTCAATTATAAAATTCTTTTAAAATTTTGGAGTCACTAATATAGGTGCTTTGGAAATAATTTCTTTTAAGTATTCAAAACATTTTTTTGCCTTATAATCCCATTGAAAATAGTCGTTTTTCAAAATATTTGTTAGGGGTGTGAATACATGAGCATATTTTCGAATAAAACTTTGATAGTATCCAGTCCACCGTAAGAATCCTCTTAATTTGGAGATGTTAACTGGTCTGAGTCATTCTTTTATAGCTTTCATCTTATTAGGATCTACTTTATTCCTTCCTTGTATATTGTGTGGCTGATGTACTCTACCTCTTCCTTTCCAAAGGTGCACTTGGATATCTTTGCATAAAACTAATGTTCTTCTAATATAGTGAGAACTTGCTCCAGATGTTGTATATGCTCCTTCCATATTTTACAATGGATTAGAATATCATCAAATAATACTAACATAAGATTCCTTAGATATGGATGGAATACCTCATTCATGATAGCTTGGAAGGTTTTTCGAGCATTAGTTAAGCCTAAGGGAATTACCTTAAATTCATAATGACCTTCATGTGTTCGAAAGGCAGTCTTCACTATGTCCTCTAGCCTTATTCTAATTTGGTAGTATTTGGATCCCGAGTCCAATTTTGAAAAATATTGGGCTCCATGAAGTTCATCTAGCATTTTGTCTATAAAGGGAATCAATAACTGTTCTTAATCGTTATCTTGTCCAACCCTCAATAATCTATGCATAGTCTAAATGATCCATCCTTTTTTCAGACTAGAACCACTAAAGAAATGTAAGGCCTTCTACTTTTTTTATGATACCACACTTTAAAATATCTTGAAATAATATTTCGATTTCAGTTTTTTGATTATGTGGGTACCTATACGACTTGATATTGACAAGGTTTGACCCTGCTTTGACTTCGATTATGTGTTCGATTTCTCTTTCATGAGGAATCTTCATTGGAATATATTGGAACACCTTTTTGTGTTTTTGAATCAGTTCCTTAACTTCAGGTGGTTCTTTGCTAACCAATTTCGAAGCCAACATATCCTTTGATGATACTGCACCGCATACATTGTTGCTCCTTTTCAGATCAGCTTCATCATTTGGTAGGATGATACAATTTGATTTTGAGGAGGTTGAAAACTACTGAGAACTTGTATTTCTGTCCCTCCCATCCAAAATTTATAAATTTATTTTTATGATTAGTAGAGCAAGTGCCTAGGGTTTGTAGCCATTGGATACCTAGGACGACATCCACTCCTCCCAATGGTACTGTATAGAATGGGGATTCTTGATTGTAGTCCTGAATCTACAATTTGACCTTATGGAATTTTCCAAATTTTTCGATTTTCTTTCCATCAACCACCATCACTTTCATATTGGGCATTGGATATGTGAATATGTTGAGCCTCTTTGCAATATTTGAGTCCAAATTGTTGTGAGTGCTTATGGTATCTATTAAAACCATTACATTTCTCTCTTTAATATCTCCTTTTAACTCTAATGTATGGGGTTGTGATATACCCGTCATGGTTGATAATGACACTTGTGGAATATTTTCACTATCTGATTCTGGGAAAATTTGTAGAGAATATTAAATTTCTTCTATATCCAATTCTTCACTATCTGAATCATTGGTTGCTTCACATGTATACAGACTCTAGTTATCTTTCCCTTTAACACATTTATGTTTAGAATCCCATTTTTTTCCACAATGATTGCACTTACCCTCTTTTATTCTTCTAATTTCCAAATTAGTTTTTCCTCCTTCTTTTAGTTGTGGTGGAACATACTTTGTATTCTCCACGTTAGAAGTTTGGGGAAATATTTGTCTCGAATATACTCTTTCATTTTTTGGCAGCTGTATTCTTTGGAGCTTCTTTTCTTCATGTTCCATTTTAAATTCATTACGAATTTGATCGAGCTGATTCCCTATTCTCCTCGTTGTGTCCTAGAGCTCCTTGATTTATTTGGCATGTCTGGTGACTTTATTCTCAAGTTATATCACTTTTTTATTAAATTCCTTCATCATCATCGACGACGACATTGTGTGGTGGAGTATATTTATCAAAATTAACTATATATATATATATATATATATATATATATATATATATATCTATTATTAATAAAATATATAATAATATTATAAATATTAATTAATTATATAATTAAAAAAAATATATAGTTACTAAATTATATCATTTATATAGTTGGTCAATATATAATTCAATTAAACTTTTATATATATATATATATATTTAGTAACTATATATATTTTTTAATTATATAATTAATTAATATTTATAATATAATTATATATATATATATATATATATATATATATATATATATATATATATGTTACGATCGTGACCACGAATAGTGTTGATGGAACATGGATACTATTAGGGTCCTATAATTTATAGGATCACAAGGTGATTGGATGTTTTATATCAGTTATATGACATTGTAAATAATATTTCAAATTGAAAATGGTTTCCAAAAAAAAATATAGAAGAAAAAATGAAAAGAGGGTATTTGAATAAAAAATAGAATAAAGAAACAAAAGAAAAAGAAAAGAAAAAACAAAGAAAGAATAAAAATAAAGATGAAAAACCCCATAAAAAAGAACAATACTGAAAGTGTTGCAAGTTTAAATGCCACTACTTGATAGATTGATTCTGTTAAATAAATTGAATTTTTTGTGCAGCTTGCTCAAAATTCCACAACCATGAGTCATCTGTTTGAACCATATAGTTTAACCATATACCCGTCATGGCTGATAATGACACTTGCAGAATATTTTCGCTGTCTGATTATGGGAAAATTGTGGAGGACATTCAATTTCTTCTATATCCAATTCTTCACTATCTGAATCATTGGTTGCTTCACATGTATTCAGATTTTGGGTCTCTTTTCCTTTAACACATTTATGTTTAGAATCCCATTTTTCGCCACAATGATTCCACTTACCCTCTTTTATTCTTTTTATTTACAAATTGGTTTTTCCTCCTTCATTTAGTTATGGAGGAACATACTTTGTATTCTCCACTTTAGAAGTTTGGGGAAATATTTGTCTCGAATATACTCTTTCAATTTTTGGCAACTATATTCTTTGGAGATTCTTTTCTGCGACTTTCACTTTTTTTATTGCTTCTTCTATATAGGTGATGTCATGAAGCTTAAGCTCATTTTGGAGATGTGGTTTAAGTCCCGTGATGTATGATTGAATAAGACGAGTCTCTGATAATACAAGTACTCATGTAGCTATAGTTTCCCATTCTCTAGTATATCCGTCCACATCTCCTTTTTGTTATAACCTAGTGAGTGTCGAGAATAACTCTTCTTCTTTGATGCCTTAAAACCTCTTAAAGAAAGCATTTATGTGTCATTTTCTTCCACCACATATACCAATTCTATGCTTCACCTTCCGTTAGCATGGATGCATGCTTGATTTTTCATCCTGATTGTCAATATCGTAAATCTCGAAATATTATTTTTCTTTATCGAACCATGCAACACTATATTTTTCGTTAGTGTCAAAAATGGAAAGCTCATGTTTTTCTCTTCGTTGATATGTAGCAATCAATGGAATGAAGAAGGGGTATTGGGATGAGAGCTACATATTTTAGAATTTCGTATTACTATTTTGTGGATTGGCTATGGAAGATGCGTTTGGAGATTCAGAGGTATGATGTGAGTCTGATGATTTTAATGTATTTGAAGGATATAGGAGTTGAGTGGCTTCATTATTATGGGGTAGTTGATCAGTTGTAATTTTAAACTTTTCACAAATAAAGTTCAGTGCCACCTTTGCCTCATGATTTCAATCCACCTTATTTGAAAGGGCTACATGTTCCATTTTAAATTCATTATGAATTTTATCGAGCTGATTCCCTATTCTCCTCGTTGTGTCCTAGAGCTCCTTGATTTATTTGGCATGTCTGGTGACTTTATTCTCAAGTTATATAATTTTTTTATTAAAGTCACTGATCGTCATCGACGAGATTGAGTGTGTGGTAGAGTATATTTATCCAAATGATCTCTCTCTCTCTCTCTCTATATATATATGTATATATAGATATATATTATTAATAAACTATATAATTAGATTATAAATATTAATTAATTATATAATTAAAAAATTATATAGTTACTAAATTATATCAATAATATAGTTGGTCAATATATAATTCAATTAAACTTATATATATATATAAATATATATATATATATATATATATATGTTACGATCGTGACCACAAATAGTGTTGATGGAACATGGATACTGTTAGTGTCCTATATGTTATAGGATCACAAGGTGATTGGATGTTTTATCTCAGTTATATGACATTGTAAATAATATTTCAAATTGCAAATGATTTCCAAAAAAAAATATAAAAGAAAAAATGAAAAGGGGGTATTTGAATAAAAATTAGAATAAAGAAACAAAAGAAAAAGATAAGAAAAAATAGAGAAAGAATAAAAATGAAGATGAAAAACCCCATAAAAAAAAACAGTACTGAAAGTGTTGCAAGTTTAAATTCCACTACTTGATAGATAACTTTATTCTGTTAAATACATTGAACGTTGTGTGTAGTTTTTTCAAAATGCCACAAACCTGAGTCATCTGTTTGAATCATATTGTTTAATCATGGTTGAACAAGTTTAAATTTTTGTCAATTAGATTAGAAAATAAAGTTAGCCAAATTGTCTAATCTTGGCTAATGTTATTTAGGTAGATAAATAAGGTTGATTCAAATGTTTAAGCTGAATAAATGAAGGAAAAGAAGGGTCTGTAAGTCCAAATGCACCCTTAGGAATGATAAAACGTTAGTCTTAGGTTAGGAACAAAAAATTGAAGTCGGAAGGATAAAATGTGGTTAATTATACATGAAAGGCTCATTAGTGCATTTTTATCCTAAGTTTGAAAGAAATTGTGAAGATATGCACTATTTATCTAATGTTTGAGTTCATTATGTTTTAACCAAAGTTTCCGCCCATGTGATAAGGTTGGTAAACAACAAAAGGAGTTTGTTTCTTTTGGTTAATTCATGCACACTTTCCAGTGGCCCGATTGTCATTTCGCCAGATCTACTACCCAAAATGCTTTTAGGTCCCCCTTGTCATCCTACCTTTATCCCCAGGGGGGGGGGGGTCCGAAAAGGTGGTTTCACTCCCGCCAGTCCCTCGAAATGTGTCAGTCCCTCCGCATTTCGCAATGCCCCCCTCACAATACCACAAACCACCTTGAAACCCCTTTGAAATTCAGCTAACCACCCTCCTTTCTCGCTTTCCTTCCCGTGCGCTCCCCTCCACTCTCATCCCATCACTTGGTTATAACCGTTAGCCTATTTAATGATTTCCAGGGGTAACTGTTTGAACCTACAAAAAACTGTTGAGATTCAACAAGATGATGATCCTAGTGAAAATTAAGCAGCTACACTAGGATGGAGCCTCAAGCTATTTTTAGGTGGAAGTCTATTTTTAGAATGCATGAGAAAATTCTATTTATAGATGATGTCTATTTATAGATGGTGAGTAAATTATATTTTTAGATGGTGTTCTATTTTTAGATGTATGTGTAAGTTCTATTTATCGATCACATCTCTATTTGTAGATGCATGTCGACTATTAATATCCCCTAATAGTAGTTGGACAATAAATATTAATCTATTCTCAAAGAGCACTTGGAAATAGTTAACTGAAGTGGAAAAATAGTTAGCTATAGGAAATTCGAGTTCAAAGGTTGGTTGGTGGGACATGTAAGTGGAATTAGTTGTAACTGAGTGATTCGAAGTTGTAACAGAGTTGGATGTGTAGTTATGTGAGTTGTAAAGTAGTTTAACTTAGTTAAGTGAGTTAAACTCAGTTGTGCTAGTTGTAACTAAACATACACTAGTGAGAGATCAGTGAATTAATTATTTAATTAATTCAAAATCAGTGGTCTCACATGCAACTGAAAATTTACTACTGTTAACTACATGCATGTCAGATCTAGTGGAGACCCAATTGAGAGATAGGTCAAAGGGACAATTTGACTATCAGTTGTGACATTAGTGGGTGCACTCACGCAACCACACACACATTGGATGTGCCCATGAGGATTGCACAGTCAAGGCAAGAAGGATCTCATTCATTCAGGGATTATGATCAGCAGGGATTGCGCAGTGGAGGCAGGCTGTCAGGAGGTAGTAAATTGGCGCATGTATTTGCCAATTTTTGTATGACTGTGTGAGATGATTATATATTGTACTGAGAGCTCTTGGATTATAGTTTTGTATGAGTTTGTTTCATGATCCATGATATATACATAATATATGATATTGGGGTTTTTAGCTTTATTCTTTCCTGGTAAAAACATCTGTGTTTTGTGTGATTGATCTTTCTTCTTGATATTGCAATTGGTGATCGTGTTTTAAATTTTTGCAAGAATTTTTGTAGAAGCGGTTATATATTTAATAGTGGCATATAATTGTTATATCAAGAGAATCCAGGCAATACATAAATGTATTAAAATTTCTACATGGCATCGGAGCACAAAAAATTGCAATTTTGAAGCAGGAGCTAAGTTTGTTGATGGAAACAATTTGAATTTGCTACAAGATTTTCTTGGTGCTACAGCTGAGTAAACATCGAAATGAATTTTTGGCTTATGGATAGAGTATGCACTTGAGGGAAAATAGAACTAAATTTCCTGGAAGGACAGGATGGAGGCGGTGCTTGAAGATAATGGCTTGAAGGAATTCATCGACAATGATGTTACTAAGCCCACTTCGGCAGATGCTGCATTACTTGATGCATGGAAAAAGAAAGTGGCGAAGGCGAGAAGGATTATATTGGAAGGTGTAAAAGACCACATTGTCTCAATACTTCATGGGAAATCCAAACCATATGCTATGTGGAAGGCTTTGACGGATATTTTCCAAAGCAGCAGCGACCATAGGAAATTGGCGCTGAAAGATAAACTCAGAAAGATAAAGATGGAAAAGGGCGACAATATTCCAAAGTATCTCACAAAGTTTTTCCAATGTCGAGATGCACTGGGGAGTGTGGGAATCACTGTTGCTGATGATGATTTGGTGAGCTTGGCTCTCTTGGGACTTCCTAATATTTTGCACAGTTATGAAGACTCTGTCAATAGACGGGAAAAACTGCCAGATTGGGAACGACTGTGGTTAGATCTAGTGTAAAAGGAGTTTAGGCGGAACACCAGAGATGGCTCTTCATAAAAGCATGATGATGAAGAGGATTGTGATTTGGCTGTAAAGGCAAGGAAAGGGAAGGGGAAGAAATTCCATTCAAAATCCAAGTCTAAAGGCAAGAAGCTGGATTTTTCCAAAGTGAAGTGTTTTCACTATCACGAACATGGGCATCTCGCTACTAACTGTCCGCAGAAGAAGAAGAACAAGAAGGTTGCTGGAGCTAAAGCTGGTGAGGCCCTTGCCTCGAAATTTGAACTTTATTTCTCTTTGATTGCATGCTTGGTGTCAAGTGCATTAGGATCAGTGTGGTATCTGGATAGTGGCACTTCCTTCCACATGACGAGCGATAAGGAGCTTTTCAGTGACTTGGAGGAGAAAGATCTCCAAATGCATATAGAGATGGGTGGCGATGGATGATACAGTGCGACTGACATTGGTACCATTAGCTTTGAGAGGGAGTCAGATAAACCATTTCAATTGAAAGATGTTATGCATGTTCCAGGTCTGAAGAAAAACTTGGTCTCAGTCGCAATGTTGGAGGACAGAGGCTACGACATTGTTTTTAGCGATGGAAAATATTTCCTGTGACATAAAACAACATGTCAAGCCAAGAGGATAGAGATTCGAGTTAATGATATCTACAAGCTGGAGGTAGATGGCTGCGCTGCCATGATGTGCAAGGAAGAAAAAGTGGTGAGCCGAGATGAGGTCGAATTATGGCACAGGCGATTGGGTCATCTTCATCATGGAGCCTTGAAAGTCATGCATCAAATATCTACTGGAATTCTAATGGGAACACTTGATTAGTTAGATCAATGCAAGGGTTGCACCATGGGGAAGTATGTAAATTCCACCTTTCATGAAAAGGAGAACCGTGCTTCGGTCATCCTGGAGAGAGTTCACATAGACGTGTGTGGACCATTCTCGGTCGATTCAGCAACAAAAAATAAGTATTATGTTATTTTTGTTGATGAAATTTCTCGTAAATTCTAGATCTTATTCATGCAGAAGAAGGATCACACATTCTCAAAGTTCTGTGAGTTTAAGGCATTGGTGGAGAAAGAGTCGGGGAAGAAAGTGAAGGCTCAAAGGAGCAATAATGGTGGAGAATACATCTCTAATGAATTCAAAGACTTCTGCAACAAATAAGGAATCCAAAGAGAAATCATAGCGCCTCATAACCCACAGCAAAATGGGGTTGCAGAGAGGAATAACAAAACGATCGTGGGAGCAGCATGAGCAATGCTGCATGATTAGGGCCTACCAATGCATTTGTGGGTGGAATCATGCAACACTACAGTTTATGTGCAAAACTGTTGTCCTCATAGAGTAGTTGGCATAAATACACCTGAAGAATATTTCACTGGAAATAAACCAGATATTTCTCACTTTAACATTTTTGGCTCATCTGTTTATGTGCATGTGACCAAGAACATCAAGAAGAAGCTAGAGCCGACTGCTGAAGTTGGGACATTTGTGGGGTACAAAAAAACACCCCATAGTTATAACGTGTATTTTCCTAATAGTAATATGAATGTTATGCGACAGGATATAAAATTCGATGAGGGGAAAGCCATGCGGTTGTCACTTGAGAGGGAGCTAGACTTGCATGCGGAGGAGGAACTGTTAGTTCCCAAAGATGAGTCTCTAGATGTGGATCAACCACAGGAGGAGGTTCATGGAGTGGAGGAGTCCACTCACGTAGAGCCAAACATCAGAACTGGCAGAAGGCGTACCATAGAAGCTGATAGGCTAAGGCTTGATGCTGCGCAGAATGTAGGAGCCCCTACTTCACAATGCAGACAAAGACAATCTCCTGACCGATTTACTAGATACATGGCTCTCATGAGAAAATGTATCATGACTGAGCCATCTTCCTTTCAGGAAGCCATGTAGGAGCGCACATGGGTAGATGAAATGGTGGAGGAGTATGAATCCATTGTTAGAAACAGTTCTTGGGAAATTGTTCCAAGGCTGGTTGATAAATTAGTAGTAAGCTCAAGATGGATCTACAAGGTAAAGCAAGCTACTGATGGGAGTGTTGAGAAATACAAGGCCAGATTTGTGGCCCGGGGCTTCTCACAGATCGAGGGGATAGATTATGAAGAAACCTTGCACCTATTGCACGGTATTCTTCCATAAGGACCATCCTTGCTCTCTCAGCACAGATGGGTTGGTGCATTCATCAGATGGATGTGAAGACTGCGTTTCTCAATGGGATCATTGAGGAAGAGGTGTACATAGAGCATCCTGAAGGATTTGAGATCTTCAGCAGTGAATCGCATGTGTGTCGACTCAAAAGAGCGTTCTATGGGCTGAAGCAAGCACCACATGCTTGGTAGACTCAGATCGAAAACTATTTCACTGGACTTGGCTTCACCAAGAGTGAGGCAGATGCAAACCTATAACAAATTGTGGTGGAGGGTAAGATTTTAATCATTTTTATTTATGTTGATGATTTAATACTGACTGGTGATGAGCATCTGATACACTCATGCAAGGAAGACCTTGCAAAGGAGTTCGAGATGGAGGATATGGGCCTCCTTCATTATTTCATTGGATTAGAAATATGGCAGCAAGATGGTGAAATTTTTGTGTCTCAAGGCACGTATGCAAGGGAGATACTGGGTAAGTTTCACATGGAGAGCTGAAAACCCATGGATACTCCTCTTCCAGGAAACTGGAGGAAATAGGACGCTACATATGGAGAGGTAGTGGATGCTACTGTCTATCGATGGTTAGTGGGTCCGCTAATGTATTTAGTGAATACAAGATCAAACATATGCTATGTGGTGAACCAACTCAGTCAAGAGATGGTTAAACCTACCAAGTGATTTTGGAAGGTAGGAAAGCATGTCCTAAGATACCTGTGGGGCACATCTGAGTATGGCTTGTGGTACAGAAAGACGGATGAGGTGAAGTTGCCACGGATGTAGATTGGGTGAGCAGCCCAATGGATAGAAAGAGTACACCAGGGGGGATCTTTATTATCGGATCTACAACTGTTTCTTGGTACAACAGGAAATAGAGATCCATGGCACTCAGTTCAGTGAAAGTAGAATACATGGCAGCAAGTCAAGCTGCATGTGAGGCTATTTGGATGAGAAAGATCCTAGTTGGTTTGTTTGGTTCTCATTTAGATCTGACAATGATTCATTGTGATAATTAGAGTTGCATTAAAATCTCGATTAATCCCGTGTTTCATGATAGATCTAAGCATATATATATCTGGTATCATCATATCAGAGATTGTGTGCAGTAGAAGATCACGTTGCTTTAGTACATTCCTACGAAATATCAGGATGCAAATATTCTAACGAATGCGCTCACCAGAAGAAAATTCGAATACCATAGAGACAGAATCAGGGTGAAGAATAATCCCTTTCTTGTTGAGAGGGAGTGTTGAGATTCAACAAGATGATGATCCTAGTGAAAATTAAGCACCTACACTAGGATGGAGCCTCAGGCTACTTTTAGGTGAAAGTCTATTTTTAGAATGCATGAGAAGATTCTATTTATAGATGTTTATTTATAGTTGGTGAGAAAATTCTATTTATAGATAATGCTCTATTTTTAGATGTATGTGCGAGTTCTATTTATAGATCGCATGTCTATTTATAGATGCATGTCGACTATTATTATCCCTTAATAATAGTTGGACAATAAATATTAATCTATTCTCAATGAGCACTTGGAAATAGTTAACTGAAGTGGAAAACTAGTTCGCTATAGGAAATTCGAGTTCAAAGGTTGGTTGGTGGGACATTTAAGTGGAATTAGTTGTAACTGAGTGATTTGAAGTTGTAATAGAGTTGGATGTGTAGTTATGTGAGTTGTAAAGCATTTTAACTCAGTTAAGTGAGTTAAACTCAGTTGTGCTAGTTTTAACTGAACATACACTAGTGAGGGATCAAGGAATTAATTATTTAATTAATTCACAATCATTGGTTTCACATGCAACTGAAGATTTACTATTGTTAACTACATGCATGTCAAATCCAGTGGAGACCCAGTTGAGAGATAGGTGAAAGGGAAATTTTGACTATCAGTTGTGACATTAGTGGGTTCACTCATGCAACCACACACACATTGGATGTGCCCATGAGGATTGCACAGTCAAGGAAATTAGGATCTCATTCATTCAGGGATTGTGATCAACAGGGATTGTGTAGTGGAGGCAGGCTGTCAGGAGGTAGTAAATTGGCACATGTATTTGCCAATTTTTGTATGATAGTGTGAGATGATTGTATATTGTACTGAGACTTCTTGGATTAGAGTTTTGTATGAGATTGTTTCATGATCCATGATATATACATAATATATTATACTGGGGTTTTTAGCTTTATGATTTCCCAGTAAAAACATCTGTGTTATGTGTGATTGATCTTTCTTCTTGATATTGCAATTGGCGATGGTGTTTTAAATTTCCGCAAGAATTTTTGTAGAAGAGATTCTATATTTAACAGTGACATATAATTGTTATATCAGGAGAATCCAGACAATACATAAATGTATTAAAATTTCTACACGAACCTGCGACCCTAACGGAAACATTTCCATTACCATAAAAATATGTCGCGCCACCATTTTTCCCCTTTCTGTTGCAGATTTTTCTTTTCATTCCACCTTTTCTTCCAGAATTCATGTGCTCAGTGACTTTCTTTAATCTACCAAGCACCTAATCAAGGCCCAATTTGATTACTAGTCTACTACAAACTGGTGAAAATTCCTGGTAATTTTTTCCCAATGCCTCCTATCTTTGTAATTTATCATTAGCATGATGCCTCTGAAAAATAAGAACACTGAAGATTCTGTCAAACCTATGCTGCATCCCCCTATAGACCTCAATCAAATCCCGCTTGCAGATGAAGATTATAAATTTTCTAAGAATCAGTGTGAGTTTGATATTTTCAAACTCTACTGTTGGCTTGAAGACAATTTTATTGATAAATCTGAGGAAATTGGACTTTGGGAGTCCAATTTTCCTCATTACATTTTTTCCCAGACCTTTCATTCCCTAGAGTTTGTTAGAATATGTCGGGCCTGTTATGTACCAAACCCGAGAGCCATTATAGCCCCAAGGGGTGAAATCTTACTCACCATCACCTCTAAGACTATTGATCAAATGATGTAGACCCCTCCTGTAGAAACCAACACCCCTTTTTCTATAGAAATATTGTTTGAACTCTACCAGAAATTATATTTCTCTAAGAGAGCACAATTTTTTGATATTTTCTTACGTGAACATACACAATTTCTCAGAAAAAATCCACCTTATCCCTATTCCATGTTCCCTGATCAGTCTAAACAAATCATTTCTGTGTTGTTCTTCCTTTTAGGCTATTACTCCTATGAATGGGTAGATGAACCCCTGTTAGGTTTCTTGTCAATATTTTCAACAGACCATAAGTCTCCAGTCATTTTTAATTTTAGTCAATTGTTAGCTGATAGTATTCATGAACAACTCCTTAAGTTACCAACTAAAGGAGTATTCAGGTATACTTCCATTCTGGTTTATATGTTCATTTATTACGTGACAAACATATTCAAGTTTGTAATGCATAAATTAGATGATGAAGGGAATCCATTGTCAGTCATTTTTTGGACTTCCTTAGTGATGAAAGATTTAGAGGAATACACATTCATGCAATACATTTAACAGTTCATTCATCTAGTGACGAGCATGTTGAGAAGTAATGCAGAACCAATAATCAGTGAAGAAATCAAGAAGGTCTTGCATTTGACAGAGCAAGCTAAAACTGGTGATTGGTACATGTACCAAAATCATACAGAGATAGGGTGTATGGGTTTGAATTTCCACCATACAAGCTACCCAAATAACTCCAAATGAGAGTATTTTCCTTGGAATATATAATACAAATGATTAACTCTGATGAAATTCATTTTATCTCAACAAAGAAGAAATCCTAGTTCAAGATTAAAACAAAGGTTGGCCCCTTTGTTCACAACAACATGACAACATGAGAAGAAGCATAAAATCTTCTTAAGGAGATGAAGTTTAATATTAGTTTTATATGGTCGTATGATCCTCTAGGCCTAATTTCCAAGTTAAGGGTGGAACACAAAACTACTCCTTATATCCACACTTAGAGGCTAGAGATTGAAATATATGTGAATCAATTGACATGGATAGAGAAAAATTTGCAGGAAGCTGAAGAATAGCTTGTTTCCACTTCAACTTCACAGAATCCTACTCTTCAATAGAAAGCAGGCAAGAGGTGAAGAGAGGAAGAATCACCTTTAGTTATAGATAGTGCAGGCAAAGAATTCAAGATCATCTACAGAAAGAGGACCAAGATGAGTCCTAAAATAGATTTATAAAGGAATGCTCAACAAGGAGCTATCATGGTCATTAAATAACCACTATATTCATCACAATCAAGTAGAAAATTTATAACATCTCCAACAATGTCATCAGTGTCACAGGGTCAGCCAGACACAACCCAAACCTCCAAGCTCGCTCACGAATAAAAGGAGAAAAGTATATTTGACATGTACAAATAAATTAAGCTCAAGAATGAGATTCTCAAGAAAAACACCTACACATAGTTCTAGAAACAAACTACCACTTCACAAAGAAGGCTTCTATCAGCCTTTGATTTAGAAAAAGGGAGGATGCAGATGGCCTTCCTAGAAGCTCAAATTTCACAGCCAAAGATAACAACGGACTACAAAAAGACATACTTTGAGTTTGACACCAAGGACATTCATCCCATTGATCAAATGGAGATGCACAAATAGAATGGTGATATGATTTGATCTACACTAACCAACACAACCATGTCTGTGTCAAAATTGCAGGTGTCTCTTTCAAATACCCAATCTTAGTTGAATATGGAAAATATCTCATCTCTGGATAAAGACACCAAGATCAAATAATTAGAAGACGTGGTTGTTAAAATGGGGTATGATCCAGAAAATGTAAAGGCTGCAAAAGAAATAATTAAAAATAAGAATGATGATATTGCAACACTGAGGAAGAAACTAAAATTGCCAGCAATAGAAGATCCACAGACCAAGGATATAAAAGAGTCCAAAACAAAAAAGGGATATATTCTGAAATTAATCATGGAGAAAAGTGCCCAAATCAGGTCAATGGAGACATAAATGGAGAAGTTTATTAAGGAGAAGGAAAAAAATCCACAGGTGGCCATAGTTCCTTTGGATGCAGTACCCCTCATAACAATCCCCACTACAAGTGCTACAACATCAACAATGCCTTCAACCCAACCTTCAGATGTTGCTGAAAAATTGACTAAAGTGGTAGAGAACATGTCAATACAAACATAAGAGATAAATAAACTACAAGGCCAAGTAAAAGCTTTACAGGAACATTAAAACATGAGTGAAGCTTCACCATTGGATGAATCACATAGATCCCAGATAATACTAGAAAGGATACAAAAAGAAGAAAGAGAGTCAACCATTGGCTAAACCTTGGCCCAAGCCAAGGAATATGGAAAATCATCCTCAACTCCATGAATGAGATTGGGTCATCCATCCAAATCATTTTTGAGAAAAAGGACCTAATACAAAAAGCCAGAGAAGCTATTGCAGATATCAAAGAGAAGCTGGGTGACAAGCCTACAGAAGTTGTTAATATCATCAAATTCCTCAATTCCAAGACTAAATATGAGTTGGAGGAGATAGGAATTGAGGAAAATAATGAAACTATCCTAGAAGTCAAGATGGTTCTAACTAAAAGGAACCTCTTTCTACAATTAGAAGAAATATGCCAAGGGCTAGAGATAAGAGTTAATAGGTTTTTCAGCAGGTTTGAAGCACTGAACAAAAATGGATTACCCAGTTTATTTGTGATCAATGAAAAATTAATTAGACAAGAGGACTACAATAAGAAATTGAAAGAAGTGGCCAGAGACAGCTCCAAGTTCGCCAGTATAAAGGGAAGTTTGAAAAGAAAATATTTCCATGAAGCACTGGGAAATGAATTTTACATATAGCATGAGGAGAACTGTATTTTTGTGGTAAAACACACTTTTTCCAAATACACTGAAGTAGATTAAATTTATAGGAAGGAAACAAAGTTGTCAATTCCAAATGAATAAAGGTGGGATAAGTTGTGTGAGTTATTGGAATAAGTGTAACTCCAAATGTAGTTAAAGGATCAACCAACGCAGAAAAGGCAGAAATGAAAACTTAACAACAACTTCCTCCAATTTAGGGCCACCTCTCAATGCAGCTCCACCTATCCTATTAATTTGCAAAAAAGATAATTTTTTTTATATTGTGCTAAATATACCATGTTGGTTGTGACACGAGTTTTTTGTAAATATTACTATAAATACTTCAAAATTCGAAGTATTATGGGTTGGTTGTTGAATATCATTTTCCGTAAGCTATTGTACTTTTTCCAGTTGATGGAATGACCATTAATACAAACTTCTTCACAAGATTCATGTGTTGGAAAAATTGGTGAAGTGCTTCTCTTCGTTTATGTGTTATTTATTTGTTTCCATTACTGTACTTTCTTGAATCTAAATTACCTTACAGAAATGATGATGAACATGATTTGTTGAATTATACACCCTGATTCTGGCTATAAGCAGCTTTAATGTTTTATTTTGAAGTCAAGTTAATGAATTCTTAAATTCTCTTTAACTTTAACTGAATCTTGCTTTTCCTTCTGTTACATGCCATTTTTTATCTAAAGGATCCAACTAGTTCACATACCTTGCCCTGTGAAACTCCTTGAAAATTTGATAAAAATACATGTTATTTTTATAGAATCCATAGCTCAATTGAAGTATAGGCATTCAATCAACCAAATAAATTACAAAAAATCAAACAAACAATTACACAATCATAACTAGCCTAAAATTTACAAAAGACAAAGCTAAATCTGACAGAGAGATCCCTCTTTGAGTTTAGAAGGGTTAGCTTCTAGACTTAAAAGCGGTTTTAATGTTACCTCTGTGATTACTCCCACAACCTCAGAAATTACAAAGAGATAACATAGTGACGACCATACTGGGGAATGAAAATACTACGATTTTCTGCAAATTCATTTCCCTTGTTAAAAGAAATTTATTTTAGGAATATTTCAGGGGTTATGTACCTTTGTAAATAATAGTGTGTGTGTGTTTTAGATTATAATTATGGCTCCAAAAAGAGTTTATACTAAATCTCATCCTGATCCTAAAACTGCCAATATTGTAGATGACCCTGAAAATTTGTTGAGGAGAAGAAGTTTATCCGAGAGTCAAGGAAGCAGTAGTCCTCCCATTTTTTCACCTTACAGGATATTGAGTTTGATTTTCCATTTGAGCATATCTTTTTTAGAACTAAGTCAAAAAATTAGGTTGACCAAACTATGGTAGATGAGTTCGCTTTAAAACATCGTTCACTCGAAGGACATTCTGTTGAACCTGATCCTGATCTTCAAATCCTTCAAGACTTTGATAAATTACAAGATTTAGTATCATGCCTTGAACTATCTATCCATGAGGCATTTATCCAGCAATCTATTGAACTTTCTGCCTTCACTTTTGCAACCTAATCTAGTGCATCTCAGTCTGTTCATCCAAAATCATCCAATCCCACTCCTTCTATAATTTCCACTACCAATACTATAGTTGCACACCAGGCAACCCAACCTCCACCTTTAACCAATCCACCTATTATCCATCCTCATATACCAATCATGGAAGCAAGATATGCTCCTTTGGTTTTGAATTCTCCTTTAGCAAATATGCCACAAGACTATCAAACTAAGATACCCTAGTTTGATGGTACTGTACCCATAACTGCTCAAAAACACATTGATAGGATGAATGATAGCTTTGATCTTCAATAAGTGGATGAAGAAAATTTTAAGATGAGACTATTTTCTCAAAGTCTTACTGGAGAAGTTGTAAAATTGTTCAAATCCTTACTAGCTGCTAGCATTAATGAGCTCCCTGCATTTCATTAGTCATTCCTTAACATATGGGAAGCTAAAAAGACCCCCCTTCAAATTTTATCATAATATGAAAGTATTAGGAGGGAATCTGGGGAAAGTATCCAAGATTATTGCACTATATTCACTAGTGTTTATAATGCAATTCATGCAAACATTAAACCCCCTCAAGGTTTAGCCTTGATAAAATTCCCTAATGGCTTTGAGGCAGATATGTCTTATCAGTTAAGAGAGAGAGAGACTATGAACTTTAGAAGAAATGCAGAGAGATGCGGTGAGTGTGGAGGCTAATTTGTTAGCTAAAAGAGCTAGGATGAGAACAAATAGGAGAGTGACCATGCAAGAGGAACCGTCAACATATTTTGGTGATGCTAAGATAGATTCTTTGGTTAGAACAATGGAGAGAATGATGGAGAGAATCAATCTGATAGATAGGACTCCCCCAAGAGAAAATCAACTTGGTCCTTAAAACTGAAACCAAAATGTTAGGATAAATCCACCACAAATTAAAGAAAGGGAACAAAAGGCACCAGAATAGAAAATTAGACCTCATTTCCAAGAAAATTATGTTGATGATGAAGGGGAAACAATTCAAGATAAAAATTACAATCAAATAAATCTAATGGGGATAAATGATGATGACACAATATTTCTTGCTCAAGAGGAATGAGAACTTTTCCAGCTGTCTCAGATAGAACTTGATTATGAGGAATTAGATGACTATAAACAGGGTTTTGAGAAAGCTATCATGAAATTTCACAGACAATACAACCTTAGGAGTTAGGAAACCACATATACCCCTTCTACGAAAACCACAGATACCCCTGCTAAGAAAACCATAGATACTTGTGCCAAGAAAACTGTTGAAACTTCAAGTAAAAAGACAATAGAAAATCCTACTAAAAATATAGTCGACACTACTTCAAAAACAACACAGACAGATGTTCCAACCATTAGTCAGCAAAAAGAGGCTAACCCAAATGACGTCACTGATAAATCAGATTTCCTAAATATGATTAAAGTTCAGACATCCTTCAATATTGAAAATGAGTTATCAATACTCAAAATACCTATCCTTCTAACAGATTTGATGAACAAGAATGTGTATAGATCTCAGGTAACGAAATATCTTAATATATGGGAAAATACAGATACAGTAAATTTGAATGATGAACAACCTAAAATTTTATTTGGACCAGAAGTAGATGGTAAACCTTAGGAAGGAGGTGTACCTCCCTTCTATGTTAGCCTAAACATTCATGACAAAATTTTGCATAATGCCATGCTAGATTCAGGGGCCTCACATAAATTAATGCCTAAGGCTGTCATGGAGAATTTAGGACTTGACATTACCAGACCGTACAAGGATTTGTACTCTTTTGATTCTAGCAAAGTGAGATGCTTAGGTCTTATCAAAGATCTGTGTGTTACCTTGGCACAAATTCTAGCCAAAAGTTTGGTAATGGATATAGTAGTCACAAACATACCCCCTAAGTATGGCATGATGTTGTCACGCTCATGGGGAGCTAAGTTGAAAGGAACCCTATAGATGAACATGACCTTTCCTACCATACCAGGTTTTGGTCAGCAAAGGATATTGTATAGGAAGACCTTGACGAAGTTCATGGTAAGTAGCCAAGACAAGCCACACAACTATCCTCTTTACTCTGTGCATTCATACCTAGTCTCATTCATTCTCTATAATGATGGGGACATCAACACTTAGGTTGCCAACTCATGGATTGATATCTGTGAAATAGAAGAAGACCAAACAACAATAGTGGAACAAGACACACAACATGAGCCTCTTTTGAATATGGACTTTGATGGAGCTATTAGGAAAGAAGGCTCAAGAGCGTGATTTTGGGTTTCACATTCAGGAACTAATCACGCCAAAGGACATTCATACAAGCTTAAATTCCAATTTACAAATAATATAGCTGAGTATGAAGCATTAATACTAGGAGTACAGTTACTGAAAAATCTTGGTGCTAAAATAATTTCCATTCATGGGGATTCTGAGCTAATAATAAAACATATAAAATGAGAATATTCTGCAAAAAACCCTATATTAAGAGCATACAGAAATGATGTTATGCATTTTTGGAGTTTTTTGTGGAATATGACCTCTTTGTGATCCCTAGTTATTGATGATAATCTTTCCATTTCTGCCAGTACCTATAAAATGCCCCATCCCAATCGTCAATACACAGTGGAAGTGAAACACATGCCAACTGTCCCAAACAATGTTATATATTGGCAAGTCTTTGGGAATGATAAACAAATTGAACATTTTCTGCAATCCAAGGATGATTTTGAAGAAGGAAATATATATGTAGAATGTGATTTAGAAGATAAGGTGGTTGTTCATTCTGATTTAGAAACAAGTTTGGAAATCATGTAAATAAAGTAGAATTGCTAGAAATAGATCAAGAAATAAAGGAACTAGAAATACTCCAATTAAAAGAAAATGTTTTACCTAGAGGATTGGTTCCCTTAGAAGAGTTGTTTGAATTTAATGATTTAGCCAAGAAACCAAAGATTGAGCCCACAGGAGCAGATGTAGAAGAATGCAACATAGGAAGTGAAAAAGACCCAAAGACAATAAATCTGTCTAAATCATTACCACCTGCTGAAAAGTAGAAATAAATTAGTATGTTCAAAGAATTCATTGATGTGTTTGTATGGAGTTATCAAGAATTAAAATCTTATGACACCAACATAATCCAACACAAAATTCCTATTAAAGAAGATCATAATCTCTTTAAACAAAAACTCTGAAGGATAAACCCAATATTTATGCCTTTAATTGAGAAATAGATCAAGAAAATGTATGATGCTAAGATCATAGTAACTCTTAGCTACTCTAAGTGGGTTTCCAATATAGTACAAACAAAGAAGAAAACAGGTGAAATCAGACTGTGTATAGATTTTAAAAACCTTAATAAAGTCTCAATAAAGGAAAATTACCCTTTACCTAAGATGGATCGCATTTTGCAATAGGTTGTTGGCTCCAGTAGGCTTTCTCTGTTAGACAATTTTTTGGGTTACAACCAGGTTTTGGTTCACCATGATGATCAAGATAAGACATATTTTACTACTCCATGGGGTACCTTCATGTATGTAAATATGCCTTTTGGATTAACGAACACTGGAGCGACATTTTAGAGAGTAATGGATATTGATTTTGCTGATGAAATTGGTAGATTTATTGTCATATATTTAGATGACATCATGGTTTATTCCAAAAAATATGAAGAGCATTTGTTACACTTGAGGAGATTTTTTGAGAAGTGTAGAAAGTTTGGGATTTCACTTAACCCCAAGAAAACACTATTTAGCCTTGAATAAGGGAAGATTCTAGGGCATATAATTTCCAAAGAGGTTATTAGGATCGATCCCAGTAGGATTGAAGCCATTTTGAAAATAAATCATCCTAGAAATGTTAAATAACTTCAATCATTTATTGGTAAAATAAAATTTCTAATAAGATTCATTCCCAACCTAGCAGAACTCCTCAGGAACATAAAAAATATGTTAAAGAAATACATAGAAATAAGGTGGAACATTGAAGACAGGCAGTCATTTG
Organism: Pinus albicaulis; assembly: GCA_034641835.2. Lineage (NCBI taxonomy): Eukaryota > Viridiplantae > Streptophyta > Pinopsida > Pinales > Pinaceae > Pinus > Pinus albicaulis. The sequence continues at coordinate 42,309,322 of CM076575.1, read as the reverse complement.
ACCAAGTGAAGCAAGCTCTAACAAAAGCACTTGTCTTAATCAACCCAAACTTTACAAAATATTTTATAATCTTTTCATTTGCATCTGAACACACTGTTGCAATGGTTCTCTTACATAAAAACAATGAGGGATATGAGAAACCCATTTCCTTCCTTAGCAAGGCTCAAAGAGATGTTGCATTAAAATACAATATAATGGAAAAACAAGAATTTTATCTAATACACGCAATTAAGGATTTCAGACTATATATTCTTCATTCTCACATAATTAATTTTGTACCAAATTATGTGGTTAAAGGTATCCTGACTCAAAATGGACTAGATGGTAACAGAGGTAAGTGGATTGCCATTATTCTTGAATATGATATTGAAATTAAACCCACCAAGCTCATTATGGGACAAGGATTAGCCAAATTAATGGATGAGTCTAATTTTCATGCTTTGGATATTAATTTTGTAGCTACATTAGATGATCAAGATGAGCATGCGACTCCACAAATAGATGAGGCTTTTACAACCTCACCCTGGTATGAAAACCTCATTTTTGTATTATTAAATTTACAAGCTCCTCCTAGTTTGACTAAGACAGAGGCTAGATTTATTAAGCTAAAGGCTGTGAAATTTTGTATCTTAGATATCAATTTAAATTGGAAATATGTTGGTGGAATTTTATTAAAATGTTTATTGAAGGATGATGTAAAAAAATATGTAGGAATTTCATGAAGGAGACCACGGTGGACATTTGTTTTGGAAGACCACTGTTAATAAAATCCTAAGAGTTGGTTTTTACTTGCCAACACTTTTTCCTGATGTCTATAAAAAAATTACCTCCTACCACAAGTGTCAAATTTTTGAAGGAAAGAGAAAACTATTGCAATTACTCTTGAAACATATATCCGATGAAACTCCTTTCCAACAATGGGTTTTGGATTTCATTGGAGAAATCCAATCAACATCCTTAGCCAACAAAAATGGATCCTCATAGCCACTGACTATTTCACCAAGTGGATTGAGGCCACATCCTCAAGACAAGTAACTGATGTTGTGATCATAAAATTTCCATATTATCAAGGTTTGGATGTCCAAATAAGCTTATCACAGAGAATGCATCAAATTTTTTTTTTTTTCTAAATAAGTCTAAATTCTATTAGTGTAACAAAATAGTACAAGGAGGCTTAGGCCTCTGTAGTGCTAGCCCAAGTTCATGGCATAATTTAGCCCAAAAAAAAAAAAAAAAAACAAGAAATTCACTTCCCGTAAGAGGGAAACCAGTATAGTCAGAATTATAGTTTCTGCCCTCACAAGGGAAACCAACATATCACAATAGAAAGATACTACTTTAGAAATAACTCCAAAACTGACAGTTTTGCTTAAAAACTTAGAAATAGACCCATAAGACTGGGAGCCGGGAAACAGAAATCTGATAGAACTTGATGGTCTAGATGTCATTTGGGGAAGATGGTTGTTCTTCAACAATCAGAAATCTATAAGCTTCGAGATCATCCTCTGCTACCTTCTTTTCACCGGTGTTGTCCTCCGCTTTCTTGCAGGCGTTGAAGTGGTCGATTTTGCTGCGTTCCAGTTCTTCACTGCTTTCGTTGCCCTGAATTCTGCTTCGTTTTGGGACAGGACTACCTTTCTTGAGTGCTGAGGGCGTGCCTTGAGCAGTTGTTGTCTTCTCCATGGTGAAGCCTTCGGAGCTTGGGTGCTCCTCCTTAAACGAAACAGTAATGGTTGCAGTGATGCGTGGTCGGTCTAGGGTACACCTATAATGAAAATGAGCTGAATGATAGGGTTGCTGGGAGCTGGCAGAGTGGGTAGGCTACGAGGGGACAACAACATCCATATGATGTGTCGTCAGGAGGCTTGCCGAGGGATGAGATTCCATAGGATGAGAGCTAGCATTTCGAGCCCAAACCCGATCACTACGTGTAGCTAGGTAGCATGCAGAAAAATGGTTCGAAAAGGGGGAAGAGGAGTCAGAGAAAGACAAGGGCGATGACTGAACTATTTTGCCTCGGCTGCTACCTCTACAAAAGCGCATTCTCTGGTGCAAACAAGGCATGCTCACACTGGAGAGATTGGAATGACTATGAGGTGCAGGCGTGAAGAAGATGTGTGCACTGGGGGTGGAGAAATCAGTGGCCAAGGGCTCAGAGGCAAAGTGTAGGTTACAGAGCAGACTCTGAGAAATGGATGCCAGACACCAGTTCGATACAACAAAGAATATAGCAATGTCTCCCTATAGTCATACGAGAGCTTGGCTCCATGACTGCAAGGGGATAGTTGCAATTCAGAGGCACTGGAGCGAACAAAGAACCTCCGGAGGAAGCCATTTTGAAGAGCTGAGGGAGGGCGGTGGAGTATCGACAGAAGAGCTGCATTAAATCGGAGTAAAGAGTGGTAGTCGATCGATTAAATGTGAGTTGTGTGAGATTATGGGCGGCCATATGACTATACCACTTTCCGACCCATAAATCCACCAAATTACCTGTACTGTTAAACACCGAAATCCGGGAGAGAATGCATCAAATTTTAAGTCAAAGAAAATGATAGATTTCTGCAGAAAATATCATATCACTCTAGGGCATTCAACTGCTTATTAACCTTAGGGTAATGGGTTAGTGGAATATTCAAATAAAATTTTGGTTAACATTGTCAAAAAGCTGCTATAAGACAACAAGAAGTCATGACATAACAAGCGGGGAAATGCACTAGGGGCTGATAGAATCCCCACAAAGAAATCAATTGGCATGTCACCATACCAATTAGTTTATGGAATGGATGATTTTTTCCCATCTTCTTTAGGGGTTCCAGTTATGAAAATAATACAGGAGTTGTAGGTGGAACCAAATTATACTCAGAGAAGGATAAATCAGATCATTCAACTACAACAATCTAGGGAAGAAATGTATAAGAAAACACAAGCTATCCAAGAAAATGTCAAAAAGATTTATGATAGAAGAACTGAGGTAGATGATTTTCTGTTGGGTGACAATGTTTTAAAATGGGATTCAAGAAGAGAGGATAAAGGCAAGAATGGGAAGTTTGATAATCTCTGGAAAAGACCATTTATTATCTATTCTTTTAGAGGTCATAATGCATTTTTCCTCAAAGAGTTGTGTTTAGTCAATTTAATGTCTTAAATTTTATCATAAATTATCGACTGGAGTTAGTAATCTTATGAAGTGAAAGTGCACTATTTATGCTAGAAGCCTTTTCTTACTTAATTCATTGTGTTGATTTTATATGTTTAAAGTTTTTTCTAAGATTTTATGTCTATCTTGAATGTTTAAATGGAATTGATAAACTTAAAACTTATGATTTGTGAAATGAAATCTAAATTCAACTATCCAAGATTATGATGAGAATCCTATTTTAGTCTGTCTAATAGTTAATGATTGACTTTGAGAAAAATTAAAGCTTAAGAAACAAGAAGAAATTCTAATATTTTTGTATGTTTTTGGAATCTTTATGTGAATGAAATTTAACAAAAGATATCACTAAAAATTATTAGAACTTATTAAAAGGAATATTTTAATGATTGAAAAATATAACTTGCAAGAAGGAAGAAAATGAAATGTTTAAAAGAAGAAAAAATAATCTATGATAATCGTATTCTACATGAAAAGAGATTAAACTAAATGAGAAAACTGAAGTTATATTCAATCAACCTATGTCGACCACTATGACAAATTATCTCTAAGTCTATTCAATCAAAAGCATATGTCTATCTTAACATAGAAATATTCTGCAAATGAAGATAACATCAGTGAAAGAATAATAGGAAAATTGATTGTCTACACTATGGAAATCTAAAAGAAAATTGCAATTGAAATAAAAGTAAAGTATATGTCTACAGTATGAAAATGAAGCACACGTTTAAGCTAAAAAGTGCAAATGTACACAATGTATCTATGCAATCAATTGCAATAGAAAAAAGAGCAAACAAAGCGTATATCTATACAGAAAAACACATCGAAAGCATAAGAAACTAAAAATATGAAATGACAGAAAATTAAACGAATAAACCTCTTATGTGCAGGGTCCATATACAACAGAATGGTTCTTATCTATTCACAACTAGCTACACATCAATGGTTCTAGAATGCTTCATCCTTCGATTAATCAAAAACAGAGTTTTAAGATATAACAATCTTAAAATAAAATCGAACTTGTTTCAGGTTTACAAAAACCGATATTTATAATGGTCTTGAATTAAATGTTTGAGGCTTTCACGCCTTTGGAGACTAATCAAATTATGCATAAAAATATAAACAAAAATGTGATTTTTATTGCTTTCACGATTTGATAAGTGGAGAGAAATCGTGAAGCTTAATCTTCTCGCTCGCTTGTTCTGGTTCCTCCTTTGACTGACCCTTTGACCACAATCTTGGGAACTTTCTTCCTCCATTCTGGAAAGGTAGATAGGATAGAATCCATGAATGAATCATTTATCAAATGTCCATGTATTTCGCCTCTGTTGGTCTCCCATGTTTTGATAGTTTTGCAAATCACAAGACAAGGCAACATCATAACCAATCTTTAGAGTTACAGGATCTATTCCTCCTGCTCTCAGAGAGGGATCTCTCAATTTATTTATTTTTTGCAAAGTTCTATCTTGTGTGCTTCGGGTATTGGTTTTAGACTAGTTATTAAGTGAAAGTGTTTGTTTGTTTGTTTGGTTGAATTGATACAACAAAACCTAAAAGGTCTAGGAAAGATAGATAGAAAGGGGAAATGTCAGCTTCATTGGGAAATGGAGTCAAAAAGAGGTTATGACAAACTTATCAATGGATATGGGATATCAAAGGGAAAATATAACTTGGTCGTAGGATCCTTTGGTTTTGGAATGAGATGAGCATCAATGATTTGGAAAAGAGAAGTTTAATTCTCAACAAAGGGAATTTGAAAGCATAACTTGAACAATAAAGAGTTATTTGATAAACAGGGCTAACCATGAATTCTACAAACCACACTTTAAGCAAATAATGACTTCAAAACAACTTTTAAAATGAAACCTAAGATTCGGGGAACACCCTATTTCCTCAAATATTTTATTTCAAATGACTTAGAAAACATAAAAGATTCACTAATAATTACAGTCATAGAAGAGGGAACACCTAAATACATCTATGATCACAACTATAAAGAACTTTAAGACAAATGTTCAAGCAAGGACAAAGGGCATGATCAGAACAGACCTCCTTGGCTTACTGTAAACAAAGATACTTCAAAGGGAGACTTCAATAACAACCTTTAAGTAGTAGCAGACAAGCAGGGAGAACCATAAATCATGCTGAAACCAACTATTTGAACTATTAGAGAAATAAACAAAAATGAGGACTAAAGAGAGAGATTGAAGGCTCTAAAATACCTCAGCAGAAGAAAACATAGAACAGTGAAGGATAAACAGGTATAAGGTGCTTCCAAGAGTCATTTCTTAGCCTAAAAATTTCATCCTACTGTAGTAAGAATTTATGGAACAAAATGAAAACAGGGGAAAACATTAAACAGTTCAGAATACTTCACCAACAGCCAAGCTCATGGATCCAATGATAGAGCCTTCTCAAGAATAAGCATGCAACAACATCATCAGGACTTCCAAGACTTCAATTTCTTCTTCAACTTCGACAGACTATGTATTATTTCAGAGAGTTTCAGTATTACAACTAGTGATCAACCAACGTTTACAATGGACTCCTCAACAAGTTTTTATAGAAGGATGAGGAGGTCAAAAGAGAGAAAAGATATTCTGAGTTCAATTAATACAGTTAATGCTTCTCGGCCTTTGAGGGGCTCAAGGGAGAAGTTTACAAATATTTTCCTGTATTAATTGGTTTACATTAAGTATTTAAGCTTGCTGGAAGCTTTTGTTGACTTTAAGGCTCTGTGTCATCTCTGCAATAACTATGTTTGGCTTGAAATAACTGCTCGGCTGTATTGAGGAAAATATCCTCTATTCTGATCATTACTCGGCCCTCTGTTTGAATGCTTTGAGGCTATAGGTGGAAATCTGGTAGCTGAGAGGAATCAATTAGCCTCTTATGTGGCGGTGGAGGCATCTCTGTGTGATAGATACTTTTGATTTTCTTTAAATGTGTTTAATTTAGTGGATTAGGCTTTTGATTTTCAATCTTAGCCATAATCCACCAAAACTGTGTAATTAATCTTTAATTCTTCATCTCTGGTTCGTTTGGGCCTTCAACACTGATACTCTTTGATTGTTTTAATTCTCTGTGTCTTGTTGATGTGTAGGTGCCACAGAGGGTTCATATGGCATCAGTGCTCATGATGCACCGATGAAATGTGGCATTGAACTCTACAGATGGACATTTTTTAATAAACGAAAGCCTGGAGGATCGTCATCCTTGACTTTTGTTCTTCTTTTAAAATCATATGAACAAACATTTAGAACCTACAAAATACATAAAATAATTAAGAAATCCTGCGTTATTTGGGGTAAAACTGCTTTGGAGGCTGTGATTAGGAGCGTGGCCATTGGACGAGTGCATCCCACGGTGGAGATCTACGTGCAATGGTAAAAAAGGGAGGCGGTTTGGAAGAATAGTTAATAAGTTAAGTTAGGGCGAAGTAGCAATAATATAAAGCGAAAGGGTCACTTTATATTAAGATAAGCGGAAAATGCGAAGAAGATAGGTTAAAAATCCTTGGCGGAGGTAAAATGCAGAGGAAGGAAATTCGGGGTTTTCGAATGATCGTGGGCCGTCGGATAAGATTTGCCCCCTGAGATCAATGGTCAGGATTGATCTATGAAGTCCTTTGGTAAAGGCAGAGGGTGATAGTTCAAACGCAATATCGAATCTGAGCCGTTGATCTGCAGAGATCAACGGTGGGGAGCAAATGCGAAGAAATGCGGTGTAAAAGGGGAAAAGTGGTTTCAGAGGAGAAAACCACGGATTTCACGCAGTGAAAGGGTGGGTAGGCGGTTTTGCCTTTTTGAACGCGATATGCGTTCTTGCACGACACGTGGCATTGTAAAGCAACTTATATCGCGCAGCCCCTAGGAAATTAACCTTCGCACTTGAAGTTACACAAAAATGCGCGTCAACTGTTGGATCTGGGGTCTCAGATCTAACAGTGAGGACTGAGCGCGATATTGAATAGATGCGCGAGAGGATAAGTGGCAGGGTGATTTTGTTCTAAGCCATGGGATCAAAGATTGGATGGCTAAGATCAAGTCTAGAGGGAGGCAGGACCCACAGGGGTCGGGCTTGTTAGAGTTAATATGGGCCATTGGATGTGTAGGATCAGCGGTGGAGATTGTATTTGGGGATAAATGGAAAAAAAAATGAGGCGAAGAAACGGTGAATAAGGGTCGTTGATCTGCAGAGATCAATGACTAAGATTTGGCCAAAAACATTATGAAGTGGGGCGCATGAATTTAAACAAAGTCGGGGGGAAATATCTGGACCGTCCGATTTGGACACGTGGATGGCCTAGATGCAATCGGAGCTTCGCAATCGGCGGGGTAATGGACATGGGAGCGCCGAAGTGATTGACTGTGGGTCGTTGATCTGCAGATCAGATTGACGGCGGAGAACTTATCGAGGAATCGCTAATCGGAGAGGGAGTAATAAAATATTACAATGTGCCAATGGAAATCTCCGATGCAATATAGCGGTGGCCATTGATTGGTGAAATGATCAACAGTGGAGAAGAGCCCCGACCAATGAATGGAGGGCTTAGTTATAATATTAAAAAGGCGGAATTTATTAAATACAAAGGTTTAATGGCTTTGGGGCGTGATATATATATGAGGTTAAGCACTCGTCTGCGGGGCCGCTGGTTATATGAGGAGTGAACGGGACCGGGGCTTTATGTATAAGGGTGCAAATCGGAATCAGGAGGAAGGGGCGGGCTTTTCAATCCACCCATTTAACAAATCTCCAATGCGAGATTATATTGACCGTTTCATCGGGAAAAGGTCAACGGTCTTTTCATTAAAACACATGGACCGACGCGTTTAGTTAAAAACATAGGATAATGGGTTTTTATGAATTTAACAAAGGGAAAAAGTGATCGGGAATGGTTTATATAAACATTTAAGCGCTCGATTGCGGTCCTTGGGTTATATGAAGCGAAAAAAGGCTCAGGGTTTATAAACAAAGGTCAATCGCATCAGAACTCTTTGTTTAACACAAACAAATGCACTCTTTGATTTGTTCCGATGCGATAAGCGCCAGAATGGGTTAGTAGCTGGCTCTAGGGCATGGTTATATTGTGGGGAAGTGGTTAGGACTTAGCCCAAAGGGTGTTAAGCCTATGGTCAAAACTTATTTTTTATGAAAATTTTCAAGGTTTTTGATGGATTTGGGGGTTTTGGTAAGGTTCAAAAGTGAGTTTCAAACCTTATAAAAGGGATTTTGTGAAAGGAAAAAGGGGAATACATGAAAAATGAATGATTTTCATGGGGAATAAGAGAATAAAATGAAGGTTAGTTTTGAGTGGAGGGAGGGAAAAAATGGAGTTTTGCAGCAGTCTTTTCTTTATGGAAAACAACAGAATTTCTGAATTCGAAAGGGGGACAACAGTGAATATTAAACAGAGGGCATGATGTCTTCATAAGGCTTCAAGAGATAACAATTTTTTGCAATAAAACTTGTTTCTTGAAGGCTTAAAAATGATTTAGCCACCTTTTGATATAAAATTTTTTATAGGTGGCTAACAGTGGCTCCACTTGGGGATGGCACCTTCTTGAAAGCATCAAGAACTTCAGACTTGCATTCTCTGGTGGCTGATTAGTGCTTCATCCATTGGGCTACAACTTTATTCACTTGGATAATCTTCCTTTGCTCTGAAAATATTAGCAGCCATGAAAAAAAATGGATCTTCATCAACACAAGCTTTCTACCTACCCAATCCGACTGATCTAACATTTTTTTTCTTCTTTAGAGTGCACTTGGATTGGAAAACTCTCTTACAACATTTTATTCTTTTGAAAGCAAAAAACATAATCTATTTATACTCCTTATTTCTCCATGAACTCAGATTAGACAGTTGAGTTCATATGCTTCTCTACCTAATCTACTAATATGTTAGGATTAAACAGTCTAACAGATTTTATTCTCTAATTTCTAAAACAAAAATTTAAAAGAATACAAGCCAGGATTGAACAGTCTAACTTATAGCTGATCTATGGCATAAAAACAAGCTTCACATAGTTATTAATTTGCAGAAATTAAATCAAAATGGTGAAGGCTTAAGATTTGAAATTTCTAAGCATGACCTTCTCTTTTCTTCAGCTCTGTTTTTGAGTTTATTCGAGTTGTTCTTTCATTGTTTTCTGGTTCAGATTTTAAGCTGATTTAAACCAGATTACCTCCGTTTTTGACTCATAAACTAAAACAGTTCAGAGGCATTCTTCTTTTGGACACTCAGGTTTAGATTTTGAGCTTGTTTGAACCTTTAATTTCTATCCTAATCTTCCTAACTGATAGGCCAAGATTAAGCTGTTTGGAAAATCGATTTCACTAACCAATCAGCAGTAAATTTAAAACTAATTAGTCATGATTAGGTTGTATGACTAACTAGAAGTGTGTTTTTCAGGAGTGTCATTTGAGCCTGCACACTTTCAGATTTTTCTTCGCTTTTTGGTATGGGGCTGTACCTTTATTGTTTTTACAATATGCCCTTTTTTCTTTCTTTTACTGTTTTTGTATTTTTATTTTTCTAACTTTGAATGCAGCGTTCATGCTATGATATTTACAATGAAAAATACAACGCTTTGAAACTCATGATTCTTGGCAGAAGTAATGCTTTAGCATCCTACCATTGACAGGACGTCCATATAGATCTTCATTCAATTCTTTCAAGAAAAATGCATTGTGACCCCTCTCAACATGAATAATATAGGGGCCTTTCCACAAGATCTCAAACTTGCCATGTTTTCCCTTCCTTTATCTTCTTGAATCCCATTTAAGAACAACATTTCCAACCTATAAATTGTTTACCTTAGTCCTCTTATCAAATATTTTCTTTACATTTTCTTGGACTAACTGCGTCCTTTCATAGACTTGTTCTCTGGTATGCTGTAAATGGATTTTTTGGTTGATTCTCCTCTGCATATCATTCTCTTCGACCTGCACTTCTTGAAGGAGTTTCATGATTGGAACTCCTAATGAGGTGGGGAAAACTGCATCCATGCCATAGACCAGCTGATAGGGGGACATATTTATTGACTTCTTTGTAGTTAACCTATCAGCCCATAAGGCATGAACCAGCTTACTGTCCCATGATTTCTAATTCTGCTCCAACAGATTTTTGATGATATTGATGAGGCTGTTGTTGGAATATTCAGCTAATCCATTTCCTTAGGGATAGTAGGCAGTATAATGGCCCAATGTTATGTGGTATTTGTAACAGAATCAACCATTTTCTTAGATTTAAAAGCGGCAACATTATCTGTTATAATTTTTCTGGGACAACCAAAACTGGATAGGATATTTGTTTCAAGGAACTTGATAATGACAAAGTCATTAGCATTTCTAGAGGGTATAGCTTCTATCCACTTGGTAAAGAAGTCAGTGGCCATGAGGATCCACTTATGTTGGGCTGAGGAAGATGGGTTAATTTCCCTAATGAAGTCTAAACCCCATTGTTGAAAAGGTGCCTCAACTCTGATAGCATGTAATCTTAAGGGAAGGAGTTTTCTTTTGCCATCAAAAATTTGACACTTATGGCAATACATGACCAACTTCTGAGTGTCTGGGAAAAGGGTAGGCCAATAGTGACTAGATCTAAGAATTTTGTTTGCTGTGGCCTTCCAGTAGAGGTGTCCTCCACATTCTCCTTCATGCAACTCATGCATGATTTTTCCTGCATCATCTTCAAGTAAACATTTAAGCAAAATTCCAACATCATTTTCCCAATATAATACCCCATATAAGATGCAATAACTCAAAGCTTTTTGTTTCAAAAATATTTCTTTAGTTTTAGACAAAGAAGGAGGGGCATTCAAATATAAAAGCACATAAATAATGTCAGCATACCAAGGAGAATTCAGAAATGTCTCTTCGATGAAAGGAGCAGTATATTCTTCTATTTCTTCCAATACATCTACCATATTCATGTCTAATGCTTGGAAGTTAGACTCAGCCATAAGTTTTGATAATCCTTGCCCTTTAACTAGTTTGGTGGGCCTAATTTCTAAGTCATATTCAAGAATAGTTGCAATCCATTTTCCCATTTTACCTTCAGGGTCTTGACTTAGAATGTCCTTGACAATAGTATGTGGAACAAAAGAAATTATGTGAGAGTGTAGAATATAGACTCTAAAGTCCTTTAATGCTTTCACCAATGCTAAGGCTTTCTTCTCCATGATGTTATATTTGAGAGGATCATCTCTTAAGGCCCTACTAAAAAAGGATATCGGTTGTTCTTGCTCCAAGTCATTCTTTTGAAGTAATACTGTAGCTATTGTATGCTCAGATGCAAAAGAAAATATATAAAAGTCTTTGGTGAAATCAGGACTAATCAGGACTAGTGTTTGAGTAAGAGCTTGTTTGACCAGTTCGAATGATTGTTTAGCTGGTAAAGTCCATTTTACACCTACATCTTTCTTAAGCATGTTTGTAATGTTTTTTAATAGCTCAGCAAGATTGGGGATAAACCTCCTTAAAAAATTAATCTTTCCAATGAAAAATTGTAATTATTTGAGGCTTCTTGGATGGCTGATCTGTAATATACAATCTATCGTAGTAGGGTCTATTTTGATTCCCTCTTCTGAAATTATATGGCCAAGAATTTTACCTTCTTAGAGACCAAAGAGTGTCTTCTTGGGATTCAATGACAAGCCAAATTTCCTACACTTCTCAAAAACTTTTCTTAAGTGAATCAAATGTTCTTCATCACTTTTTGAGAAGACGATTATGTCATCAAGGTTGATTATGAAATAGCCAATATCTTCAGAGAAGGCTATGTCCATGGCCCTTTGGAAGGTGGCCCCTGCATTCATCAATCTGAAAGGCATTTTGACATACATAAAGGTGCCCCAAGGTGTGGTAAAAGCAGTTTTGATTTGATCACTTGGGAGCACTAACACTTGGTTGTAACCCAAGAACCCATCTAAGAGTGATATTCTTTTTAACCCAACTACCCTTTGAAGTATATGGTCCATCTTGGGTAAGGGGTAGTTGTCTTTTAGAGAGGCTCTATTTAAATTTCTGAAGTCAATACAGAGCCTGATTTCCCGTCTTCTTTCTAACGGAAACTAAGTTTGATACCCATTCTGAATATCTAATTGGTACTATGATCCCATCATCATGCATCTTTTCAATTTCTACCTTAACTAAAGGTAGTAAAACATGGTTTATTCTTCTTATCTTTTGTTTGAAAGGATTTTAATTTTCTTTGAGAGGGATTTTGTGTTGAATGATGCTGGTATCATACGATTTCAAGTCTTTGTACCCCCAAGAAAAAACATCTTTAAAATCTTGGAACAACTCTATGTATTGCAATTTTATGTGAGCTGGGAGAGTGCTGGACAGTTTAATCATCTTGGGTTTTGCTAGGCTGCCTATGTTATGTTCTTCTACATCTGTTTCCACAGGCTCCATTCTTGGTTCTTTGGCTACATCGTTAAAGTCAAAAAGGTGTTCTAAAGGTGTTAGACCTCTTGGAATTGTATCATTCTTACATTGTAAAACTTCCAAGTCTTCTTGGTCTGCGTTGTCAATTAATTCTGCTTCAAAAGGATTCTCACAATGATTTACATCAGTAGAATATGTCATTTCAACTTCTGGGATTTGTTTAATATAAAAATAGTTTTATTTATGGCTAGTTTCTGATATTGGTATGTTGAAATGATTTTCTAATTTTAAAAAATCATCTATGTGTTTGTCAGAATCAAACACTTGCCAGCAATCTTCGTTATCAGGCACTGCAGGCCTGTGTTTTACCTTTACGCTAAGCTGTTCATTTATCTCAGGTATTTGGTAGTTGCTGGCATTGAAAGTGAGTTCATTTTCTAGATGATTTAGTGCTCTAGGAATGAAAATAAGTTCGTACTTTTCAAAGGTTTTCAATAAAGCAAGGGCAACATTCCGATATTCCCTAAGCCTTGGATTTCTAGCTGAGTATTCCCCTTTGATTTGTCTTATGATAAGTTCAGAATCTCCTAAGATTGATATATTTTGGGCTTCTAATTGTTTAAGAAACTGTAAGCCTATAAGAAGTGCTTCATACTCAACAATATTGTTAGTGCATGGGAAATCTAATTTATATGAAAAAATCTGATTCGTATTTTGAATCCAAACACTTGCCCTTGCACTTGTTTTATTACAGGATACATCAAAGTTTATTGTCCAAAGTATATTTGCCTCATTTTCATTTTCTTGTTGTTGTTGATTGCCAATGTTTTATATCTGATTTGAGGGAAGTTCTGATTGCTCTGGTAAACTGGTTGGGTCTATGTTTTCCTTTTCTTGTTGAGTAATTTCATCTTCGTTGTACAAGATAAAGGAATCTAAACTTGATTGAATCGAATAGATTGGAGAATTGTTTGGTTTATCTATGTTGCTCACCATGTACTTCATGTGAGATTCCCTGTATAGTCTTCTGTTTTGGTTAAAGACAGGGATGGTGGCATAAGACATGTCCATTTGAAGGCTTCCCTTAAGTTTGGCTCCCCATGATCTTGATAAGAGCATGCCATACTTACGGAGAATGTCAGCTACAACTATGTCCATTACTAGACTCTTAGCAGGGATTTGAGCTAAGTTAACACATAAATCTTTGATTAAACCCAAAAATTTGACTCTGCTTGAGTCAAAGGAATACAAATATTTGTATGGTTTAGTAATTTCTAAGCCTAAGTTTTCCATTACTACCTTGGGCATCAGATTGTGTGAAGCTCCAGAATCTAGCATGGCATTGTGTAAAATTTTCTCATGTATGTTCAAACTAACATAGAAGGGAGGAACAACCCCTTCTTGGTATTTTCCTTCAACGTCTGGACCAAACAACAACTCAGGCTTGTCATCTGTCAAGTTTAAGGTGTCAGTATCACTTCCTAGGTTCAAAGCTCTTAAAACTTGGTTTTTGTACACTTCTTGGGTTACTAGTTCAGCTAGGGGGATGGTAATTTTTATCTTGGCAATCTCTCCCTCAAGGCTGAAAGGAACAATTGACTTGTTCATATTTACATCTATTTTTTCAATTGAATTCTTTTCATTAGTTTTGATTTGCTGAACTTTTTTTGGACTGGTAATTGGGACAGTTTTGTTAGGACCACTAGCTGAAGTGCTAGGGGTACTCTGTTCAACATTTGGCTGGCTATTTTTCTCTTTGTTTAAATTTGGTTTTTTAGCCAAAATGATGGGTTTGTCTGCTGTCTTCTTAGGCTTAATTTCTGCATTTTTCTTGACAACAGTGCTAGTGTTCTTATCTTTTGAATTGTCTATGTTCCCTTTGCTCCTAAGATCATATTGTTTGTGTACCTCCATGATTGCATTTTCAAACCCCAATCTATAATCATCAGAATCTTCATATGTGTTTGTATTTTGATCAGAGAAGAAACCTTGTTCTTCCTCAGTGAGGAAAACATCATCCCCACTGTCTGATCCAATCAAGTTTACATGAGTTTATCCCAACCTTTCCATCTCCTTATCTTCCTCATATTGATCCACATAATTTTGTTAGAAGGGAGGTCTAACCTGTTGGTCACTTTCTTTTTGCTTATCTTGATTGTTTTCTCTTCTATAATTATGATTTCTATTTCTGTTTTGGTTGTTTTGAGGTTCTCTTGGTGGCACTCTATCATTCAAGTTTATTTTTTCAAGCATCCTCTCCATTACCTTCACTAGGTTATCAATTTTAGTGTCAGATGTTGAGGTTGAGGGTACAATTTCATCTTTATAAGTTACCCTCTTCTCTAATCTCAACCTATTTCTTTTCTCAATTATGTTTGCTTCTATGCTGAAAGCTCCCTTCTACATGTCTTCTAAGGTTAAGTAATCTCTCTCTCTCAACTGATAAGCCATTTCAGCATCAAAGCCTTCGGGATACCTTACTAAGGCCATGCCTTGGGGAGGTTTCATGTGAGGTGGAAGAGCATTGTAAATGTTATTGAACCTAGTGGAGTAATCATGAACACTCTCCCCTTGATTTATTTTGAGGCTGCTATACTCTGCTAGTATTTGGAGAGGGTTATTTTTGAGTTCCCATTTGTTGATGAATGTTTGATGCAAAGCAGTGAGATCATTGATGCTGTTAGGAGGTAAGTTCTTAAACCACTTCTTTACATCTCCTCCTAAACTTTGAGTGAAGATCCTCATCTTCATAGTTTCTTCTTCTATCTCCATGTAATCAAATGCATCTTCCATCCTATCTACATGATGTTGAGCTGTTTTAGACTCTTTTCCAGTGAAATGAGGAATTTTGGATTGGTACTCATTCGGTAAGGGAAGCAGAGGTTGTGGTAACACTAATGGGGCATACCACGTTGCCATGGCTGGAAATAAGGGTGGATTTACAAGAGTGAAAGTGGGCTGAACAAGAGTGTTTTTCACAGTGGTAGTATGGATTGGAGTGGAAGAAACACTTGGGCCAACAAACCAATTTGGAGCAGATTTGTTATGGAAAAGGCTAAAGTGATGAAGAAGTTGGGAATCAGGAGGAGTGGAAGGTGAGGCTTCTCTACTGAAGCTTTGTTGCAAATCTGCAATGTCAAGATCAATTTGGTTTAAATCACCTTGAGATCTAGTTCTAAAGATGTTCTTTGTATGATGTAAATCAAAGTGTGAATCCTCTAAGACAACAAGGTTTTCAGGGACAAACTTTGTTCTTAAGAGACTCCTATTAACAGCTGATTTTCCAGATTTAGGAGTTTTCCACATAATTCTCTCTGGATTGTCAACGATTAAAGGAGGATTTGGGTCTGGATGGGATCTAATGTTGATCCTATGTGAAGCCAGACTATTTTTTCAAAAATGAGAGAGGTTAAGGTTTTAGGGACTGTTTTTGGGCATTTTACCTCTCGCGATGTCTTATCTAGTATGGGACTAGGCTTCTAAACTTCTTCAAGGCTGGTTAACACAATCCTGAAGAGATATGGGGACCTAGATGAGTAATAGGCCTACTGGGGCTAGTGGAGTCATCAGCTTCTATGAAGGTAAAATATTGGATGGTTCCACCACCATGTTTATTATGAAGCCAAACTGAAACGTTTTTGGGTTTTTCTGAGTTATTTCGGTCTTATAGGTTATGAGAGTGTCCTAAATCTGATTTAACAATTAGCTAAGGTTTTTAAACATACAGAGTTCACTCTTATGGCTTGGTAACTGGTTCCTTCAAGGTTTGATAAGGTCTTACGGGAATCCTAAGGGTTACTTAGTTTGTCACTGATTCAATTAATTCCTATCATGATTACCATTTTTGTTAGGTAGTGCTTGAAGAAGGCTACTTATGTTATACTGGACATGGAGTGTTTTGTTTTAAAGATTTTACTCAGGGTCCCACCGTGATCGCCATTATGTTGGTCTCCCGTGTTTTGATAGTTTGGAAAATCAAAAGACAAGGCAACATCAGAACCAATCTTTAGAGTTACAGGATCTAGTCCTCCTGCTCTCAGAGAGGGATCTCTCAAATTATTTGTTTTTTGCAAAGGTCTATCTTGTGTGCTTCGGGTATTTGTTTTAGACTAGTTATTAAGTGCAAGTGTTTGTTTGTTTGTTTGGTTGAATTGATACAGCAGAACCTAAAGGTCTAGGAAAGATAGATAGAAAGGGGAAATGTCAGCTTCATTGGGCAATGGAGTAAAAAATAGGTTATGACAAACTTATCAATGGATATGGGATATCAAAGGGAAAATCTAACTTGGTCGCAGGATCCTTTGGTTTTGGAATGAGATGGACATCAATGATTTGGAAAAGAGAAGTTTCATTCTCAACAAAGGGAGTTTGAAAGCATAACTTGAACAATAAAGAGTTATTTGATAGACAGGGCTAACCATGAATTATAGAAACCACACTTTAAGAAAATAATGACTTCAAAACAACTTTTAAAATGAAACCTAAGATTCAGGGAATAACCTATTTCCTCAAATATTTTATTTCAAATGACTTAGAAAACATAAAATATTCACTAATAATTACGGTCATAGAAGAGGGAACACCTAAATACATCTATGATCACAACTATAAAAACCTTTAAGACAACTGTTCAAGCAAGGACAAAGGGCATGATCAGAACATACCTCCTTGTCTTACTGTAAACAAAGATACTTCAAAGGGAGACTTCAATAACAGCCTTTAAGTGGCAGCAGACAAGCAGGGAGAACCATAAATCATGCTGAAACCAACTATTTGAACTATTAGAGAAATAAACAAAAATGAGGACTAAAGAGAGAGATTAAAGACTCTAAAATATCTTAGCAGAAGAAAACATAGAACATTGAAGGATAAATAGGTCTAAGGTGCTTCCAAGAGTCATTTCTTAACCTAAAATTTTCATCCTAATGTGGTAAGAATTATGGAACAAAATGAAAACAAGGGAAAACATTAAACAATTCAGAATACTTCACCAATGGCCAAGCTCATGGATCCAATGATAGAGCCTTCTCAAGAACAAGCATGCAACAACATCATCAGGACTTCCAAGACTTCAATTTCTTCTTCAACTTCGACAGACTATGTATTATTTCAGAGAGTTTCAGTATTACAACTAGTGATCAACCAACGTTTACAATGGACTCCTCAACAAGTTTTTATAGAAGGATAAGGAGGCCAAAAGAGAGAAAATATATTCTGAGTTCAATTAATACAGTTAATGCTTCTTGGCCTTTGAGGGGCTCAAGGGAGAAATTTACAGATATTTTCCTGTATTAATTGGTTTACATTAAATATTTAAGCTTGTTGGAAGCTTTTGTTGACTTTAAGGCTCTGTGTCATCTCTGCAATAACTCTGTTTGGCTTGGAATAACTGCTCAGCTGTATTGAGGAAAATATCCTCTGTTCTGATCATTACTCGGCCCTCTGTTTGAATGCTTTGAGGCTACAGGTGGAAATCTGGTAGGTGAGAGGAATCAATTAGCCTCTGATGTGGTGGTGGAGGCATCTCTGTGTGATAGATACTTTTTATTTTCTTTAAATGTGTTTAATTTAGTGGATTAGGCTTTTGATTTTTGATCTTAGCCGTAATCCACCAAAACTGTGTAATTAATCTTTAATTCTTCATCTCTGGTTCGTTTGGACCTTCAACACTGATACTCTTTGATTTTTTTTAATTCTTTGTGTCTTGTTGATGTGCAGGTGCCACAGAGGGTTCATATGGCATTAGTACTCATGATGCACTGATGAAACGTGGCGTTGAACTCTGTAGATGGACATTTTTTAATAAACGAAACCCTGGAGGATCGTCATCCTCGAATTTTGTTCTTCTTTTAAAATCATATGAACAAACCTTTAGAACCTGCAAAATACATAAAATAATTAAGAAATCCTGTGTTATTTGGGGTAAAACTGCTTTGGAGGCTATGATTAGGAGCGTGGCCGTTGGATGAGTGCATTTGACAGTGGAGATCTGCGTGCAATGGTAAAAAAGGGAGGCGGTTTGGAAGAATGGTGAATAAGTTAAGTTAGGGCCGTTGATCTTACAAAGATCAACGGTCGGGAGCAGTAGCAATAATATAAAGCGAAGGGGTCACTTTATATTAAGATAAGCAGAAAATGCAAAGAAGATAGGTTAAAAATCCTTGACGGAGGTAAAATGCAGAGGAAGGAAATTCGGGGTTTCCGAACGATCGTGGGCCGTCGGATAAGATTTGCCCCCCGAGATCGACGGTCAAGATTGATCTATGAAGTCCTTTGGTAAAGGTGGAGGGCGATAGTTCAAACGCGATATCGAATTTGAGCCGTTGATCTGCAGAGATCAACGGTGAGGAGAAAATGCAAAGAAATGCGGTGTAAAAGGGGAAAAGTGGTTTCCGAGGAGAAAACCACGGATTTCGCGTAGCGAAAGGGTGGGAAGGTGGTTTTTCCTTTTTGAACGCGATATGCATTCCTGCTGATCCGGATTTTATGCAGGAACGCAACAGAATAAACACATAACCATAAATACAGAGATGCAGCGGAAATAACACTTCATTTCATTAATATCAAATAACAGAAAGATGCTTACAGACATAATGGAAATAAAATAGCTAGGGTGCTGGTAGCGAATCTCCGAGAAGAGATGTGGTGGCTACAGACCTCTGAACTGTGTTACAATGAGGCTCGAGGGCCTATTTATTGTTGAGAAACAATGTAGAATTTGAACGTCCCAAAATCCCAACCGTAGGAGATGAGGCGCCAAAATCAGGCTTTGCTTGTAAATTGCAGTTCATTCTGTAGCATAATCTACACCCGATCTCCGTTTGACGCGTTTCTCAATAGCTCGTTAGAAAGATCTATCCGAGACTACAATGCCGGGATGAATTTTATCGTAAAATTTGTTGGCGTCTTGCTACCCAAAAAAATAACGTTTAGTCTTCAAACGGTTCAAATTCGTGACCCGAAAAATTGCTAAAAATAGTAAGTTATGCCGAAACTGAAAAACTGAAAGAGACAATGGTGGGGGGCCAAGTGGAATAGGTGGGTGGCCACCAATATCCACCGGGATCATTAAGCCCCCAAAACGGCTCCGAGAGTGGAGGACCCGAAAACCTGCTAAAAATAGTAAGTTGTGCTGAATGTGAAAATCTGCAAGAATTGATGGTGCTGGTCCAAATGGAATAGGTGGGTGGCCACCGATATCCACCTGGATCACCTGCCCAACATGTGGCATTGTAAAACAGCTTATATCATGCAGCCCCTGGGAAATTAACCGTTGCGCTTGAAGTTACGCGAAAAAATGCGTCAACCGTTGGATCTGGGGTCTCATATCTAACGGTGAGGAGTGAGCGCGATATTGAATAGATGCGTGGGCAGATAAGTGGCAGGGTGGTCTTATACTGAGCCATGGGATCAAAGATTGGACGGCTAAGATCAAGTCTGGAGGGAGGCAGGACCCACAGGGGTTGGGCTTGTCGGAGTTAATATGGGCCGTTGGATGTGCAGGATCAACGGTAGAGGTTGTATCTGGGGATAAATGGAAAAAACAAACGAGGCAGAGAAATGGTGAATAAGGGTCATTGATCTGCAGAGATCAATGGTTGAGATTTGGCCAAAAACATTATGAAGTGGGGCGCATGAATTTAACCAAAGTCGGGAGGAAAGATCTGGATCGTCCGATCTGGACACGTGGATGGCCCAGATGTAATCAGAGCTTCGTGATTGGCGAGGTAATGGACATGGGAGCACTGAAGCGATTGATTGTGGGCCGTCGATCTGTAGATCAAATCGACGGTGGAGAACTTATCAGGGAATCGCCAATCGGAGAGGGAGCAATAAAATATTACAATGCGCCAATGGAAATCTCCAATGCGATATAGCGGTGGCCATTGATTGGTCAAATGATCAACAGTGGAGAAGAGCCCCGACCAATGAACGGTGGGCTTAGTTATAATGTTAAAAAGGCGGAATTTATTAAATACAAAGGTTTAATGGCTTTGGGGCGTGATATATATATGAGATTAAGCACCCATCTGCGGGGCCACTGGTTTATATGAGTGAACGGGACCGGGGCTTTATGTATAAGGGTGCCAATCGGAATCGGGAGGAAGGGGCGGGCTTTTCAATCCACCCATTTAACAAATATCCGATGCAAGATTATATTGACCGTTTGATCGGGAAAAGATCAATGGTATTTTCATTAAAACACATGAACCGGCGTGTTTAGTTAAAAACATAGGATAATGGGTTTTTATGAATTTAACAAAGGGAAAAAGTGATCGGGAATGGTTTATATAAACATTTAAGCGCCCGATTGCGGGCCTTGGGTTATATGAAGCGAAAAAAGGCTCGGGGTTTATAAACAGAGGTCAATCGCATTGGAACTCTTTGTTTAACATAAAAAAATGCGCTCTCTAATTTGTTCCGATGCGATAAGTGCCCGACTGGGTTAGCACCTGGTTCTAGGGCGTGGGCATATGGTGGGGAAGTGGTTAGGACTTAGCCCAAAGGGGCTTAAGCCTATGGTCAAAACTTATTTTTTATGAAAATTTTCAAGGTTTTTGATGGATTTGGGGGTTTTGGTAAGGTTCAAAAGTGAGTTTCAAACCTTATAAAAGGGATTTTGTGAAAGGAAAAAGGGGAATACATGAAAAATGAAGGATTTTCATGGGGAATAAGAGAATAAAAAGAAGGTTAGTTTTGAGTGGAGGGAGGGAAAAAATGAAGTTTTGCAGCAGTATTTTCTTTATGGAAAACAACATAATTTCTAAATTCAAAAGGGGGACAACAGTGAAGATTAAACAGAGGGCATGATGTCTTCATAAGGCTTCAAGAGATAACAATTTTTTGCAATAAAACTTGTTTCTTGAAGGCTTAAAAAACGATTTAGCCAACTTTTGATATAACAAATTTTATAAATGGCTAACAGCCTCTTCATTCATTCTTCAGAACCTGTTAAACCATGATGGTGGCTACAAAAACGAAAATTAACTGCAGAATTGCATGAATTCTGTAGCTAAATACAAGTTTTATCCAAATAATAAGAAACATTTAAGATAGGAAAAGGAGATAATTAAGGTACCTTAGCAGGCTAAAAGTGTGCAAATCAATCCTTCCTTGGGCTTATGGAGTTTACAAAAAGGAGGAGAAAATAGTGAAATGGATATCAAAATTGAGGCAGCCTTGAAGCTCCACATACCCGCACTAAGAGACCATTAGAGTCTTCATGAAAATACAAAATTGTGAGTCTTTATCATGTTACTGGATCTGATCTGATACTTCCGCAAAGACATATAGCTTCATCTTCTTTACTTTATTTGGGGTTACTTCTACCCTTGTGTTCCTCATTAGATGTTTATATTTCAAGTTTATGACCTGTTTATTTAGATGTCTATTCTTCTTTTTCAACTTTTTTTTCTTTTTTAACCACAATCCCAGATGCAAGAGAGTATTATCATTGATGGTCTTTTCAATTTGATTATGTATATTCAGATCTTCATGTTCTTGTTTGATATGCCTATTTAGTGTCTCTAGTTCAAAAATATCCTGTTTCAACGTATCTACTAGAGGTTTTTGTGGACTAGAAGGCCATTCTTCAAAACTTGATGTATTTCCTACATCTCCTCTCTAAAGACTCAATATAATCATAAATTTCTTGTTGCACTGGATCAATTTATGGAGTTCTTCGGTTTAGGTCCTGTGTGGGTGAAACAGTAGTAGGTGATGACACCTCATGATCTTCTTCTAAATCAGCAAGTTATGTTACTTCTAAAGGTGGCTTTTTGGTTGTTTTGCTAAGTATAGAACCTCTTCTTACTAGTTACAGAGGACTTTGAATTCTTTGACTTTTCTGTGTTTATCACTTTTTCCTTTCCTTTCATGCTATCCTCTTTCTTTTTATCAACTTGTTTCTTGAATTTTTCCAAAAGCTCTGCAATGGGGATCTCATATTCTCACTGTTATTGATATGGTTGTTCATTCTCAACAAAGCTTTCAAATTTTATTTTTCTTCCTCTTTTTCCCTTATTACCACTAGGTTGTTCTTGTTCTTTTTCTTGGAAATTATTTCGGATTAAGAAATTTTCCCAAGTGTCTCCTAGGCTTTTAAGATGGAATTAAATAAGAATTTTTATTAATCCATGATGATACATTGTATTATCTATGAATTGAATTATCTTATGAACATGTTGTAGCCGCTACAACAACCTCCAAAATTTTTCCCATTTAAAATTTCTAATCCCCTGATCTTTCAGTAAAGATGGAATCTGATCATGATCTAGTTTTTTAACTGCCAGTCACAGAGTCGCAAATCTCATTAAATCCAAAAGTTGTGACCTTGCGACCCCTAGGGCGCAAGTTCTCAAGGTTGCATTTTGATCTAAAACTTAAGAATTGTAGATGTATGACATGGCGACCCCCAAGTCGCGAAGTTTCAAGGTCACGAGGTTACACGAACCATCAACCAATTTTAATTTGCGACTTACGGCCCTCATTAACTGACTGCACGTGTGACTCCTTTATAAATAAAAGGGTCACATAGGTCGCATTCGACCTGCGCGTCGGAGCAAGTAACGTCTCTGACAAGCCAGCTGGAGTGCATTTTTCCAGGGTAAGTTGCCTAATCCTCCTGTTTTTTCCTTTTTGATTAATTGTTGCCAATCCTACCCTTGCCCCTGGCTTATTTATCCCTGCCTTGGCCCCATTCAAGCTCCCTAATAGCCCTGTGTAGGATTTACCTTCCTCCCTTATGACATATACCTTCTGTTATTTGTCTTTGAAGCCACTCTTCTCCAATGATGATCTCAAGGCCCAGATGTGTTCTTTATAATTCATATGTGCGTTATTTCACCTTTCCCCCCCTGAAAGTATTAATCTCCACGTAACCCTTAAGAAGGCCCTAGTGTGACCCTGTGACTCTGCACTAGGCAACCTCGCAACCCTGTGACTTGGTCACTGAGTCGCGAAGTCGCAAGGTCACTCACCACCTAACATCAGCTCACCCCACGACCCCACGACCTAGCGACCCAACGACCTAGTCGCAGGTCGCCAAGTCGCCAAGTCGTGTTTCTTTGAGAATTTTCACTGACGCGACCTAGTGACCCAGCGACCTAGTCGTAAGTCGCAAAGTTGCCAGCTCGCGTTTCCCTTGAAAGAGTGAACCGGTGCGACCTAGTGACCCAAAGACCTAGTCGCAGGGTTGCCAAGTCATAGGGCTATCCATTTCGTTGGATAATAGTTAGAAAAGGTAGCAGCAAACTAAATATTTATAATTATGACATCCGTCTTATTGTGGGACTGTTTCATGAATATGCCAGGGAACATCAAAGCTGAGCTTGAGTGTGTGTCCATATCTTTGGCCTCAAGTGATATGGGGCCCCCGTTAGTGTGAAAGACAAACAAGAGTCCTGAAATCAAAATCTCAGAAGAAGGAATGCCTCCTTCCCCTCCCCCCATCTATGGAGACACCACCTATGTGCTCGGAAAAGGGGACAAGATGAGTTGGTACTAGGTATGTCAGGAATTCACAAAGTCTGTGTTACCAGAAGATCTTCTAGACCGGCAAGTGTACGTCCAGGTAAAGAAGTCTAAACTCCACTACGCAGGCACCTGTTATCCCCATAAATTTGTTTTCTAAACTTGGACAATTTACATTGTTCCAAGTCACGGTCTTAGATAGGTGTTGGGTCATTTCATGCTTTAAAGGGTAGGTGATAGGGTAAGAGTCTCCAAAGTCTCAAATTCATATCCAAATAAATTTTAACAACCTTATTCCATGGTTTAAAAGTCCCATATCCTGTTTAGAAGTCATATCTTAAACCTTTTGAATTTTTTTTTGAATTAGCCACAAAACCACACTTTTTTTTAGCGTAGACAGTGTAAAAAATATGTTTTGCGTTACTAAAGTGCTTCTACTTTCATAGCGCTTTTCCCTGAAAATACATTAAATGCACTACAAAAGTGTGGATTCGTAGCGGATCATGTCAAATCAACAAAACTTTCAAATTTCGTTAATTTTACATCATTAGGTGTCAGCTAAGGGTCATTTATAAAGCATGCAACCATTCAAATCCATCATTTCAAATGTAGAGTTCATCATGATAGGTGAGTTCAAATTCGAAAGGGCTGGTATTTTGTTTCATTTCTCATGCAAAAACACTACTTCATGCCTTTTTCAAATACTAAGAGGGTGGTAATCTCATACCAAAGCTTCCTTCATATATTTTCAAGGGAGGCTGATTTGTTACAGAAATTCAAAGGCAAAGATGACAGAAGAAAAGAAAAACCACAGGTCTGGACATTGTTTAAGAACAGAACCAAAAATCACAGAGGCCCTAGTCAAAGATAAATCATTATTGGAGGCTTTCAAGAAAATAGGGTGTTGGAAATTTTGTGAAAAATTGCAGGGAGGACACAGTCAAGTGATAAAGAAGTTTGCCCTACATTTCACTGGCTCAAACAAAAAAATTGGAATCCTAAACTTGTCAATTACTCCTGAAATCGTAGCTTTGGTGACAAAGATTCCTAGGGGGAAAGAGAGATGGTTCAAAGGCTTCATATTTGACATGTAGGAATGTAAAGTATTTCTAAAGCCTGAATTTGCAGAAACAGACTTAACTAAAGCAATTCTAAGGAGCTACATCAAAAACACCTATGCAAATTTGCTCTTCAACATACAAAGGTATTTTACCTATGAGGGAAGGTATCAAAAAGTATATTCATATCATTTTAAACTTCTATTTCACTTTACTGGCATGATTTATCTAGATTTTCCATTCTTTCTGTATAGAAGTATAGCTAAGATGGCAGATAAGGTGCAAATGAAATCTAAAAAATGTGAAACTTCCCTTTTTCATCATGTTCTAATTAAACTGATAGTTTTACATGAACTCCAAAGGATCAAAAGGGAATGGTTATCATTTTTTTTTAATGTGGTTTTGGAGTGGAAACACAAGCTACATACATTAACCCTAAGGCTAAAGAAATCCCACCAGCTGAAACTAGTAAGCCTGTAATGACAAGGTCAAAAATATTTGTTAAGCTAAAACCTAGAAAGCAGGTGAAACAACAAGTGAGTAAAGCATCAATGGTTATTATTGAGACTCCTCAACCTACAAAACAAAAGATAGCTGAAGTTAAAGAAATGACACAAGAACAGTCAACTATAAACCAGTTCAAAGGAGATTGACTAGAAGTCAAATTGCAATGGAAAAGGGTAAAGCAGTGATTTCAGGAGAGAGTCCAGGCTTAAAAGGTAACTTAAATGATATTTTACAAGCCATTGATATTGAAGAATCCCCTTTGGTATAGGCAAATTTCATAAAATTTGATGAAGGAAAACCGAAGAAGATGAAATCTTCTAAGAAACTGGAATTCGAGGATGAGGTTGCAGCATTTGTATTCAAGCCCAGAAAGCCTTTAAACAGACAATCCAAAAAGATGCAAGAGCTTAATATTGAGTTAGAGAAAATAGAGGAAGCCTCCCTTGTTCATGAAGAGTTTATAGACCTTTCATCACCAATACCTGAAGGTGACAAAAACAAGGTATTTTCCACTCAAACAGAAAAAATCAGTTATGAAGAAATGGAAGAAAGGTTGAAATTAGCTA
The DNA here is from genome assembly GCA_034641835.2 of Pinus albicaulis. Taxonomy (NCBI): domain Eukaryota; kingdom Viridiplantae; phylum Streptophyta; class Pinopsida; order Pinales; family Pinaceae; genus Pinus; species Pinus albicaulis. The sequence continues at coordinate 42,283,169 of CM076575.1, read as the reverse complement.
ATTATGAAATTGCTAGACTAAGGAAGAGAGAAAGAAGGTATGTTGCTGAAAAGACAAATTTAAAGAGGATAAAGGCTCTCTGGGAAGTTGAAAGGGTTTCCAAACCAGAAACAATCAGCAGTGAAGCTCAATATTTTACTTGGACCATACCTGCAATTAAAGAAGCCAGATTTGTAAGAATGATGAATGTTAAGTTGAGGGCTACCAACAAGAAATTGAGGAGAAAAATTGAAGACCTAGAAATACAGTTGAAAAACAAGTTTTGTCATAAAGAAGAAGATCATTTTTGAGGAAGAAAATATTTTAAAGCCAAGTTATTTTTCTTTTTGATGTTGATATCAATCTTTGAAGAGTTTTGAATATCCTCAAACTGTAAATTTTTGAAAACTGTTTTAAAGGGAGCATACACAGCAGTTTCGTAGCGCGCTACGAAACTGCTGAAGATGAGTTTTTGACATTTTGCATATGTATTTTGGAGGTAAGTATTGTTGGGTTTCAAGTTTTGATGCTGCTGATAGAAAGATGAGAATCACAGATGAAGAATCAGATTGCAAAGCAGAAAAAAGAAGGGTTAAAAGAAGTGTTTTACAGTGATATAAAAACTGCGCTACGAAAACAGGCTACTTTCGTAGCATAGTTATATCTAATCTACTTTTCCATTTTTTCGAGGATCTCTTTTTGCACAGGTGGAAGATTGAAGTTTTAATGGAATATTATCACATGTGACCTATATGAAACAATCATCAATGCCAACAAAGCTGCTCGAATATAAGCATGGAGGTTAAGGGCTAAAAAGCAGGAACTCTGTCTCCTGGTTTTTTGGATAGTTAGGTCATGAATCAACAGGGTTTACAACAAGGCTGGAGACATCATAAAGATCGAATACATGGATTAGCAGGTGTCAAATAAAGTATTTAAGTTTTAGATAAGGTTGTTTGAAACATGTTTAGGAGTTTCACTGCTATTTGAATTAGGACTCATAAAAGATAGTTAGTTGTCAGTATGTAATTAATAGTTTGTTTCATGAATAGAATAGGTGTCAAGGATAGAATTCGAGTTCTCCTAACAATGGATCATGGAATCCAAGATTGTAAAGGCTCTATATGAAGCATTAGGTCGAATTCATCAGGATTGGCTTTTTATTAGCAAAATAAAGCTGTGTTATTGTAGCAGACAATGTGTTGTTTGAACTTAATATAGAGATTGGTTTTAGTACTCAAGATTCACAAGGGGTTTATGTGTTTGATATTTCTATGGCCTTTTTCAATTACCTATTTGCAGTGGTATGAGCATGTGTTACTTAGAATTCATTGGATAATGCTCTAACTTCCTTCACATGCTTGTAGACTGTGTTATCGTTTCACTTATAAACCTAAACTCCGAGTGCATTGACTTCCATGTTTAGCTGATTATGATGTTTTGTTGAAGAATACTTTGACTCCATGGCCCAATAGATGTTTGCTAATCTGTAATTCAACTAGTTATACATTTTTGTCCATTTTTATTTCTAGAGTTAGCCATATAATCATTAATTAAAAATCTTAAACCTATTGAGAGAGCCCTCTCAGGTTGAGGAGGCTAAGCCTCAGCCAAAAGTTTGGTTTGAAAGAGTTACTCAGAGTCTACTTGATCAACAGCCTATCAGGGTTATATTTTGTTGATAAAAACACCCATCCACCTATATTTCCATGTGTAGAGGTTGTTGAATGGATCCTCCAAAAGGTCGACTCCAGGATGTGGGTTATCCACTATCACTCAGGGAAAACATTTGCTAACCTAAAGGGGCAAGATGCGGAAGTATACTATGCACTCCCCCCCCCCCCCAAGAATAGACCTTCAACACTAATTGGGCATCTACTCATGCAGTACCTGTAGCAGAAACTTTGAAGGGGTGGTGGGAGGACCCTGAAAAGTTCAGGTTTAAGAAATATCAGGAATATAAGATCGAGGGTCTGAGGAAATTTTACAAGCTGGTGGCAGCAATGTTATGCAGGATGTACGACCGACTAGATTCCACTATGTTCAATTGTGCTTGCATCCCCCTCATGTATGCCATCACTACATATGGTATCTGTTTCAACTATGCCAGTGTGATAATAATAGCCCTCAGGTCAAACATTGATGCGACATAGGCACCCAATGAAGGATGCACATCTGAGTTTTATATGGCTTCTTACCTTTTGGACACAGTATGCGCAAGGGGTCATTTTGAAGGATGGGTTCACAACTGTCATGCGGAGCGTGGCAGACCAATCCATAAGGAGTTACAGGTGTTATGGGCCTCCAAGTACAAACAAGATATAGAGTCAATCTCACACAACCTCATCCCTGTGCTTTATGGAAATTTGTTTGGCAAAGATGCCCCGTGCATGTCCAGACGAGCCATGGAGACAATAACCCTAGTGGCCAACTAGTTTCCTGTTATAGATAGCACTTTCATTAGGGTCTTCGGGTGGTACAAAGCGCCCCACGCACTACCTCAGTTCATCATTTATAAATTTCTCTTGCAAGAAGTGTGTTACCAGATGATGAGCGGGTTTTCCAAGGTTCTCACCAAGGGCAAGAAAAACCATGGCCGACTCTCCCACTTACTATCGATGCCTACACGGTTAGAGATTTCAAAGAAGTATAAGCAAAGGCTAAGGAAACCATGGGTTTTCATTTGCCACCCTTATCACACTAGAGATATGATCCTGAAAGAATCAACCTTGCGCATTGAAAATGGGCCAAATTCAAATGGATTTACCAGCACATGGAGTGCCTAGCTGAATATCGAATCAAGAATTGGTACAACAAGGACAGGGAGGCTGCTCCAGAAGAATCAACTAATCAAGAGGAACAAGATAACCAAAATTTAGAGGAAATAATCAACACGCTAGGAGGAGCTTCATCTTCCAAGGCCAAGAAACCAAGGACTAATACAGGCGGTAGTCTTTCTAAACAACAACATGAGCGAAGAGACAAAGAGGCTAAGGCACAATAAGAAGCCAAGGAGAAGGTGAAAGAAGAGGAACTCAAAAGGACCCAAGATGCCCTAGCACAACATAAAGAGGAGGATAAGCAAAAGAAAAAAACTAAGGGAAGAGCAAAAGAAAAAGCAGGCAGAAGAAGCTCGCAGGAAAAAAGAGGAAGAGGAACATAAGAGGAAAGAAGAGGAAGAGAAGAAAGAAGCTGAGCGCAAGCTAAAGGAAGAGAAGGACAAGGCAGAGGTTGAGTGCCATCTAAAGGAAGAGCAAGAAAAGGTATAAGCTGAGCACCAGTTAAAAGAAAAACATGATAAAGTAGAAGCTGAGGAAAAGAGGAAGGAGGAAGAAAGTAAAAAATCGAGGGAATATTCCTCTAAGGAAGCAGAGGGTAGTAAGACACCTCCTCCAGAAATAGGGAAACAGACAGAGCTGCCACACATTGAGATGCCTCAGACAACCCCTATGACAAGTGTGCACTTTACTCTCTCAGAACTTGGCACCTCCAAGGAATAGGAAGATGAAGTCTTGGATCTGACAAGGCTAACCTATGACCAGTTCACATACAAGATTAGGCAAGAGAAGAGAATATGTCTGGCATGAAACCCTGCCGCACCTCTTGCAGCCACAACAAAAAAGGACATAGTATTGGATACCAAGACCAATGCAATTATGATTGCATTAGTGGGGACCGCCTTTGCAGTGGCCACAGAGGAAAATGTTAGCAGGATGAAGAGAGATTCGCTCTTTACAGAAAAAGTTGCAAATTTTTGAGAAGAAAGTAGCTCAGGCGGAACAGGATAAGAGAGGGTTGGAGGAATAAATTCAGAGGTTACATTTCACAGTCGCCCAAGCCAACAAATTTCCACTCACCATTCAAAGGGAGTTAGGCACTCTGGAAGCCACCATGAAACAAGTATACAAAGAGATATTTACGATAAAATAGATAGTCGCTCCATTGTTGAAAGCACAAGTGGAAAAAAAAAGGAGGAACACATAGCTAAAGGAGGCCTCCATTGCTTTGGATAATATGCTAGAATGGTCAAGCATATATCCGCAGGCTCTCAAAACTCTACCTAGGAAGGACTGGGTCTACACCCAGAATGACAAGGTTTCGATTCGAATGAAGATATAGTCCAAAGATAAGCTAGTCAAGGATCTGGAGAAAGTAATGTCTGCATATGAGCATCTGATTAGTGGAATTGATTCAATGGCAAAAACCCACCACATTCCCTCTTTGGGTGCATTGGACACTGAGAAAATGAGAGAAGAGGTTGCTCAAGACATTCAAACATTCCTGCAACCCATGAAGCAAGCAGCTGCTTCTTAGGATCTTCCGGCCTCATAGGAAAACCTCTTTCAGTTCATCGTCACTCCGATTCGTATCTACGCTAAGCTGGCTTCGCTATAAAATCAGATTGCAGCGAAAAGGCGCACCTTGATCCCAGATGCTCTTGAATGCTTCCATAGACTGAAAGAAGATACTCCCCAGGTAACTGCAGTTGCTGCAGATTACCTAGCATGGAAAAAGTACCTCAAAGATCAGCTACAAGTAGACGTACCGGACCTCGCAATCACACAATTGCTTCCTTGACCAAGGAAAAGGCACAAATCGCAGGTCACAACAATTGGGAAGTCGTAGGTCGTAACGGACAAAGGGTCGCAGGTTGCATCAGGAGCTGGGGTTGCAAGTCGAAAATGCCCCTCAGGTCGCAAAGTATGTCAATAGTCAGGAATGTGAAAAGTCAGGGACACCCAAGGGTCGATTTTTTTCCATAAATACTCCCTCTCAGGAATTGTAAAGGATATATATTTTTTGGGATTCCAAAGGAGCAAAGCGAATTGTATAGCATCGAATACATATTTCTGAGAATGAATACAAACAAATTTTTAGATTCCACTATTGGATCTGATGAGAATTCGTGTGTTAACAATTACGAATATTTTTGTCTCATCTATTGGATATCTTTTATGAATAACTGATCTACGTTTTCTGCTTATATCATTTATACGTTTCAGCTCACTTAATGTGTTAATGATATGGGGTTATTTAATTGAGAATTGTTAGCAACTTTGTTATTAAAATCTTTGTAAATGCTTAAGTAATTGAAGGGTGTTTTGACCATAAAGAACTATTTGTTTCGTGGTTTGAATAACTTTTATGAGAATGACCCTAATGATGTGTTGCTAACAACATTTCCTTTAGCTACATGCTTTAACTCGCTTTGCTATTTGTAGTGTTTTTGTTCATTGAGACTCATCAACCATTTGTCTTGTATCGTTCGAATAACTGTGTGTTTATAGGTCTGCAGGGCTTGTTTGTGTCCAAAAGAAGGAATATTCAACGGTAGCCAGACCCACACCCCGGACGGGATCCCTATCAAAAATGGTTTAGAGTCTAATTGGGACTTTATACCGAGGAGATCCCTTTCTGTTGGCAGGACATTTCTTCCCGTCAATAGATTTAGCACTAGAAGGAGGGCTTGAATGGCAGGCTCCCAACACACAAGTAAGATCCCATTGCAAACCCCTCAAGCGGAAATCATGTATGAAAACAACGGTCCTCTTCCATACCTCAGCTAATAGGTCTGATGATCGAAGATTATGCAGATGCGGTTGAGCGTAATTTAGCAGAGCCCCCTGATAGTCCTCGAGGGATTGAAGGAGGCAGCCCCAAAATTACTGAAACCCAACCTGATGCCAGCTTGCAACCCGAACAACATTTGAATGATGACACTCAAGCAAATAATCAGCCTGGAGGAGCAACCAGGAGGGGTCGGGGAAACAGGGGCCAAGGAGACAGAGGTCGTGGAGAAGGTCGAAATATGGGCCACCCCCACCCCAACCGAAACCAAAACAAATTTCCCTTCCTTTACAACTAGAGGAATTTTAGGAACATAGGAAATCTCGGGAGAAATCAAGACATGCACTCGCACCATGAGTGCGAAGCCTCCGGGTCTAGCATGGGGAGTGATTCCGAGAATGAAATGGGACATATCTACATACCATGCTACCAGCAGGCTAGGCGTGTGTAGCCGCTGGCTTGGATGGCACAATATCCCCTAGCCCACCATGGTCCCCTCCATGACATGCCCCGAAACCCTGAGAAGCACCTCCCTAAGTTTGACCCTAAGAAGGTGTTGTGGCCAGAAACAACCCCCCTTCTTATTTAGTATTATCACTACTACTAAATAAGTGGGGGCCCTTAGTCAAAAAATTTTAAAAATCGATTAGTGCTTGTATTTCCTTTTTCAATAAAACCTACTATCATAAACTTAGGAAAATACCCCTTGAAAAATCTAAAAAAGGCTTAAGTTTTATGATAAGGTAGGATAAAATTGTTCCTTAAGAAATATCGCATCTCAAAAAAGGTAATGGATACCTCCTTACAAGCAGAATTCTAATATTGTGATATCGTGATGCGAAACTACGCACTAAAAACATTCATCGCATCGCATGCCTCAAATATCACTTATGCTGAAAAAACTCAAACCGTCGATATGCGATGGCACATATCGCAAATCGCATTTCATAGAAAACACATTAACGGATGATTGTCATATGCTACGCTCCAACGATATTGCGATATTGCGATTTTGCGATTCCACGAGATTGCAATCTGCGATACTGCGATCTGCGATATTGCGAAGCAAATCGCAGATTGCCTTATCGAAAATCTTTAGGGCTCATTGTACGAAAAAGTTTTTTTTCGATAAACCGAGACCTGGTTATGCGCTTTAATGTTAATCAATGAGTTAGTTGTCAATCATTAATGAAATATGGTTTTGTTCTGATCGAAGAGCCATTTCATGTAAGGTGGTATATTTTATATGTCTTCGGCATTTAAAGCTTTCCCGTCACCTTTTTCTTATCATTATTCTCACCTCATTTGTGAACTACAGGAACGAAGAACAGAAAACTATGCAAAGCAGTATTCAGGATATTATGGGAAAGGAAGGCAAAGCTCCGAGTTCTGAAGACAAAGAAATGACGCCCTTGTATACAGACACCGCTTGTAATAAAAATGTTGGTATTACTACTTGGGAAGGCATGTACAGTCTACTTGAGGAAGAGAATCCCAAAATAATGGAGGTTACAACTACTGCAAGCTCACATGGGTCTTCTGAGGCATCTATTACAGAGCTAGCTTGCTCGTTCTTGCACCGGATAGCGGCGAGGCCCAAAATTCTTCCATACACGGACATGGTTAAATGGGTACTAAACAACGCTGACATCACAAACAGACAATTTAAGGCTCAGGTTCAAGGACTCATTGGCTCATTCACTCCACAATATTTGAGACTCATGTATCATTTACCAGAGCCACGGGAAACTTATAAAAAATAGTTCATGGAGAAGTTTGCTAAAGAAAATGAAGACCTGGTAGAATACACCAAGGACTGGTCAAGGAGGGATGAACCACTAAAAAATGATAAACCTGGTTTGTATAGTACTGGTTCTCTCACCTCCCCGTATTACTTTGTTGTTGCTATGCTCTGTAGACTTTTTGGGAAGCCATACATTAATAAATTTTCATCTGAATGGATGCCGCCATTAATGCTACTATTGTGGATTGGGATAAGATATTATCTGACAACTTAGCCACAACTATTTTAAATTACTAGTCTAAAAGAACTATTTCTCAGAGAATTTATCCCCCTTTCTACTTATCTACATATCTGATGGATGCAATCTGTTATATTTCCAAGTTTCCTTTAATGGGTTGGAAATGGACGACTCAAGACCCCTTACCCATTCATATTTATCATAAAGAATTGTGGGATTCTAAGTTCACTCCGTATTTTTACAAGATTTGTCATGGAATCATGTTGCCCCTATACAAAATGTTATATGATAAAGACGCTCTAAGATTTTCTCCTGAAGCAGAGGTAGATATACTCCCTGTCGCGAGATGGTTCGGAGAAGAACTGTTTACATATGTCAAGGTATTCGGAAGTCTCGCTTCCCCTCATGTCTTACCTTTATATGTTCCTGATAAACTCATGGCACGAGAAATTTCTTATCAAACCTGCGGAGAAAGAGGTTTGACTAAAGATTTGAAGGACAAAAAGAAGGCTATTTGGCCAAAATTTCCTGTGGCCTGTGGGGCCTTTTCACTATTTGATGTAAGCCATGCATTCAAAGAAGTAAACAACATAACATGTCTACGATTTTTCAAATTTCTAGGAAGACCGTTCGACCCTTATGATATTGCTAAAAATTTCACTATTGCAGTCAAAATAAAGGTGTTTTCTAAAGAAGATGATCTTTTTGATGACATGTTCCAACAGAAAGGTACACTTAAAGAGGTTCTACATTTGGTCCAAATGCGATTTCCTCAACAAAATTTAATTATTTCAAGATATATAGGGAAAGGAGGTTATCTAATATCCCTTTGGATAAATTACGCTTGGAACCCATAAGGGAACCAACTCCCAGTATTAGTCTCAGTGGAAGTTCAGGCACAGATAGATCTAAATCTAAGTCCGGGAGAAAAACGTCAGAACACTCTAAGAGGTCTGAAAGTGACCATGATAAAAGTGAAGGGACAGTAAGGGACACTGCCCAGTCAAAGGAGCTCCCACAACAACAGGTTTTAACCTCTCCACAGCTATATCCTCCTCCTCTCATCATCCAGCCACCATTAGTCAGAACAGAGCTAGATAAATAATGGGAGACATTCAATGATTTAATCAATATTGAAGGACAGAGTACAAAGACACCTGTGAGTAATGTACGAGCAATAAAAGATATAGTCACAGGAACAATTAGCAATATCTCAGAAATGGAACATATTCCCATTACCCCTTCCTCTGAACTTATGCTAAAAATAGAGGAAATTCCTCCTCTTGATGTATTTTATAGTCCAAAACACAAGGCAGTAGTGAGAAGACAAAGAAAGAAAAGGAAATTGGAAAACGTGCTCTCTCATAATACAGAGCAATTAGACATCCTATGGCAAGATCCTACCACCGATCCCACTGAAAATCTCATCAAATTATCTCAGATCGTAGGAGCATATGCATCTGTGACCATTGATAAAGCATATAAAGTACAACAACTACTGAAGGAGAAAGAAGATCAAATACAGGTTTTGCAACAACAGCTGCAACAAGCCAACACCAACAACAAAGCACATAAACAGCTTGAAAGATTACAGCAGGACTTCCAACAAATGCAGATAGGGTACCAGAAAAGTTTGGCTGAAAGAGAAAAATAGTTACAAGCTATGCAAGAGATGCACAAGGATGATCCTAAGCTTACAGAATTCATCACAGAATCCATTTCCTTAAATGATCAACTACTGCAGCTACAGGAAACATTGTGCCAAAGAATATCACAGTGGAACTCTTATTGTGAAATAAGCGATAAAATCACTAATCAAGTTGTAGAATTACGACCTCATTACGATTTAATTGATAAAAGAGTTACCGAATATTTGGCTTGGCAAGAAACAGAGGAGGGGAAAAGAGCAAGCGCACCAATAATCAACGACAATCACAAAGAAATTCTCTTTAACAAGTGGGATGCACAAATCAGGAAAGCAGAGCAAGCGGTAGAAGAAGCAGCCACAGCAGAAAACAGTGTTATTGACTGCATAAATGAAAATTTGCACAGGGAAAATCTGATCTCAGAAACCACTCCAGGGTATCTACCAAAAGTACAGCAACTGTAGACAGGCTGGAGATAAACGGCTCAAGAAAAGGCAGAATCAATCAAAAGATTAACTAAGTTGAATTGGGATTCTTACTGGGCGTATTTGGTAAAACCACACAGCCAGTGCATGACACTCAAATGTATCATCAATTCTGCTAAGAAGATGGTGCCAGCTCTTGCCGATTCCGTTTTCATAGGACAGTTAAAGTCGGAAGTTGGCCAGCCGACTCTTCTCAAACAAATGCTGAACGCTTGTGATTTCAAGGAACAGATACACAAATAGTTAATTGTTAGTTTTAATTTTAGATTCAGTGTTAGTATTAATTTTTCTTTATTTTTTCCTGCAATGAGGACGGTCATTTAAACCATATCCTACATTTTTTAATAAATTATTTTTAGATTTAGTTAGTAGTATTTAAACCCTTCTCATGCATTTAGAGAAGGGTCTTGAAATTTGTCAAAAACTTGTCCTCAGAACATGCACTTTTTCACCCTCCGAGGAGGTTTTGATGAATGAATGGAACATGATTTATTGATATCTGCATTTAATATCTACTACTGATGTTGCACTTTTGTACTCTTAGTAGATGTTGGATTAAGAAGAGATAAATCATTATTGCTTGAAGCTCATGAGTAGAACTAGTTATAAATGGTACTTTTATCTTTTAACTATTTCTGCCTTTGTGTTAAAGTGATATTCATGTTCAATTGTTTATATATTGATGTGTGAATGCTTGAGTTATCATTTGGCACTTCTGTATGGTGATAGCTATTTATTTATGCTTAATATATGAGTAGCTTATTATGCGATATTTTTTTCACAACTGCTTCGTCTAACTTTTTATACGAAGTGGTTTATCTCTATTGAATTTTTTCTTATAACAGTTGAATGATCTTTATTACCAATTGTTATTTGAAATCATTTTAGATCGCATAACGGAAAGATTACATCACGGGTTAGTGTAGAATTAGATATTTCTGTTTATTAGAATACAATTGCATGTTATTAGATTAGAGTTAGAATAAAAGCATTTCACTTAGGAACTTTTAGAAAGGAAGTAACGATTCTCAACACACACACACATATTGGGAAACTGGTCCCATATCCCCAGTCGGACCCACTATACCAAACGGAAAATGAGCTGCTAACCAAGGTTCGGACCGGGTGGGTATCCCCCTTGTTGTAGACCCGATTTTCGGGGCTTCAACATATTTGGCGCTAGAAGGAGGGCCTCGAAATATGAATGGAAATTAAGTCAAAATCTAAATACCATTCTGAGAGTAAATCTCCCTCACCATCTCCCCTGACTTCCCCATCGCACTTAGAATCTTCAAATCTAGAGCCATAAGTCGAAAGAACAACAGTCGCTGCCACAAACCCTGACATTTTAGAAGAATATGCTATTGAACCTCCTGAAGTTGAATCTTTGATCCATAAACTTCAGCAATTTTCAATATCACCTCAAATATCTGATAAATCTCAAGGCAGCGTGACTTCGCAACATAACCCTACTCATCCTCTCACCAGATTAAAGAGTGAAAAGTTTGGTGTTCAGCCAACCGAGTTACCTCTATCTACAAGGAAGAGAGCAAGGAAATCACCTAAAGGGTCTGATAGTGAGACTCTTTCATCATCATCATCCATCTCAACCTCTTCATCACAAAGTCAACCATCCACCCCTCCACTTCAGATTATTGTCCGTCAGTCCACTGGAACTTCCACATCTCCTTCTCAAACATTTGGAATCGTAATATCCTCATCTTCCCAACCGCAGGGATCATCTTTAGCGCTTTCCTCTATTGGTAGTTCAGCGATGGCCCAATCTCCATGGAATAACCCAAGGGCAGTCTTAATGCCTGTGCCCTTGAGTCAAATACCGGCCCATCCTAAAAAATGGCTGCCCAAGTTTAATCCTGAAGCAGGCATGCTAGCGGAAGAACATATAAATAAATTTATGTTGTCCATAAATCTCAATGGAGTTACCAATGAAGACGATGTCGTCCGACTTTTTCCCTATACTCTACAAGGAGCAGTCGAATCATGGTATTTCCCATTACCGTCTGGATCTATCACTAGTTGGGATATCTTCCAAGATCAATTTTTGACTAAGTTCGGTAATGAAAAGTCTATGGTGACACTGATCGATGACCTGTCTAACCTTAGGGCCGAGTCAAAAGAACCTATCAAATATTTTAATTCACATTTCAATAGACTGTTAAATAAAATTCCTACTGCTTCCAAGCCTAGCGAAGAAGTGCAAAGTGAATGGTACATCTCTGCTTTACCATCAAACATAGCAATCTTCGTTGATAGGGCTAACAAAACAACTTTAGCTGATAAAATGAAGGAAGCAATAGCGGTAGAGAAACATATCATGGCCCTAGAAAAGAAAAACGTGATAGAGGAACGAAAATCCAAGAAGGTTACTTTTAAGGAAGACCCCAAGAAAAAACAATCGAAAGATCCATTCGATTTAGAAGGATTGCAGAAAGTTCTGAAAACCATGTCCAATGAAATGGTTGACATTAAGAAACAAGTGGCAGAAACATCTTCTAAAAATCCGTACAAGCCTTATAGAAGAAACCCTTCAACCGATTCAAAGCCGCCAAATGCTATCACAAGTGCTGAATCAGAAGAAGAAGAAGAGGAGATTGCTACTGATGAAGAAGAAGTTGTAGAGGTACAAGGTATGTGGGATTTTATCCTCCCAGATGAAGAATATCAAGAGGCATCCCCGGTTAACACTCGAAGTAGAAATCAACTTGATCCTCCTCAACCTACTCCTAAGCCAAAGAGCGCAAGCTCAATGACTAAGGATAAAGTCGCAGCCAAGAAAACGACATCTAAAGCGACTCAAACCAGCCCAGTCCAAACAGATTCATCAACTCCATCAAAAACGCTGATCGTTTCGGATGAAATGGAGTATAATATCATAGAAGACATGAAGAAGATTAGGGCTAACATCACTTTTTATGAATTGAGCAAGTTAAAACACCAGCAAAAGGTACTTTTGAAAGAATTACATGATGTACCAGAAAAACCTATGCCCGTAGCTATAATCTCTCAAGCTTCCCATGAAATGGGAAGACCTCCAACTAATGTGATTAATAAAGTTGATTCAAATGATATCGCTTTAATTGGAGGAAGGTCGAGATCTCATACTCCCCCATTTCTTCTTACTTATGAAGTTTTCAATAAAAAATTGCATAATTGCTTAGTGTATTCTGGAGCTTCATCTAATATTTTACCAAATCAATATGTGCAAAGTTAAACATTCAACTGCAAAAATCTACTGTGCGCATAGTTCAGCTAGATCGATCGCAAGTTGAAGTGATCGGAGAATTAAATCAGGTTACCATAAGGTTGTCATCTAATCCAAAGGTATGTCAAGTTATCGGCATTTTAGTTGCAGATATTCCAGAATTTTATGGCTTAATTCTTAGTAGAGATTGGTAAGAAAAAATTCACGGATATTTTGCAACTGATTGGTCGCACATGTGGCTCCCTTACAATGGTAAACCAAATCAGAAATACATAGTAACATAACTGGAAGGAGAAAATGAACCGGTAGCATACAACAATAATATCATTGGCAACTACTCAGCTGATTCTTTCCTAGGAAATTTTAATGCTCATACTTCACCTTACTTAGAACATTCTGTTTTATCTCAAGTAGAAAAATTTTCTCAAACAGATAGTTCTAAATGTATTAATTTTATAGATGCTCCTGTAAATAAATCTTTATTTTGGAAGTTATTTTTTGACGGTTCTAAGTCTAATGAAGGAGCAGGAGCAGGATGCGTGTTGATTAGTCCAGAGGGAAACAAAACTATGCTAACTTGTAGACTCGAGTTCGATTGCACCAATAATACCGCAGAATACGAAGCTTTAGTCCAAGGATTATACAAATCAATCGGATTAGACATCAAATATCTACAAGTTTTCGGACATTCTGAAATTGTAATCACACATGTACGCAATACTATACATTGTTTATTAGGTCATTTAAAGAATTACCAATCTTTAGTTCAAGATCTAACTGAACACTTTATAGCATTTAATATTTCATCAATCCCCAGACTCCAGAATGCTAGTGCAGACCTCCTAGCTAACGTAGCTTCCAAGCTCATTCCTTCAGAAGACTATAGCCCTGATCAATTTTCAATCAAATTAATATTTAGACCCTCCATTCCTGATAACATTACCAATTGGAGGATTTTCAACGATGATCCTGATATTGTAAGCTTCCTCACATCTGAAGGATCTTACACCAATCAGATAATTAATGAGGACCAACATGACAGACAATTGCAACAAGATAGCACTAATAATGCTATGCCAAAGTCAGTAGTCAAGTTAGAAGACCTTTATGATTTGAAAGATCGATTCAAAAGATCTACCAATTCAAAACTACAAAGTTCAACTTTGAACTATGAATTAGTAAATCTAGGAACTGATACCAAACCACAGAATATCAACCTAGGCCGTGGCCTAGCTCCTGAAGAAAAATTAGCATATGTTCATCTTTTGAAACAATACAAAAGTGTCTTTGCTTGGAACTACGATGAACTCAAAACTTATGACACTTCTATCATCCAACATACTATCCCAATGATAAACGATGAAAAACCTATCCAACAAAAGCTGAGAAAAATCCATCCCAATTTAGAAAACCAGATCAAATCCGAACTCAATAAGTTATTGAAAGCCAAAATCATTTTTCCCATTCAACATTATAAATGGGTTTCCAATATGGTTCCCGTTAGAAATAAGAATGGAGACATTAGAATTTGCATTGACTTTCGAAATCTTAACAAAGACTGCCAAAAAGATAATTTTCCTTTTCCTCCCATGGAGCAAATACTGCAGGCAGTCGTAGGATCAGAATTAATGTCCTTCTTAGATGGTTTCTCTGGTTACAACCAAGTGTTGGTCCATCCCGATGATCAATTGAAAACCACATTCAGAACCAAATGGGGCACTTACGCATATAAAAATATTCCCTTTGGTCTGATCAACGCTGGTGCCACATTTCAGAGAGCCATGGACATCGCATTCAAGGGATTAGTTAACAAATCAGTGGTAATTTACTTGGATGATATAACTGTATATTCCAAGAAACGAGGCAATCATCTTAGAGATTTAAAACAGATCTTCCAACGTTGTCAAAGGTATGGAATTTCACTTAACCCGAAAAAATCCTTTTTTGCATTAAGTGAAGGAAAACTTCTTGGATTCATAGTATCAAAATCTGGAATTCATACTGATCCTGACAGAATCAAGGAGATTTCCGAAATACCCCTACCTCACAACAAGAAAACTATGCAATCTTTCCTTGGCCAGATTAATTTTGTAAAGAGATTTGTGCCATATTTTTCAAGAATTGTATCTCCTTTACAATCAATGATTAAAAAGAACTCAAACTTCAAATGGGGCCAAGTCGAATATGAGGCATTCAGTCTGATCAAACAAGCAATTGTTAATGCTCCATCTTTAGCAACTCCAAATTTTTCCGATCCTTTTATTTTATATACATTTTCCTCTGATAGATCATATGCTGCGATACTCACTAAGCAAATCAAGACAAGGCAGAAGCCCCAATTGCTTTTTTTAGTTAAAATTTACAGGGGGCTGAGTTAAATTATTCAAATGTAGAGAAACAAGCTTATGCTGTTTTCAAAGCAATTAAATATTTCAGACCCTTTCTACTTAAAACCCATACAAAAATCATAGTACCATTTCCAGCGGTAAGAAATCTCCTAGTACAGAAAGATGTGGGTGAGAAAAGAGCCAATTGGGTTACTGCCTTACAAGAATATGACGTAGAAATCAAACCAGCGAGTATTGTAAGAGGTCAAGGTTTTTGCAAAATGCTAGCTGGAGCATCGCTTATTTCTGAAATACCATCTACAGAGTTACAAATGTACGAGGTAAGCCTAAACGATGTTGACTCATTATACGCTGATATCATATTTTATCTAAAGAATGGATATGCTCCTTTAAATCTCAATTACACCAAGAAAAGAGTTCTAAGGTTGAAGGTTAAACAATATCAGCTCATGAATGATGTTCTTTTTAGAATGAATTATGATTATGTTCTCCTTATATGTCTTGAGAAATCTGAAGCTGAAAAAGTCTTGCAGGAACTCCACGATGGGCCAACAGGCAGACATTATGCTGGAGACGCTACTGCACATAAAATCCTCCGTGCAGGCTATTACTGGCCCACACTATTCAAAGACTTACATAGCTACGTAAGGAAATGTCAAGTTTTTCAAACCATTGTTGGGAGACAAAAGAAACCATCATTTCCGCTGCAACCAATCAACATTGAGCAGCCTTTTGATCAATGGGGATTGGACATAATAGGTGAGATCGTTCCTCACTCTTCTAAACAACATAGGTATATCCTTACAACAACAGATTATTTTACTAAATGGGTAGAAGCAGTTCCTCTCAAGACGGCTAATGCCGAGCATATCATCGAGTTTATAGATTAGTTCATAATCACCAGGTTTGGTTTACCTTCTGCTTTAATGTTTGATAATGCATCTTATTTTTCTGGTAATGCTATGACTGAATTTGCACTCAAAATAGGTTTCAAACTTAAATACTCTGCCAATTATTACCCACAGGGGAATGGGTTAGCTGAATCTACAAATAAAAACTTAATCAGAATCATTAAGCGAACCATTGATCAAAATCACAAAAATTGGCATAAGTCTTTAATATATGCTTTATGGGCAGATCGAATAACACAGAAAGCCTCCATTGGCACTTCTCCCTTTAATTTAGTTTATGGGAAAGAAGTGGTTCTTCCAACTCATCTAGCAATTCCCTCTTTGGCCTTAGTTCAATATATTGATGAAGCACCAACTTATTCCTTACAACTAAGTCAGCTGGAAATAATTAAGCTAGGAGAGCAACGAGAACAGGCCAAAATAACTCATGCTCATCACCAAGCATTAGTAAAATCTTCTTTTGATTCAAACATGATATCCAGAAAGGACTTTCATATGGGAGATCTAGTTTTAAAATGGGACAAGGCTCATGAGGAAAAAGGGAAACATATGAAATTTCAACGAATGTGGCTTGGCCCTTTCCAAATCGCAGAAGTCATAGGTCCATCTACTTTTATGTCACAGGATTTAACAGGAAAAAGAGAGTCTTTACTTGTTAATGGACAGATCCTCAAAAAATATTTTCCATAGGAGATCATTCTTCTATTTTGTAGATTAGTTTTTTTTTATTTTCATAATAAAACCAGTTGTAAATGGTTACATTTGGAATTGACGAAAAAGATACAAATTATCTTTTTAGATTTTGTTTTTTCACTTGTATAAATAGAATTCTTCTAGAAAATTGATCATTATTATTGAAAGATACAGTTAAAGGCTCTAGGTCTAGAAATGATACTAGTTTCAATCTTATAAATTTTCATAAAAAGAGACCTTTAGTGGGAAATTGTTTTATATCAGTCCAATAAAAGGTATCAATAACAAAATGAAGATTCTCTGTAGAAAAGCTCTTTCCAAAAAACTCTACCATTGTCATCCAGAGCTATCTTAAGGAAAGAATGACTTCCTCCCCACCTATGAAATTACAACGTTCAGGGAATAATCCAATGATACACTTTAACTTAAAGAGTAAGAGGTCTCATGACGAGCCAACTTATCATGATCATAGATATTATAGCTTACTGACTTTTCCAATACTGCATACCACAACAGGGCAATGACTCAAGATTATTGCAATCAAAAGACAAGGGGTCTCATCACGAGCCAACTTGTTCAGCAAAGTTATAAATCAAGTGAATGGCACTGTCATAAATTAGCTACCAAACCAAGACATTGTAAGGTAAAAAAAGAAAATGAAAGCAATAAGTGTGGATATGGATTTCTCTTTGAAAATTTTATATTTCTCTAAGTAGGATACAGGATCATTGCTGGGTAACAGGTAACCCTGTCGAGGCTATAAACGCCTGCTGACAGTAGAGGCTCTACCTACGACAAATGAGCATATTTAAAACTGATTTACAGAGAAGCCTTTGTTTTTATCTTTATAAACCAAGTAGTGACTGATGTAGATACAAGGACTAGCTTGAGCAAAGTTAAATATAGAAGAAACGAAATATCATTGACAAATAAAAGCATGATGTACTTTGTCTTTCTATAATAAAGTTTGATTTTCTGAAAAATTTTCTGTTTTGGAAGTTTAGAAAATTCAAAAGAAAAGCAGAGATAACTGGTTCTTCTAAGTGAATCGCCAATTTTTGTGGCCAGCAACAACCCCCCTTCTTATTTAGTATTATCACTACTACTAAATAAGTGGGGGCCCTTAGTCAAAAAATTTTAAAAATCGATTAGTGCTTGTATTTCTTTTTTCAATAAAACCTACTATCATAAATGCTGAAAATGCAACAAGATGATGGAGCTTAGTGAAATGAAGTCACCTTCACTAAGTGGGCCCGCAGGCTATTTTTGGCGCAAAGTCTATTTTTAGACTATGTCTATTTTTAGACATATGGAGCATGGTCTAGGAGTTGCGGTATGCTATTCTTGGATGATTGGTCGAGTTGGTAAAAATAGATGGACCTCTATTTTTAGACATACAGGTCGAAGTCTATTTTTAAACTGCCTGTCTAAAAATAGGTCAGTCAAATATTATTAGCCCTTAATAATATTTGGACTATAAACTTCAATTTATCCTCTTGCAGCACTTCAGTTGGAGCTACGGATGTGGCCCATGCACCTGACAGAAGGAATTACGCTATTCCTAGGGGTTTGGTGAGCTCATGCATGGTTGACTTTAGTTAGAACTCAAGTGGCGGAGTTTGGTGGAGTTGATGGGACAGTTGGTGGAGTTGTGTTCGGTTTAACTTAGTTGAACTAGTTGTGTTTAGTTTAACTAGCTAATACACTAGTGATGAGTTGAGTGAATTAAATATTATTTAATTCACTAATTATTAACTCACTATTCAACTCAAGAACACATCAGTTTACTACAGTGCATGGACAGATCAGTGAAGACCAGTGGAAGAGGTAGATGAAAGGGTGAGTTTGCTATTAGTTGCGACATGAGTTGTGCATGAGTTTTGCACAAGCGTTGGAGGATATTGCCCATGAGGATTGCGCAGTTTAAGCCAAGGAGATTCGAACTTGGATCTCTCATTGAACCAACTTGGATTGCGCAGTAGAGGCAGGCAATTAGTGGATGAGTTTTGAACCTGTGACTTGTTCAAAACTGAGCTAGTTTGTGTGTAACTTTTGGAGACAGTACTGAGTACTTGTGAGGAGTATTGTACTAAGATTGTTACATGTTCTCTTCTGTTATAATATACAAAATAGCTGGGGGTTTTCAGCTATAAGCTTTCCCCATTACATATTGTGTTAATGTGCGCATGCGACTGTTTCTATTTCCGCAAATTGTTGATCAATTGTAGAAGATGTTATGTGTTATGCATGAATTCAAATTAGTGTGTGACCAGGATAATCTCAGTGGATAAATCTTCATTATTTAGCAAATTTCTACAATAAACTTAGGAAAATACCCCTTGAAAAATACCCCTTGAAAAATCTAAAAAAGGCTTAAGTTTTATGATAAGGTAGGATAAAATCATTCCTTAAGAAATATCGCATCTCAAAAAAGGTAATGGATACATCCTTACAAGCGGAATTCTAAGATTGCGATATCGCGATGCGAAAATACGCACTAAAAACATTCATCGCATCGCATGCCTCAAATATCACTTACGCTGAAAAACCTCAAACTGCCAATATGCGATGGCACATATCGCAAATCGCATTTCACAGAAAACACATTAACGGATGATTGTCATATGCTACGCTCCATCGATATTGTGGTATTGTGATTTTGCGATTCCAAGAGATTGCGATCTGTGATACTGCGATCTGCGATATTGTGAAGCTTATCGCAGATCTTTAGGACTCATTGTACGAAAAAGTTTTTTTTCCATAAACCGAGACCTGGTTATGCGCTTTAATGTTAATTAATGAGTTAGTTGCCAATGATTAATGAAATATGGTTTTGTTCTGATCGAAGAGCCATTTCACGTAAGGTGGTATATTTTATATGTCTTCGACATTTAAAGCTTTCCCGTCACCTTTTTCTTATCATTATTCTCACCTCATTTGTAAACTGCAGGAACGAAGAACAGAAAACTATGTAAAGAAGTATTCAGGATATTATGGGAAAGAAAGGCAAAGCTCCGAGTTCTGAAGACAAAGAAATGACGCCCTTGTATACAAACACCACCTGTAATAAAGATGCTGGTATTACTACTTGGGAAGGCATGTACAATCTACTTGAGGAAGAGAATCCCAAAATAATGGAGGTTATAGCTACTGCAGGCTCACATGGGTCTTCTGAGGCGTCTATTATAGATCTAGCTTGCTTGTTCTTGCACTGGATAGTGGCGAGGCCCAAAATTATTCCATACACGGACATGGTTAAATGGGTACTGGACAACGCTAACATCACACAGACAATTTAAGACTCAGAGTCAAGGACTCATTGGTTCATTCACTCCACAATATTTGAGACTCGTGTATCATTTACCAGAGCCACAGGTGACTTATAACAAACAGTTCATGGAGAAGTTTGCTAAAGAAAATGAAGACCTGGTAGAATACACCAAGGACTGATCAAGGAGGGATGAACCACTAAAAAAGGATAAACATGTTATGCATAGTACTGGTTCTCTCACCTCCCTGTATTGCTTTGCTGCTGCTATGCTCTGTAGACTTTTTGGGAAGCCAAACATTAATAAATTTTCATCTGAATGGCTACCATTATTGAATGCCGCCATTAATGCTACTATTGTAGATTGGGCTAAGATATTATCTGACAACTTAGCCACAGCCATTTTAAATTACCGGTCTAAAAGAACTATTTCTCAGAGAATTTATCCCCCTTTCTACTTATCTGCATATGTGATGGATGCAATCTGTTATATTTCCAAGTTTCCTTTAATGGGTTGGAAATGGATGACTCAAGACTCCTTACCCATTCATATTTATCAGAAAGAATTGTGGGATTCCAAGTTCACTCCGTATTTTTACAAGATTTGTCATGGAATCATGTTTCCCCTGTAAAAAATTTTATATGATAAAGACGCTCCAAGATTTTCTCCCGAAGCAGAGATAGATATACTCCTTGTCGCGAGATGGTTCGGAGAAGAACTGTTTACATATGTCAGGGTATTCGGAAGTCTCGCTTCCCCTCATGTCTTACCTTTGTATGTTCCTGATAAACTCATGGCACGAGAAATTGCTTATCAAACCTACGGAGAAAGAGGTTTGACTAAAGATTTGAAGGAAAAAAAGAAGGGTATTTGGCCACAATTTCCTGTGGCCTGTGGGGCCTTTTCACTATTTGATGTAGGCCATGCATTCAAAGAAGTAAACAACATAACATGTCTACGATTGTTCAAATTTCCAGGAAGACCGTTCGACCCTTATGATATTGCTAAAAATTTCACTATTGCAGTCAAAATAAAGGTGTTTTCTAAAGAAGATGATATTTTTTATGACATGTTCCAACAGAAAGGTACACTTAAAGAGGTTCTACATTCGGCCCAAATGCGATTTCCTCCAGCAGAATTTCAAGAGTTCAATACATACATGGAAAGGAAATCATCTAGCCACCATTAGTCAGAACATAGCTAGATAAAGAATGGGAGACATTCAATGATTTAATCAATATTGAAGGATAGAGCACAAATACACCTGTGAGTAATGTACGGGCAACAAAAGATATAGTCACAGGAATAATTAACAATATCTCAGAAATGGAACATATTCCAATTACCCCATCCTCTGAACTTATGCTCAAAATAGAGGAAATTCCTCCTCTTGATGTATTTTATAGTCCACAACACAAGGCAGTAGTGAGAAGACAAAGAAAGAAAATGAAATTGGAAAACGTGCTCTCTCATAATACAGAGCAATTAGACATCCTATGGCAATATCCTACCACCGATCCCACTGAAAATCTCACCAAATTATCTCAGATCGCAGGAGCATATGCCTTTGCGACCATTGATAAAGCATCTGAGGTACAAAAACTACTGAAAGAGAAAGAAGATCGAATACAGGTTTTGCAACAACAGCTGCAACAATCCAACACCAACAACGAAGCACATAAACAGCTTGAAAGATTACAGCAGGACTTCCAAAAAATGCAGATAGGGTACCAAAATAGTTTGGCTGAAAGAGAAAAACAGTTACAGGTTATGCAAGAGATGCACAAGGATGATCCTAAGCTTACAGAATTCATCACAGAATCCATTTCCTTAAATGATCAACTACTGCAGCAACAGGAAACATTGTGCCAAAGAATATCATAGTGGAACTCTTATTGCGAAATAAACGATAAAATCACTAATCAAGTCGTAGAATTACGACATGATTACGATTTAATTGATAAAAGAGTTACTGAATATTTGGCTTGGCAAGAAACAGAGGAGGGGAAAAGAGCCGGCACACCAATAATCAACGACAATAACAAAGAAATGCTCTTTAACAAGTGGGATGCACAAATCAGGAAAGAAGAGCAAGCGGCAGAAGAAGCAGCCACAGCAGCCAGCAGTGTTATTGACTGCATAAATGAAAATTTGCACAGGGAAAATCTGATCTCAGAAACCACTCCAGGGTATCTACCGAAAGTACAAAAACTGTAGCCAGGTTGGAGACAAAAGGCTCAAGAAAAGGCAGAATCAATCAAAAGATTAACTAAGTTGAATTGGGATTCTTACTGGGCATATTTGGTAAAACCACACAGCTAGTGCATGACTCTCAAATGTATCATCAATTCTGCTGAGAAGATGGCGCCACATCTTGCCGATTCCATTTTCATAGGACAGTTAAAGTAGGAAGTTGGCCAGCCGACTCTTCTCAAACAAATGCTGAACACTTGCGATTTCAAGGAACAGATACACAAATAGTTAGTTGTTAGTTTTAATTTTAGATTCAGTGTTAGTATTAATTTTTCTTTATTTTTTCCTGAAATGAGGACAGTCATTTAAACCATATCCTACATTTTTGTAATAAATTATTTTTAGATTTAGTTAGTAGTATTTAAACCCTTCTCATGCATTTAGAGAAGGGTCCTGAAATTTGTCAAAAACTTGTCCTCAGAACATGCACTTTTGCACCCTCAGAGGAGGTTTTGATGAATGAATGGAACAGGATTTATTGATATCTGCGTTTAATATCTACTACTGATGTTGCACTTTTGTACTCTTAGTGGATGTTGGATTAAGAAGAGATAAATCATTATTGCTTGAAGCTCATGAGTAGAACTAGTTATAAATGGTACTTTTATCTCTTAATTATTTCTACCTTTGTGTTAAAGTGATATTCATGTTCAGTTGTTTATATATTGATGCGTGAATGCTTGAGTTATCATTTGGCACTTATGTACGGTGATAACTATTTATTTATGCTTAATATATGAGTAGCTTATTATGCGATATGTTTTTCACAACTGTTTCGTCTAACTTTTATACGAAGTGGTTTATCTCTATTGAATTCTTTTCTTATAATAGTTGAATGATCTTTATTACCAATTGTTATTTGAAATCATTTTAGATCGCATAACAGAAAGATTACATCCCGGGTTAGTGTAGAATTATATATTTATGTTTATTAGAATACAATTGCATGTTATTAGATTAGAGTTAGAATAAAAGCATTTCACTTAGGAACTTTTAGAAAGGAAGTATCAATTCTCAACACACACACACATATTGGGAAACTGGTCCCATATCCCCAGTCGGACCCACTATACCAAACGGAAAAGGAGCTGCTAACCAAGGTCCGGACCGGGTGGGTATCCCCCTTGTTGTAGACCCGATTTTTGGGGCTTCAACAGAAGGGTACGCTGGCCGAATATCACATAAGAAACTTCTACTTGGCCTTGCAAATGATGAGAGTGTAGTCTAATGATGTAGCATGTCGACTCTTCCCTCATACCTTAGAAAATAAGGATACTACATGGTACTGTTCCCTCCCTATTCCTTCCATTTCTTCCTGGGAGCAATTTTTCCGCACCTTACTCCAGAAGTTTTCGGAAGACAAGAACTCCTTCCATGCTCCTTACAGAGCTTAGTACTTTGAAATGCTAGAAGAAGGAGAAAGTCAAGACTTTAGTGAACACTTCACTACTATATTGAACAAATTCCTTCCAAACATGGCCTTGGATGATTCCATCATTATTGATTACTACACAAGGGCTCTCCCTCGAGATATCGCCGTGTTCGTAAAACTCGAAGCCAGAGCTACCCTAGGAGCAAATTACACCACCGCCCTTGCTGTCGAAAAATACATGCTGTCCATTGGAGCCATTGATCATGATGGCCGAGATGACTCAAAGTCGGCTATGAAGAGAACCCAATCTTTAAATCATAAGCCCAGAGATAAAGACAAAGACCCCTTCGATTTCGAAAGTATCACAAAGTCTCTTAAGCTGTTAACAAACAAAATCTCCGATCTCAAGAGAAATAACAATGACTCCATATCAGGTACCAAAACGCAGAAACCCTTCTTTAGGAAGAATAATCCTGCTATCAGCCGGCCTGGGTCAAACCCCGATGCCAGCCTCAACGTGGAATAAATCGACAAAGATAATTTCTGCTCTTTCCATTAAGCCTCCCACTCGGAGAAGACTTGCCCTCAGTGGATCAACATCATGACCGTCATGGTGAATCAACTGTTAGAAGACCAGACCATGGGGGATTTAGAAGAGGAGGCTATTTCAGATGATGAGGAAATCTCTCCTTTGGATGAGGATATAGGATCCACTTTCCTCACCTTCGAGGTAGTCCGCGGGGACAACCCCCCTCCCACAACTGAAATAAACCTAGCTGATGACCCTCAATCCAAACCCCCTCAAAATTATAGCTTAAGGAGCAAAGGCCCGGTCCCAGAGCAATCCTTCAAGGAAAAGAGAAAAGCTTTCTTAAGGAAAATCCTGCCACCAAATAAAGAGAACCAAACTGCAACTCCCAAAAAATCTAGCCCAACCAATGCCTGAGTAAAGCCAAAGGATAGATCGTCATCAGGTTCTCTGAAAGCCTCCGCTGAACGTATCTCACACCTAGATTCCTGGTATTACATTATCAAAGTTATGAAGAAAACGCGGGCCAACATTTCCCTCTACGAACTCGCTCGTATTGCTAATCAACGAGATCTTATTCTCAAAGCGTTTTCCAACCCACCAACGTCCAAACCCGTGAGTACCACATCTTCCCAAGCTGTTGCAAGTCCCAAATCTATCGTGAATGTTGTCAATGAAAACTCCAAGGGATCCACCACCCCTTTCCTCCTGTCTTTCGAGATCTTCAACTTCAATGTCTATAATTGCCTCATCGATTTTGGTGCATCCACAAATGTTATGCCCTTGTCTATATGCAAGAAGTTAAACATCTTCCCCGAGAAAACTGGCACCAGGATCATTCAACTTGATAGATATCAGGTTCCCACTATGGGTGAGTTGAATAACATCATCATCTTCTTATCCTCCAATTTTGGGGTGCATCAGTGCATAGACATAGTGATCATGGACATCCCCAAAGCTTATGGTATCCTCTTGAGTAGAGTTTGGTCTAGCAAGCTGCAAGGATACTTTTCCACTAACTGGTCCCACCTGTGGCTCCCATACAAGGTTGGAACAATCAAATCTAGGTCGAAAGTGAACCTTAAATGAAACACATGGTGAACAACCTAGACACAACTAATGAACCAATCAATTTTGCACAAGAGGAACTCGGAATGTGTTTCTATGAATCCATTTTTGGGCGCTGCCAAACCCCCAAATCTCCGGTCACTCAAGACGTCCAGTCAGAACATGTGTTGGTCACTGAAAACCACTCTGCCTCAACAAAAGAACCACTAGAAGCCACTGCCTGAGTATGTCTCCCATATGCTTGGATAGCCTTGTGAAATGAAAAGATAAAATTTGGACCTTGTACTATGACGGTTCCAAAACCCATGATGGGGCTGGCGTAGGCTGTATCTTATTGGACCCTCAAAAGAACAAGTTTCTAATCTCCTGCCGACTAGAGTTCCAGTGCAAAAATAATACAACCGAGTATGAAGCATTTATTCTCGGGCTTAAGAAAGCCATAGATCTCAAAGTCAGTTGTTTAAAGGTAATTGGAGACTCCGATATTATCACCCGTCAGGTACGTAACACCATCCATTGCTTGTCTCTGCATTTGAAAGCTTACTAGGAAGAGGTATGGCATTTAATTTCTACTTTTGACGATTTCAGTATTAAATCCATACTTAGAATGCACAATGCAGCAACTAATACACTTGCCAATGCCGCTGCTAGGTTCACCCCACTAAGAGATGGGTTTTCTATTGAAATTATTTACAAGCCATCCATACCAGACAATGTCACTAATTTTCTTGTTTTTAATGATGATTAGAAAGTACTGGATTTCATGCTCAATAGGGACATGTTCGAGGACGCAGTTATAGAAGAAGAGGATCATGATCAGGCCTTGCAAAGGGAACAAGAGGATCGTAAAGGAAATCCCATACCCAAAGGGATCATGTCACTTGAAAATTTGTTTGATTTATAGAACCTATTAGGATATTCCGACACATAGGAAATAGTTAAGAATAACTTAGTCTAGTGTAGAGTTAGGTAAAGTGTATTTGTTTACCATGTACATTTGTAACTTATAATCTGACGATCACGATTTGTAGTGATCTGACGGTTATCTCTCTCCTCGGTATTAACAACACTTGATCCGTGGCTTAACACCCGTTTGGTCCATGATCTATATTTAAAGAGCATGGAGGTTCATTTTTCCGGTAACTGTTTATGAGAGAAACATATCTTTTTATATTAATAAATTTCCTGAAGTGGTCGTTTTGGCTCAGGTCATGGATTGTTTCCCTCTTTGAGGGTTTTAACCACGTGATTATACTGGTGTACTGATTTGTGATCTATTTGTGAGTGGCGACCTTTCGTTCTTGATCTAAGGAACTTACCCTGTAAATTCCTACATGGTGTCAGAGCTATTTTGAGGGTCGCATCCGTTGTTGATCAAAATCCGAAGCCGGTTTGACTGCATGCGACTGTTGTTTTGTAGATCTAATATTTCTGAACATTTTTGGGCTTGGAGAACTGCTTTGTTGTGTCTGAAGCATCTATTACAGTGACGAACACATTTCATTTCATGCGAAAAGGTTTCCAGCTGCCCAAGTTATGACATTTTAGATCTGGAGGTATAAAGCATCTGTTTTGTAGTTATATTTGTTAATAGTTCTTCTTATTTCGATTCCCTCTGTTTATTTTCAGTTTTTAGGTTTTATTTATTTGCCAGATCTATACCCTATTCTTTGTGTATGCTCTTTTCTCTGTGCTGCGTGCGATTTCAACAAATCAGAAATAGGAAAAGATATTTTTTTTGGAAACATATGCTCTTTCCCCGCGTCTTTGTGCGATCTCGGGAAATCAGAAATAGTGAAAAAATTGATAGTTTCCAGTAAGGCTAACCAAAAATCTAACATTCTGCTGTAAGGATTGCATTTCGGTTTTTTTGCTTGGTTTTTGTGTTTTTTTGGGTTAGTGTATGAGAATAGTGGTCTTAGGTTCAAATCTCTTTCTTAAGCTTCTTTTGTAAAAAGTTTTTGTTGGAAGGGGTGGATTTTTTTTTTTTAAAGCCGCACTTCATCCCGTTCCCATAA
Organism: Pinus albicaulis; assembly: GCA_034641835.2. Classification (NCBI taxonomy): domain Eukaryota; kingdom Viridiplantae; phylum Streptophyta; class Pinopsida; order Pinales; family Pinaceae; genus Pinus; species Pinus albicaulis. Next base: position 42,255,825 of record CM076575.1, on the reverse strand, counting down.
CTATTCGACATCTTCAACTCGTTTTTCAAAAAGGCATAACTTCTTCATCTAGAAGCCATTTTTTTTTAATCAGCCTAATTTTTCAAGATCTTTCCATTGGAGCAGTTATTTTCAGCTTTTCTCAGCTTTAGTTTAAAAAAAAATGGAAAGTGCATGCTCGATTATTCTTAACGACACCAATTATTTCCAATGGCTACCTCGCATGGTAGATATACTTAGAAGTAAAGGAATTTATAGAATAGCCACAAGAGTGGAAACTAAACCTTCTGGTGATGATCAAGTTGCTAAATGGGAAAATAAACAAGATCAAGCACGGGGGTTGATAGGAATGTCCATTGCTCAAGAACTTTGATTTCATATCCTTGACATTGACACCCCTCATGAAGCCTTGGACAAGCTAAATACTGTCTTTGGCATTCAAAATCAAATCAGGGCCCATCAGCTTGAAAATGAGTTGCTTACTTTGGACCCCAATAATTTCTCCTCTATTGAAGATTTTTTGTCCAAATTCAAGACCCTTAGATTTATTTTAGAAGGTTGTAAGGTCAAAAGGAAGATGGTAGCCTCATCTATTGCATTCTTGCTAAGCTTGGTCCTGCATACTCTGTTTTCGTTTCCGCCTTCCATTCCACTAGATAAGCCATCATTTGTTTAGGAGCCACCTACAAGAAGCCCTATTTTGATGCTTTTTGCGATTCTTTGATAAAAGAACAAGAAAAACTCTTACACCTTGGTCTTATCACTTCTAGAAACACTTCTAAGAAAGCCTTAGTAGCCCAACAACAACCATATCAAAAGAATCCCAAGAAGCAGTATCCTAAAAAGTATGGTCTGAAACCAAACAAGGGTCCTAAGAAATTTCAACCGCAAATTGAAAAAGCAACTCACCAAAATGATAAGGCATATAAAAACAAAGGAAAGAAGACAAATAGACATTGAAAATTTTCCAATTCTGATGGCCATATAGAGTCCAAATGTTTTAAGAAAATGGAAGCCTTAGAAGCAACAATCAAGAAGCACAACATCAATTTGGAGCACTCTTCACCTTCATCTTCAGGAATGGCACTTTCTGCTTGTGGTTGTCAAGCATCAAGATTTGGTTACGCATTAAATTTATCTTCCTCTTCTTATTCTCATGAGTGGCTCATTGATTCCGGAGCTTCTTATCACATGGCCAAAAATAAAGCCATGTTTTCTTCTTTAAATGATTGTAACACCAAAGATATTTATGTTGGTGATGATAGATCTCTTAGTGTTGTAGGATCTAGAACCATTCATCTCAATAATGGTCAGTTTAATGATGTACTATGTGTTCCTACCTTGTCATGCAACCTTCTCTCTGTTTATCAGATAACTCATTCAGGTGAAGGGAAAATAGTAGAATTCTCACCTCATGATGTTGTAATCAAGGACCTCAAGGATCCTAAACATATTTTAGCTACAAGAATTACTGATGATTCCACAAGGTTGTATAAGTGTGACAACTTTGGGTCATCATGTCTTCCCTCCGTTTTTGTTGCTCATAATTATGATGTGAGCAAACTTTGGCATGAGTGATTTGGTCACTTAAAATATCGCTCTCTTCAAACTCTATGTAAGGAAAATATGGTGACGGGCCTTCCTATGGTATCTTTCTGAGACGGCGTTTTCTCTGGATGTGTACTCAGAAAAAATCATCGGGATAGTTTTGAAAAATGTTCCTCTTGGCACGCTTCAGCCCCTTTGTAGCTTGTGCATAGTGATTTATGTGGTCCACTTCCTGTTGTTTCTTTCTTTGGTTGAAAGTACTTCTTAACTTTCATTGATGATTTTTCCAGATGCACTTGGGTATACTTCTTAAAACTCAAGAGTGAAGTTTTTAACATGTTCTTGGCCTTTAAGGCCTTTGTTGAGAAACAATTTGGACATCAAATTCTTATTTTAAGATCAGGCAATGGAGGAGAATATGTTAACAACAAGTTTATCAACTTCTGCACTGAGCATGGCATTCAATTGCAACATACCATTACATATACTCCACAAAAAAATGGTGTAGTTGAAAGGAAGAATCACACCTTTAAAAAAATGGCTAATTGTATACTTCAATCTAAAGGACTTGGTCTCAATTTTTAGGCAGAAGCCATTAACTGTGAAAATTACATAGTAAATCGCACTTCTACTAAGGTTTTAAATAATATAACTCTAGAAGAAGCTTGGAGCTCAATCAAACAAAATATAAGTCACTTTCGTGTTTTTGGAAGTGATGCTTGGGCCCATATTCTAGATGCAAAACATAAAACCTTAGAACCTAAGAGTGAAAAATGCATTTTTGTTGGATATTCTGAAGATGCCAAAGGATATAGACTTCTTCAACCAAAATACAAAAATATAATCATTAGAAGAGATGTAAAATTTGATGAAAATATATTGGCATGCGTGCGTAGTTCAGCGGGTGTGCCACCTTTGGATTGCGAGCCTAGTTCGGCGGGTGTACGACCTTTGGCCTGCGAGCCTAGTTCGGCGAGTGTGCCACCTTTGGCCTACGAGCCTGATTCGGCATATGTGCCACCTCTCTCTCTCTATTCTATTTTTAATATAATTCCTTCTAGTTTAGATGATGACAACGAGGATGAAAATCCTCCTCTACCTCTTGAAATTGTTCCTTTTACTCCACCGCTTCCAATATGGGTCCTCTCTACTCAGGATGTAGCAGGTTCTCTTGCAGGTGACCCTGTCGATCGACGACCTACAAGTTCTCAGTTTGAAAGAGCCTCTTCTTTATTGGCTCAAGTTCCAGAAAATCTCGATCCAGAAACCTTTGAAGAAGCCTCTGGTCATCCAGATTGGGATGAAGCTATGAATGAAGAATATCGTTCCTTATTGGCGAATGAGACTTGGGATCTTGTTCCTCTTCCAAAAGGAAGAAAAATTGTCAGATGCAGATGGGTTTACAAAAAAAAATTTGTACCAGATGGAAAAGTGGATAGGCATAAAGCTTGTCTTGTCGCTAAAGGATTTTCACAAGTTGAAGGCATCGACTATACTGAAACCTTCTCCCCTATTGCCAAAATGAATTATATCTACCTTGTTCTTTCCCTTGCTGCCTCCTTTAAATGGAAGTCCATTAGATGGATGTTAAATCCACCTTCTTACATGGAGATTTGCATGAAGAAATCTACATGGAAAAACCCCCTAGATTTATCCAAAACGACTCTAGCATTATTTGTCGCCTTATGAAGTCTCTCTATGGTCTCAAACAAGCTCCTCGGGCTTGGTATGCCAAAATGGATAGATTTGTATTAGATAATGGCTTTTATAGGTGTCATTCTGACAACTCTATCTACACCAAGAAAGTGGGTAAGTCCTTCACCATCCTTGTTCATTATTTTGATGATATTATCCTTACTGGTAGCGATCCAAACCATATAAACCATGTGAAGTCTAGCCTCAAAAAGAAGTTTGAAATGACAGACTTAGGACACTTGCATTATTTCCTTGGTCTTCAAGTCTTTCAATCCAAGGAAGGCATTACCCTATCTCAGTCCAAGTATGCCTGTGACCTTCTACACCACTTTCACATGGAAGACTGTAAGTCAACCCCTTCTCCCTTTCAGTCTAGAGTCAAGCTTTCAGTCACTTGTACTACCCCTGAAGTTGATGCTACCTTATATCGTCAACTTGTTGGTAAACTTCTATATCTAACCCATACATGTCCTAACCTTTCCTTTGTCGTTGGTCTTATTGCTCTGTTTATGCACCAACCTCATGAAAGTCACTAGAAAGCATATAAAAGAATACTTCAATATATTCAAGGTACAGTTCAGTTCGGGATTCATTACAGTGTAGGAGCATCTCCATTGTTGATTGGTTTCACTGATTCTGATTGGGTTGGTGACATTGATGATCGAAAGTCTACTGTAGGATATGTATTCACTCTTGGTTCAAGACCTATTACTTGGTCTTGTAAGAAACAAAGTGCCATCTCTCTTTCTTTAGCAGAAGTAGAGTATCGTGGTGCAGTTGAAGCCAACAAGGAAGCCATGTGGCTTCATCAGATCCTATATGAATTTGGTCTTCATTGGTAGCATCCAACTACACTTTGGTGTGATAATCAAAGTGCCATTTAGCTATGTAAAGATCCATTTCAGCATCAGTGTATGAAACACATTGAACTCCACATACACTTCATCAGAAAGCTCATTCATGATCGTGTTCTTGAAGTGTAGTACTGTCCAACCAATGATCACATAGACGATATCTTTACAAAGGCTCTCACAGAAGTGAAGTATACCAAACTTCGATCCATGCTTGGAGTTCAGGAAAGTTGTCATTAAGGGGGGATAGGCTCTAATGCCTCCTTCCTTCTCCTATTGTGTCACCTTTGTAAATCCTTCAATCCCATCCCAATTTGTTCTTAAGGGGGGTTATTAGGATATTTCGACACATAGGAAATAGGCTCCTTTTGTGTCACCTTTTTAAATCCTTCAATCCTGTCCCAAGTTGTTCTTAAGGGGGGATGTTAGGATATTCTGACACATAGGAAATAGTTAATAATAACTTATTCTAGTTTAGAGTTATGTAAAGTGTATTTCTTTACCATGTACATTTGTAACTTATAATCCGACGGTCACTATTTGTAGTGATCTGACGGTTATCTCTCTCCTCGGTATTAACAACACTTGATCTGTGGCTTAACACCCGATTGGTCCATGATCTCTATTTAAAGAGCATGGAGGGTCATTTGTCCAGTAACCATTTTTGAGAGAAACATATGTAACTTTTATTTTTATGTTAATAAATTTCCTGAAGTGGCCGCGTTGGCTTAGGCCATGGACTGTTTCCCTCTTTGAGGGTTTTAACCACGTGATTATACTGGTGTAATGATTTGTGATCTGTTTACGAGTGGTGACCTTTGGTTCTTGATCTAAGGAACTTACCCTGTAAATTCCTACAGAATCGTTTTTGCAGACCTCCCAACACGAAGGTGCAGAGTTCCACTTTGGCGCACCAACAACTAAATCTCGAGACGGAGAGGGAACCTAAATTCTTCAACCTCGGTACTAAATGCACCCATTAGGAAAGGAAATCCTTCACTGAGTTATTCAAGAAGTACCGAGATGTTTTCACCTAGACATATGATGAGTTGTGAACCTATGACACACGAATCATCCAGCACATGATACCCATGAAAGGAGTGAAACCGTTCCAGCAGAAGCTGAGAAAGGTACACCCTACTTTGGAGCCGATGATCCAAAAGGAACTGAAAAAACTCTTGGACGTACGTATAATATTCAAAGTCCGACACTCAACCTAGGTGTCAAATTCAGTTCCTGTGCATAAAAAATATAGCGAAATTCATTTATGCGTGGACTTTCAAAATTTGAACAGAGCTTCAGACAAAGACAACTACTCGGTGCCCCCTATGGAGTATATCCTTCAAGAAGTATCAGGGTTGGAAATGTTCTCATTATTAGATGGTTTTTCAGGTTACAACAAAGTACTAGTGGCTGAGCCTGATCAGTTGAAAACCACATTCAAAACTAAATGGGGGACATTCAAGTTCAGACGCATGCCCTTTAGCCTGATCAATGCTGGGGCAACCTTCCAGAGAGCCATGGACATCGATTTCGGAGGCTTAATGGGGCAAATCATGGTAGTATACCTTGACGACGTCGCTGTATTTTCAAAGTGTAGGTGTGACCATTTACACCACCTCAAGTAGATTTTTGAAAGGTGCCGAAAATACGGGATCTTACTCAATCCAAAGAAAAACGTTTTCGTCATCTCCGAAGGAAATATGTTGAGACACACATAACCTGGGATGGTATAGTAATGGATCCAGAATGCACGAAATTCATCTCCCATATTCCTCCCCCAAGCGTCAAGAAGGCCATTCAGTCTTTCCTTGGGAAAATCAACTTCGTGCGAAAATTTATATCAGAATTCACCCAAATAGTCAAACCTCTACAAAGTATGATCAAGAAGAACGCAAGATTAAAATGGAATTCTCCCGAGAAAGAAGCATTCAATAACATCAAGTAGGCCATGGATGAAGCACCTGCTCTTCATAGCCCATATTTTAGCAAAGGCTTTATCTTGTACACCTTCACCTCAGACTCATTTCTCGCAGCCGTTCTCACTCAAAAAGATGCCAGCAATGATGAGCAGCCCATATTTATGAGCGCGGGTTTGCAAGGTGCCGAGCTGAATTATCTAGAGATTGATAAGAAGGCCTATGCAATGTACAAAGCATTCAAACACTTTAGGCCATATATTTTGAAGAATCATGTCACAATGCTTGTACTTCACCCAATGGTTTGCTCACTTTTCGTGCAACAAGAGCTAGGTGAGAGACAAGGAAACTGGATGATGTGCCTTCAAGAGTTTGACCTGGAATTCAAGCTGGCACACACTATCAAGGGCCAAGGGATATGCCGAATGGCTACGGAATCCGTAGACCTGCGAGGCAGTGAAGAGGAGTGTTGGGACCACGAAATCGACATGTATGAAACTGATAATATACCTCGGTAGGATGCCTCCTCATGGTACGTCGATATTCAGCAATATCTGAGCGGCGGCATCATGAACCCCACTTTAACTGCCCAGCAGAAACATGAAATAAGACTGAAAGTTGCATCCTATCAGCTAGTGCAGGGTAATTTGTTTCGCAAGCACCACAACAGGGTTCTGCTACGCTGTTTGGAACAAGACGAGGCACTGAAAGTCTTGACAGAACTTCATGATGGTCCGGTCGGTGGACACTATGCAGGGGACACCACCGCACACAAGATCATGCGTGCCATTTTCTATTGGCCCACTCTATTCAAAGATGCACACGCTTATGATTGGAAATGCCTCCAATGTCAAAAATTCACCAACAAGGAAACATGGCCATCCGCCCCATTGCAGTCCATCGCGGTGGAAGAACCTTTTCAACAGAGGGGACTTGATGTGATCGGGGAAATTTTGCCACACTCTTCCAAGCAACATAGATACATCCTCACAGCTACAGACTACTTCACAAAATGGGTTGAAGCAATACCATTGCGTAAAATCAATGATCAAGAGGTAATTGATTTGATCACTCAACACATCATGATCGGGTTTGGCATTCCAACCTCCCTTGTTTTTGATAACGCAACTTATTTTTCATCGCTAAAATTATATTAATTTTCTCTAGAAAACAGTGTAGTGCTTAAACACTCCGCCAACTATTACCCCCAGGGAAATGGGTTAGCCGATTCAACCAATAATAATCTCATCTGCATCATCAAAAGGACTCTGCTGGCCCAATAATGAAATTGGCATAACACACTCCATAATTCCCTGTGGGCTGACTGGGTCACACCAAAACCATCCTTAGGCACTTTCCTATTTTTCCTTGTGTATGGAAAAGAAGCAATCCTTCATCCCAACTTGTCTCTCCCAGCCTTTCAATTATCACGAGAAGCTCATGGCATCCCTTTCCCTACCTTACAGGCCCGAATAGACACATTGTTGAAACTAGAGGAGGAAAGGCTAAAATCCTGGGAAAAATTCTCCATCCACCAGAGCCGGATAAAACGATGGTTCAATAAGAAATCCACCAGAAACAAGGTTTTCGAAGTGGGCGACCTAGTCCTCAAATGGGACAACTCACAAAGTGAAAGGGAAACACTCCAAATTCCAAGCCCTACAAACAAGTCCCTTCCAAATCAACGAAAAGGTCGCCCCCCACACTTACAAGATACAAACCCTTGAAGGGAGGATTGAGATCCTCCTGGTAAACGGGCACGACATTAAGAATTACTTCACTTGACAGCCCCAAGGGGCCGTCACCTCACCCTTCACCATAGTTTGATTTTATTTCTCTTGTTTTCGTTTTTTTATGTTTTCCAATAAATGGCTTGCTTCGAGCAAGCTCTCAGAAATCCATTCCCTTTAGCACCTCAAAATGAAGGATGTACGAAGTAGTTCCTCAATTAGCATGTTGTGCTGGAATCTATGTTGGTGAAGAATCTCCCCTGGAATGCTAAGTGGCACGAGCTAGCCTGTATAGGCACCCAGTGGGGAAGACATAACAAAATCCTAGAAACTGAGCACGGTTAGTTCACCTAGTATGCTGGCTCAAGGGACTTCTGTACAATAGAAAGCTTCGATGAAGTTGGTCACTAGGCGGAAAGGGAACAAGGCAAACCTCAGATGATGAACGGATATCCGAGAAAATATCAAAGGTCCTTGTATAGAGCAGGAGCAACCTCTCTTGCAAGAAAAATAAGTCGGGAACCCTCATCCGCGCAGGCAATACTTGCCACCTTCATATAAGTGCCTTGAGCACAGTCAAAATAAGTGCCTTGAGCACATTCAAATAAGTGCTAATAGCACATAAAAATAAAGGGTAAGGATTGAGAAAGGCTTCTTGCGCAGAGAGGCAATGCGACGACTCTGTCGGGGTACTGAATAGGCTCACTGGCAGCGGAGCAACGTCTGTGACTCCTAGGTAGTGACTCCATCAGGACCTCTAGGTTCACTGGTAGCGGAGCAACACAACAAGGACCAAACAACTATATCGGATCCCATAAATCTTTGAAGTTACTCCAACCCTTTCCGCCCGGTCTCCAGAAATGAAAGCACGGTGAACCAACACCCTGAGCTATGCAAACAGGTGAAGAAAACACACAAGGTCCAAGGATTAAAGTAGTGGGACCCACGAGGTGAAAGGAATAGCCTGCTAAAGCCCCCCTTCCCCCCTCAAGATGAAGCACTGGTAGAGATCCTGGGTCCTACCAGTGAATCACCATTTGTTGTAGCTGCTACAACAACCTCCAAAATTTTGCCCATTTAAAATTTCTGAGTCGTTGATCTTTCAGTAAAGATGGAATCTGATCCTAATCTAGTTTTTTAACTGCCAATTGCAGAGTCACAAATCTCATTAAATCCAGAAGTTGCGACCCTGCGACCCCCATGTTGCAAGGTCGCAAGCTTGCGTTTTGATCTAAAACTTAAGAATTGCTCCTGTGTGACTTGGAAACCTCGCGACCCCCAGGTCACGAAGTCGCAAGGTCACAAGGTCGCACAAACCATCAACTATTTTTAATTTTCAACTTGTGACCCTCATTAATTGACCACATGTGCAACCCCTTTATAAATAAAAGGGTTGCGTAGGTCACATTTGACCTGCGTGACGGAGAAAGTAACATCTCTGAAAAGCCAGCTGGAGTGCGTTTTTCCCGATTAAGTTGCCTAATCCTCCTGTTTTTTCCTTTTTTATTAATTGTTTCCAATCCTACCCTTGCCCCTGGCCTATTTATCCCTGCCTTGGCCCCATTCAAGCTCCCTAACAGCCCTCTGTAGGATTCACCTTCCTCCCTCCTGAAATATAACTTATGTTCTTTGTCTCTGAAGACACTCTTCTCCAATGATGATCTGAAACACCTTTCCTAACTCGCCTAGGGAAAACATCAAGGCCCATATGTGTTATTTATCATTCATATGTGTGTTATTTCACCTTCCCTACCCCCCGAAAGCCTTAATCGCCGTGTAACCGTTAAAAAGGCCCTAGCGCAACCCACGACTTTGCGACGAGGCGACCCGCGACCTAGTTGTTGAGTCGCAAATTCGCGAGGTTGCTCACCAACTAACATCAGCTCACCCTGCGACCCCATGACCTAGCAACCCAGCGACCTAGTTGCAGGTTTCCAAGTCACCAAGTCACGTTTCTTTGGGAATTCGCACTGACGCAACCTAGCGACCCAGCGACCTATTCACAAGTCGCCAGGTTGTGTTTCCCTTGAAAGAATGAACCGACACGACCTAGTGACCCAACGACCTAGTCGTAAGGTCGCCAAGTTGTAGGTCTATCCATTTCCTTGGATACTAGTTATCAAAGGTAACAACAACCTAAATATTTATAATTATGACATTCTTCTTATCATGGGATTGTTTCATGAATATGTCAGCGAACATCGAAGCCGAGCTTGAGTGTGTGTCCATCTCTTCGGCCTCAAGCGATATGGGGCCCCCAACAATTCGAAAGAGAAACAAGAGTCCTAAAATTGAAATCTCAGAAGAAGGAACACCGCCTTCCCCTCCCCCCATCTATGGAGACATCGCATGTGTGCTCAGAAAAGGGGACAAGATGAGTTGGTAACAAGTATATCAAGAATTCACAAAGCCTGAGTTCCCAAAAGATCTTCCAGACCGATAGGTGTACGTCCAGGTCAAGAAGTCTAAACTCCACTATGCAGGAGTCCATCAACCTATATTTCCATGTGCAGAGGTTGTTGAAAGGATCCTCCAAAAGGTCGACTCCAGGGTGTGGGTTATCCACGTTCACTCGGGGAAAAAATTCGCTAACCTAAGGGGGCAAGATGCAAAAGTACACTATGCACTCCTCCCCCGAGAACAGACCTTCAACACTGATTGGGCATCTACTCATGCAGTACCCATAGCATAAACTTAAAAGGAGTGGTGGGAGGACCCCAAAAAGTTCAGGTTTAAGAAAGATCAGGAATATAAGACCGAGGGTCTAAGGAAAATTTTCAAGCTGGTGGCAGCAATGTTATGCAGGATGTACGGCTGACCAGATGCCACTATGTTCAATGGTGCTTGGATCCCCCTCATGTACTCCGTCACTACATATGGTACCCGTTTCAACTGGGCCAGCCTGATAATAGCAGCCCTTAGGTCAAACATTGATGCGGCACAAGCACCCGATGAAGGATGCACATCTGAGTTTTATATGGCTTCTTACCTTTTGGACGCAGTATGCGCAAGGCGTCATTTTGAAGGATGGGTGCACAACTGGGATGCGGAGCCTGGCGGACCAATCCATAAGGAGTTACAAGTGTTCTGGGCCTCCAAGTACAAATAAGATATAGAGTCAATCTCACACAACTTCATCCCCACGCTTTATGGAAAGTTGTTTGGCAAAGATGCCCTATGCATGTCCAGGCGAGCCATGGAGACAATAACCCAAGTGGCCAGCTAGTTTCCTGTTATAGATAGCACTTTCATCAGGGTCTTCGGGTCGTAAAAAGCGCCCCACGCACTATCTTATTTCATCACTGATAAATTTATCTTGTAAGAAGTGTGTTACCAGATGACGAGCAGGTTTTCCAAGGTTCTCACTAAGGGCAAGAAAAAACCATGGCCGACTCTCCCACTTACTCTCAGCGCCTACACGGTCAGATAATTCAGAGAAGTAGAAGCAGAGGCTGAGGAAACTAGGGGTTTTCATTTGCCACCCGTATCACACCAAACATATGATCCTGAAAGAATCATCCTCGCGCATTAAAAATGGGCCAAATTCAAATGGAGTTGCCAGCACACGGAGTGCCCAGCCGAAGATCGAATCAAGAACTGGTACAACAAGTGTTGGACAGATAAGTCATTCTTGTTGACAAAATAGACCTCCCAAGTGTCCTATGGACAGCTAGCAACAAACAGTATAGATGCAAACTGCTTTCTCTAGATTATATGTAATTTAGAACTTTCTATGATGAAGAAAAGACCTACTTGTGATCCAATGCTAGTTGAATTCTTCTTTCCCGTTGCTCCAAGAAATCACCTTGAAAGACCTACAAGCAAAGACATGGAAAAGAATCAAAAGCACCTGCAACATATACTAATTCACAAATCACAAATCTATCTTAATGATCAAGGAATTTAAGAAATAAGTCATTCAAGTAAATACACAAACAACTTATTGAGAAAATAGTATTGATTTGTATTATCTTTAATAAAGAAGAGCCTTACAACCGTGTTAGCCTTGATGTCGTACATGCCTTCCTGGGGTCCGAAACAGGCATTTCCTTTACTTTGACAAGCCTTGAAATCTCTCAGCTAAAATGCACATGGGTGTGTAATCATTCCCACATAATGATCAGTTAAGAGAGTATGAGTCTTTACAACATTTCTCCTCAAAAATTCTTCAAGTCTAACTCCTCTTTTCAGTCAGTCAGTACCTTTGAAACTGAACCAAAGCTTCAATTTATAAGAGAAGGAAAGTGGTTACAACTCCAAAATGGAAGGGATAGAGTCCCCTTATCAAGGGATTAAGTTCCAAAATCCAAGGAATAGGCTCCTTTAATGAAGGGATGAATGTTCATGATAATGGAGGGAGTGAAGCTTCGACCAGATAACGCCTTCTAAAAGCTTCCAGCTGGGAGAATATTCGACCAGCTGGGCTTCTAGAACTTACTTTTTCACTTGTTTTACCTTTTACAGGGGTCCACAGTTTTAATACACAAAACGTGCGGTAGGTACCGCAGTTTTCCATTACGAAAGGTGCGGTACCGTAGGTAATGGCTAGGAAAAGTGCGGAACTAGCATTTTTATGATTTTTGCAAGCTTTTCTCCAAATTCACAACTTAATTTAGGAACTTTAGGATTATATAATTATAATGGAGAAATATATGAGTAATGATGAACCCATATAGACACTAAAACGTCATGGTGACAAATTTCAGTGTAACAGATTGCCCCCTAAAGTGCAAAGTCTGAGATAATTCGAAGAGTGAAGTGCTTTATCATTTCAAGGATTAGCCTGTGGACACCCCAGTCGGAATCCTGTAAATAAATTCAATGCAAAACACACACACACACACACACACACATATATATCATCACTGAGTTAGGCATTCCCATACTCAGATCAAAAACTAACTAAACTTGTTCTGATACAGAAATGATTTTAATATTACATCAATATTGTAGACACAGCATGGACGCAGCCATCTATAATGAATAGTCTACTGCATAATGAACAATAAAACTCCTCGTAGCCGAGATGGTGGAAACTAGGTCCAGGGTCTTGATTTCTGCTACCCGAACTAGTACGATTCTATTCATGTGATTAAATGTGTTGAAGTCGAACATGGTAGAACCCACTTGATTACCAGTCAATGATGTGAACTGTTAAAAAGTGTGAGAGAAACCACCAATAATGACAATGGCTCTCAAAGTACTCAGTACAATCCATGAAATGTGAATAAGTGATCTGAAGTCGAACATTTCACAGAATCGTTCGATCGAAGGTCAATGATGCAACCTATCGTTGAAGGCGAGAAACCTGCCATTAAGGCATGCAGATTCCAAGGCACTGATGGATTCTAGATCAACTTTATATATGATGAGCTGTCGTCGATAAAAAGTGATCCGTCGTAAGCAAGCTCATGACATGAAACCATAGATCAAGCATTGAAGAAATTTTTTGCAAGGACTGACTCAGGGATGGTCAACGCGAATGGAGACAAGTGTTTGCAGATGAATGGTTTGTTTGACTATCCTTTTGAACACATAACGACACTGCAGATGGATTGGTGATAGTTACCCTAAGCTAATACCCAGAAACTGGCTGAAGACCTTCAATTTATTTGATTAACTGATAGGCAAAGGATTTTCCTAAACCAGGTAGAAGTGTGACAAAAAGTGTCGTGTTCAAGAGTGGTTTACTGCTTTTAAATCAAAGTGTAACAAATGAATTAGTTTTCTCTCTTTTTCCCCCACCATTTCTGGCAAGTACATCTTTATTTTTGACAAGCTTGAGGAGGATAAAATTTGCTTGTTTATAAGCTCATCCTTCGGATGAGTCCAACTTAGTTTAAAATCAAACTCTAAGAAGGAGTGGTTCGTTCCTGTTTAAAATTGACAAGTCCTTTACTGTTAAATTTTAACTAGTCCAGTATAGGAGAAACTCGGTGTTTTTCATTTTTAGGGAGTCAGAAGAAAAAACTTAAGAAAACTCCATGGGTGTACTTTTTTGTAAATTTAGTCTCTCAAGCCCGAAAAAGGATAAAATAATGCAAGAGAGAACTCTATTGACCATTATTAATCAACGTATACCTTTTTTCGTAAATAGTCCATTTCAGTCCGGAAAAGGGGTAAACTTATACTGAAGGGATGACTGTTAATTTCCTTTAACGAGTTTGAATATTCAAGTACTCAGCAATCTTTTCATTTTTAGAAAGTCTGAAAAGGGCTTAAAAGAGGACTCCATATTTCATTTTTTTGTAAGTTTTAACGAGTTCGAAAAAGGGATAAAAATGTACTCATGGTTTCTCTTTTACATAAGTTTTAACGAGTTAGAAAAAGAGATAAAAATGTACTCATATGGCCGACTTTCAATTTAATTTACGAGCAGGAAAATACGGAAATAACTCGACATTTTCATGTGTTTTACGAGAATGAAAGATAGCAAAATAATCTCGGGATTTTCATGAGTTTAACGAGTCTTGAAACTAATAACCGAAATGGACTCGAGATAGGTTTCATCTGCCACTGAAGTCCTAACTGAAGTCAACCATGCATGATGCCACCAAACCCTTGGGAATAGCGTAATTCCTCTGTCAGATGCATGAGCCACTTCCAAGGCTCGAACTGAAGTGCTCCAAGAGAGTAAACTGAAGTTTATAGTCCAAATATTATTAAGGGTAAATAATATTTGACTTCCCTATTTTTAGGATAGGCAGTCTAAAAATAGACTTCGACCTATAGGTCCAAAAAATAGAGGTCCATCTATTTTTTACCAACATGACCAATACTCCAAGAATCTCATACTGGAATCCCCGAACCATGCTCCATATGTCTAAAAATAGACTTTGCGCCAGAATTTGCCTGCGGGCCCACTTAGTGAAGGCGACTTCATTTCACTAAGCTCCATCATCTTGCTACATTTTCAACATACCTGATTCATTTTTTAATGAGGTTGACTTAGTAACAGGAACCATCCTCTGACCAACTGATTCATTTTTTAACGAGGTTGACACAGGAAAAGAACTGTCCTCATACCTGATTCATTTTTTAACGAGGTTGACTCAGTAAAAGGAACCATCCTCATAAACTACGTATTTCTAATCTATCAATCTACTCTCTACAATCTATCTACTGATTCATTTTTTAATGAGGTTGACACAGGAAAAGAACTATCCTCATCGCCGACTAATTCATTTTTTAACGAGGTTGACTTAGTAATAGGAACTTTCCTCAGACCAACTGATTCATTTTTTAACGAGGTTGACACAGGAAAAGAACTGTCCTCATGGAAGCTTGTTTCATTTTTTAAACGAGGTTGACACACGAAAAGGAACTTTCCTCTTACCTGATTCATTTTTTTACGAGGTTGACTCAGTAACAGGAACTTTCCTCAAACTCACCGATTCATTTTTTAACGAGGTTGACTCAGTAACAGGAACTATCCTCATAAACTACTTATTTCTAATCTATCAATCTACTCTCTACAATCTATCTACTGATTCATTTTTTAATGAGGTTGACACAGGAAAAGAACTATCCTCATCGCCGACTGATTCATTTTTTAACGAGGTTGACTCAGTAATAGGAAATTTCCTCAGACCAACTGATTCATTTTTTAACGAGGTTGACACAGGAAAAGAACTTTCCTCTTACCTGATTCATTTTTTTACGAGGTTGAATCAGTAACAGGAACTTTCCTCAAACTCACTGATTCATTTTTTAACGAGGTTGACTCAGTAACAGGAACTCTCCTCGGAAACTTGTTTCATTTTTTAACGAGGTTGACACAGTAAAATGAACTTTCCTCAGACCACTGACTTGATCATGGCTCCCAACTGGAAGAAACACATGTCAATGGACACACCTTGATCATGGCTTCCAAGAGGTCTTCATCAGAAGGAAGAACAATTCCTTGGAAGGAACACATGTCAAGGGACTCAAAAGGGATAAGAACATCGCGTTCAAATAATCCCATAGAGTTTTCCATGTCAATTACCAAATCGAAGTCAAAGGAAGACGAGAAAACAGTGACAGGCTCGCTTACATTGGTAATTGAAAACATGGGACTAGTTGCCACATAATTAACCCTTGGCGGGGTAGATACCACTTTAGAATTAGGAACATTTAAGGGTGTTGGATTATTGGTAGTCGAATCAAGACTAGGGAATGAAAGCTGGTCTACAGTCACAATATTGCCATTGTGAGGGAAAGACATCACGCGAAAGAGTGTTGATACGACAGCTTTCATTGCATAGACATAGTCTCGCCCAAGGAGTGAATTGAAATCCAAGGGACCTCGAACTACCATAAGATCAATACATACAGTTTTACCTTCCAAAGTAATAGAAAAATTAGGAAGGATCCCTAAAGGTTCACTAATGGTTCTGTTAAAAGCTTTCAGATTCTGCGTAATAGGCATAAGCTGAGGGGAACCCAAAGCTTTCCAAGCATTTGAGGATAAAATAATAACAGAAGCACCTTCATATACCTGTGTACGGTGTATGTCCCTACCACCCAACTTCACAATGATTTGGAAAGGGATGGAGGAAGGAAGACGAGGTTCTATGAGTCTATTCCAATCAAAGGAAAAGACCTCAGTACTTGGAGGGGGTTCTGTAGAAACAGGTGAAATGCCCCCTGGCGTAGAAGAATCTGATGTAACAAGAAGAACCTGAGCAGTATGAAGTTCACTCTCTATAGGGAGAATGGGATCGACCAAATGTGAAATCGAATCGACCACTTGATCAACTAATGGATCATCAACCTGAGTGATATGAGTTTCACTCTCCAATGGAAGAGTGGGATCGACTGTACTTGAAATCATATCAATCACTCCGTTAGTTGACGGTAGGTTGGGAGAAATTTTACAGTAACCAGTTGGAAATTCTTGCTGTGGAACAGTAAGGTTTTCCAATAATTTTGAGGCTTCATCCATGTGAGGGAAAATGTGAGTTTGATGACTCCCTTTGCATAACTTACAAGGAAACTTAACTTTACCCTTTTTCTCAGGAACCTGACTATCACTGGTTGATGGATCAACGGAAATTTGATGAGATTTTTCTGACCATACTTCCAAGACCTTCAGAATACCAAGACAATTGATAAGGAAGTGGTCACCCTTACAAAGCCTGCAAGGGTATTTGGGTTTACGATGCATGTTGGAGGTTTCCTCAACACAACTAACACTTACAGCCATGGATGGTTGGTTGACTTCTTTCTTATCTTGATTCTTCTTCTTCTTCTTCTTCTTCTTCTTCCCTTTCTTCTTTTTCTTAGCCACCTGGTTACTAGCGTCAAGACTTTTACCAAGTGAAGAGGAATAAATGGAGGAAGAAATATTAGGAGAAGAAGGTAAAGGGTCAACAGAAGGTTGGTGATGTTGAGATGGTGAACTCTGTTGAGGTGAAGCATCCGGTTGAGGTGGAACAATTGGAGTGTTTGGGGCCAACGAAGTTGAAAATAACCATATCGGTAAACCTATTGTAAATCCAGGCAATGACAAAGTAGCCATATAAGGAGGACAAACATTTCCAAAGCAAGGAAAAGTACTAGGATTTTCGTTAAGAGGGGTTCCTTGGTTGGTAAATTCCGGAACAGTTGCCATTATATTCAACTTCAGTGAATTTTATTAACAATTTAAAACTAAAATTAACACTTCACAATTCACACCTATGGTCTCTAAAAGTAAAAACAAACAAATTAACACGCGCTATCAAATCTAGGAGTCAAACCACACGCAAACAGTAACTCCCATACTAAAAACACTAGTTGGTGATGAAATCCAACATCATAGAATTTAATACAAAAAGGGTGGTTGGAACAGTTACCCCGACAACCTGCTTAATGAAACAGACTGGCACAAGTTTCTTCACAAAACCATCTCGAGTGAAGAGAACCCCCCAGAGAGTCTAAGTGAGTCTAGTCGACGTCTGCTCCAGGTACAGTGAGATCTTTCCTTCACCGTCACCTTAGGAAATAATCTTAAGTCTATGGACACTAAGGTTACCAACAGTAACAAATATAACTGGGGGAACAGTCTACGATCCAATCCCACGTGCAAGGGCAGAGTAACAAAGCTCAATCCCCTTGAAGGTTCCTCGACATGGTCAATCCGAGGTTTACTGACAAGTGACCCCGGGCTCCTCGACAATGGTTAATCCGAGGTTTACCGTTTGTAATGCGCGCAGAATCTTCTATCTTCCCCAAGGAAACATAATTGATTGTCTCAAAGGTTCGGACATGATCTCATGATTGACTTCTTTAAGAGAAGCTTCCCAGATTATACAAATTACAATTGGGTTTATTTCCTACCGCAAGATTTGTCTACTTGTTTGTTTTACTACCTTGGAGAGTTAATTACTCCATACTCCAAGATACTAGCCTATGCTATGTTGGTGATAAGAGCCCTAGAAATGTAAAAATTACTAGATGAATTTTAATTAAGCGTTGTGTTATTTAGGCTGTTATTACTCAAAAGGGTAAATGGATACGAAACCAATGGTGTTATGACCCGACCCAAAACTGAATGCAATCAAATATGATAATGTAGTCTTTTCAATTCGATGAATCCTAACTAAAGTAAGGAGAGAGTTTCCATTCACTTCCAACAATGCAAAAAATTGATCACTAAGAGAAAGTATAACAAATTCTCTAATGCACTAATTTCATCAAGAAAAACTAATGCAAATCAATCCCAAAACAATTTTTATATTTTTGTGTTTTTAAAACAAGCATAAAAACATATAAATTCAAATCAAAGAAAACTGATCTAAATTTATGATTGATTTTTCAGAATGTAAACTATGTAGTTGTAATCTATGCACAATTCACATGAAAAGTATGCAAATGTAATCTATGCACATTTTTCATTCATATTCTGAAAATGAGAATTCTAATTATGCAAATGTGATCTATGCAAGAGAATTCTCAAACACAAGATGATTCTAATGTAATCTAAGAACCAATCAAGTGCAAGTCAAGAAAATCGGGTGAGAGTTCCAAAGATCGAAAAACACTCAAAGGCGATCAACACTCATACACAAAAGCAAAAAGATGGAAAATTGTGAAAAGACTGAGACAAACCTCCAAGTAATGAACAAAGGAAATCAAATTAAGAATTTCTCAAAAAAGAGACTCAAAACACCCAATTAACTTAATGGAGATTGATGAGATGAAGAATTGCTGAAATAAATTCAGAAACAAGAGATTTTTGACAGAGAAATACAGATCTGGGTAAATGCTAAGAATCCAAAATTAAATCTAAACTAAAGTAGAAAAAAGAAATCTAAAGATTTTCAAAAAATTTAATAGGGTCCGCAAGCTTCCATAAGTAACAGGTGCAGTCCCGCACTATTTACTCAAGGAAAGTGCGAAATTGCCCGCACTGTGCAAAAGAACAAAGTGCGGTCCCCAAAAAAGTTCAAGAAAAACGTAAAAGATTTCAAAATTTTCAAAAACAGAGAAAACCTAAGCTACCCAGGCAGATATCCATCAATCAAAAACCAGGAAAAACTTTTCCTCAAATCAAAATAAAAGAGAACCAAAAACAACAAGTTTCTTTCCCCAGCGGAGTCGCCAATTTGTTGGCCGGATAAATCGTTCTTGCGGACAAGACCGAACTCCCTAGTACTAAAAGTATCTAGCAACAAACAACCAAATAGACTAATCTTTCTCTAAGCATATACGATCTACGAAAAGCTCTATAGAGGTGTTAAGGACTTACCGTTTGTCCAATGCTTGTTTGAAGTCGTTGATTTCCCTTGCGCACTTGAAGGAGTTTTCCTCGTAAACCTGCAGTCACAAACAAGAAAAATATTGCATAACACCTGTATAGAAATCATCATAAACCATGCTTATCATATTGATCAAGGAATCTATGAAATAAACCATTGATTGAAAGCTTATTGAGAAAAATGAGTATATTTGTATTAATCTCAAAAGAAGAAAATCTTCACAACCTGAGCCTTGATGTTGCACAAGACAATCCGGGGTCCGAAGCAGGAATCTCCTTTACTTTGATAAGCTCTGCACTCCTCCAACCAAGACTAATAGAGGTATGTAATATCTCCTCACACAAGTCTTAATCAAATGAGTCTGAATCTCAACAACACTTAACTTCAAATATTCTAAAGCTTCAACCCCAATTCTCAATCTCCAAAAACTTAACCCTTTGAGGCTACCCAATGCCTCTTTTTATAGTGGAAAAGAGGAGGTTTTCTGTTCCAACTATGAAGGGATAGAATCCTCCTTCAAAGGGATAAGCTCCTCACATCAAGGGGTTAGCTCCATAAGGTAAGGGATACATGCACCTCACAAGAGCGGTTCTACCACCGCAAGATCCATTCTAGAAGCTTCTAGAATTCACTTTTATTGAGCTTTTTGGATTTCACTTGCGCCTTTTTTATCTTACAGGGGTCCGCACCTTTAACACAGATAAAGTGCGTTCAGGTACGCAAGAGAGCTAAACATTAGGTGCGGGACCACACGCAAGATAGAGAGAAAGTGCGACACCAAAGTTTAGGAGATTTTTAGGAACTTTCTTCTGATTTTCAAGGCTTGACATGAGGAACTAATATGTTAGACTTGAAAAGGGAGAAGTATGAGTAATAATGAGCTCATACACATAGTAGAATGTCAAGATGACAATTTTTAGTGTAAAAAATAGCATCATCTCTATATGCTTTTAGTCTTGGATGCTTGGCAGTATATTCTCCCTTTACTTGTTTAATAATCAGTTCTGAGTCTCCATGAACAGTGATCCTCTTGGCTCCTAGTTTTTTTAATAATTGCAGTCCTAAGAGGAGAGACTCATATTCAGCTGTGTTATTTGTGCATTGAAAGTTTAGTTTGTATGAATGGCCCTCAGAATTATTATTTTATGTGTTATGTACCCATATTCCTGCTCTTGAACAAGTTTGTTGATCAGCGGTTGTCATTGATGTCAACCCAAGAAGCACCAGGGGCTACCCCAATATTGAATGGGAATTTTGACCTACCAAATTAATATATTCTGGGTCAATAATTATTTTTATGGTTTCTACTTGTCGAGATGTTTCCGTTGATATATGGCACGCCACGTAATTCTTCACGGTTTGAGAGATATTCATGTTTGAAGTTTGTAACCCCAGTTAGTGGGCTAAAACCCCATGGGGTTGTGGCATGGGTCATTGAAAAATCATAATTAATATTTTTTAAGCTCCTAAAATCCCTCCCACGTTCACTTTTTGAAGCCCCTCTCAACCTAGGCATTTATATAAATTGTGATCCTCATATCCTCCTTATGCAAGGGATTTCATCATCTGAAATAGGTCATCATGGAATTTTCACTCTAACTTTTTTTCTACGAAGGTTCAGAAGCTGAAATTTTAATGAGGAAAATCAAAAATCCTAAGGACGCTCCTATGAAAATTTTAGATCAAGGTGCGCAATATTTTCGGAGATATGATATGTGGAAGTCAGTGTTTTTGCAGGCTCCTGAAATTCATCTCAAATAAGTGATCTTGGGAAAGTATTCATAACTCTCTCTCTGAGTATCGGATTTGAATTATGTAAAAATTGGCAGATAGTGCACGGAATTTAGTTTTTTTTCTATCAATTTTAGAGCCGAATGAAGAAACAGTGACATGTGGCATGTCGTACAAGTTCACTCTACTAAAACAGTCCATCATTACGACATTGTGAGAAATTGGGAATAAATCTCCCTTGAAGAATCCAAATTGGATCAGACCTACGGCATTGGAAATATGACTCAGAGGAATACTACAGGACCAAAAATCAGATATTGGGGATTTGAAATAACAGAGATACACCAAATTCAATATCAAGCTCTTAGAAGGCAAGAAAAATCTAGATCATGTGTTGTCAAGGGCTACAAAGGACCAGACTTTCTAGGGCAGCAAAGCAAAGCAAGGTGCAGTAGAGGGTAGCATGAAAAGAGTAGCAACCAAGGTGCAGAACAGCAGCAAGAAGTTCATCACATGAAGTCTTCAAGTGGGTAGCACTGCATACAGTCACTGTAAAGGTATCATTGTACTAAGTCATTGTAAATACATTATTGTAAAAATTGTTCTAGTGTCTATCTGCCAAGAGTTGAAGAGACAGCGTCGGGAGGTCTAGGATCATAATTAGGTGGTTGTGTCATAGTTGGGGTTATGGTCTAGTGTGTCTTCTTCTTCTACATCTTTCTATATCATTATAAAGTGGACCATTTTCCCTGGTACGGGAGTCCATTCTTCTATTATTATTCTATAGGGTGCTAGGGTGGTGTTAGGGTGAGTTGTAGCTCATTGGGTGTTGGGGCATTCATTTAGTTGACTATTGAATAATCTCGGGCGTTGGAGCGTCCATCTAGTGGGAGCTGGAAAAGAATTCTTTTCTAGATTCTAGAAAGTTGGAGCTTTATTTTCAATTGGAGTTGAATATTAAAGAATTATTAGAAAAGTATTAGGTGGTTTTTGTCCCTGAGTGGGTTTCCATATTAAAAACTGTGTGCATTTGTGTTTCTTTTGTTTTCTGCTATCATTGTACAAACACTGATAATAATTGAAGATTAAATAATTCTCTAATTGAAAGAAATACTGATTCACCCCCCCTCTCAGTATTCCCAACAATTGGTATTGGAGCTTGGTTCCTTCAATAGAAGTTTAATAGTTGTAAGGAGGTCATGGAGCATACCAAGAATGGTGTACATCTTTTCAATGAAAATAATTATGCACCCTGGAAAGGAAGAATGGAGGTCTATCTCTTGGCGCAAGGTTGCGAAGTATGGGACACTGTTCAAAATCGATTTACATCAACCACAGATGAACAAGGTAAGAAGAATTTGGTAAATGATGAAAAAGAAAAGAATATTATTATCAGTGGACTTATTGAATCTTCTTATCATAAGGTGTTGGGTTGTAAAGCCGCCAAAAATGTATGGGACAAGCTTGAGAATATATATGCAGGTGACTCAACTGTTAAAGAAGCAAAGCTTCAAATCTATACAGAAAAATTTGAGCAACTCAGAATGAAAGAAGATTGCAACATTGCTGCATACTTCCAATATGTTGATGAAATAACCAATACTTTGGAAGGTTTGGAAGAGCCATTTGACGAGAAGACTATTATACAAAAGATTCTTAGAACGTTACCAGGGAGATTCAACCCAAAGGTATCGGTCTTAGAATATAGTGCAAATCTGGACAAACTCAGCAAAGAGGAATTACATGGAGTTCTCATAGCATATGAAATGAGAATTGATGGAGAAGAGGGTACTTCGCATCTAGAAACTGTGTTCGTTGCATCTAAGAAAACCAATAATGACAAGCAACCTTCAATTGAAAAGACATGCACTTGCAAGTGTGAAGAAAAGGGAGATGATGAAGAAGGTCTTTCAGATGAAGAATATGATTACTTTATGAGAAAACTAAAAATTGGTAAGGGAAAATTCAAAGGTAAACTTCCATTGATATGTTTCGACTGTGCTGAGGTTGAGAATTTCGCATCAAAATGTCCGAACATAAGTGATGGCAACTCAAAAGGAAAGAAAGGCTTTTATAAATTCAACATCAAGGATCCAAAAGGAACTTTCTCTCTAAAGAAGGTAGCTCATCATCCGATGAATACATTGACAGTGAAGAAGAAGCCAATGAGAGAGTATTATTTATGGCCAAGCACAATAAACAAGAGGTATCAAACAACAAAGGAGAAGGATTGACCATAGAAGAATTTTCTAAGGAAGCAATCAAACTTATAAAAGAGCTCAAGTCAGAGAAGATCCATTCCAATACTCTTGAAAAACAAGTTCAAGGTCTCAAAATTGAAGTTGAAGAACACAAATGCATTGAAGAGTCACTTCAAAAGAAGTTGGAAGAAATAAACAAAGAAAAGGAAGAATTAGAAGTTGAAGTAGTCTTGCTGCGTAAGGAAGTGAAGAAAGGAAAAACTATCCAAAACTATGCCAACAGCTCAAGGGAATTGGAAGAACTTATCAAAAATAAACGATCTTACAATGACAGAACTGGCATCGGTTACAAAGAGGAAGAAGCAAGACCTTCTACAACAAAATACAATGAACCTATGAGATCTTACATGCATGTAGACTTCATTGGAAAATATTCGCAAGAACAGCCTTGGAAGACAATTCCTCAACAAATATTTCCATCCAAGTACCAACATATTTTTTATGGCTACTGTTATTCATGTGGAAAATTTGTTCATAAAGCTGTAGAATATCGCACGTACCCCAGGAATGAATACAATTCCAGGAAATCTGTCAAATATGAACCTCCCAGGGCTCAGCGAAACATCAATAGATTTGAACATTTAAGAAATAATATTGAATGTTACAAATGTCGAAACTTTGGACGCATAGCCAGAGACTGTAGACTTGAAAATCCTCTAGAAGAATATTCGAAGCCACAGAACGAACGAACATGGAAGAAGAAGAAGACTGGTAATTGTGCTCTCGCTCTCAAGGCTCAAAACAAAAAAGACGTGTGGTATGTTGATAGTGGTTGCTCAACGCATATGGTTGGAGATAGAAATAAATTTGTATCTCTGAAAGAGAAGAAGGATGGAACAATGTCCTTTGGAAATGATGGATCTTCAAATGTTATAGGATCAGGTACTTTCACTCTCAGAAGCAAAGATGATCTAGCCAAGAATGTTCTATTGGTTGAAAACATGAATCACAATCTGCCCAGTGTTGGACAAATGTGTGATCAAGGACACACAATACTATTCAACTCCACAAAATGTGAAATCAAGAAAGGCAGGTAGGTGAAATTGTGGCTACAGCAAGTCGAGCTCCAAATGACATATATGTTATGGATGAAGCAACTAAAGCATGTCTAATAGCTAAAGAGGATGATATAATATTTGGTAGCAATGATGATCGAATAAGTAAGAAGTTTGCTACAAAAATGCAAAGCGATTTCAAGATGTATTTACTTGGTGAGCTGACATACTTCTTAGGGCTTCAAATATCTCAGTAAGATAAAGGAATATTTATATGTCAAGCCAAGTACATCAAGGAAATTCTCAAGAAATTTAAAATGGAAGATTGCAAACCCACCCTTACTCTAATGGTAACAGGTTGCAAATTGAGCATAGACGACTCATCTAAGGATGTGGATCAAAGGTTGTACAGATCTATGATTGGTAGTCTTCTATATGTAACAGCCTCCCGACTAGATGTTATGCAAGCAGTTGGACAAGTAGCAAGATTCCAAGTAGCACCAAAAGAATCACATATTATTTCCGTCAAAAGAATTCTTCGATATTTAAAGGGAACAACATAATATGACTTGTGGTATCCCAAGGGTAACAATCTCATTATTCATTCCTTTACATATGCAGATTTGGCAGGAAGTGTTGATGATCGTGAGAGTACTCGTGAAGCATTGGAATATCTTCACTAGAATCTTGGGATTCTCCCAAGTTCTCATTATATTTTCCTTATTCAGAATGTAAAGGGGGAGTGGAAGTGTGTACAAGTCCGCAGGATGGTTGTATGTCAGGGGGAGTGGAAGTGTGTACAAGTCTGCAAGATGGTTACATGTCAAGGGGAGTTACCCTTTGCCATTGATGTCAAATGGGGAGAGAATGTTGTAGGAAGAGGTGTCATGATCGCAGGGAGAGTACTTTTGTTGCCATCAATGCCAAAGGGTGAGATTGTTGATCAGTGGTTGTCATTGATGTCAACCCAAGCGGCACCAGGGGCTACCCCAATATTGCATGGGAATTTTGACCTACCAAATTGATATATTCTGGGTCAATAATTCTTTTGATGGTTTCTACTTGTCGAGATGTCCATTGATATATGGCACACCACGTAATTCTTCGCGGTTTGAGAGATATTCATGTTTGAAGTTTGTAACCCCAGTTAGTGGGCTAAAACCCCATGGGGTTGTGGCACGGGCCATTGAAAAGTCATAATTAATATTTTTTAAGCTCCTAAAATCCCTCCCACGTTCACTTGTTGAAGCCCCTCTCAACCTAAGCATTTATATAAATTGTGATCCTCATATCCTCCTTATGCAAGGGATTTCACCATCTGAAACAGGTCACCGTGGAATTTTCACTCTAAAATTTTTTCTACAAATATTCAGAAGCTGAAATTTTTATGAGGAGAAGCCAAAATCCTATGGAAGCTCCTGTGAAAATTAAAATCAAGGTGCACAATATTTGCGGAGATATGATCTATGGAAGTCAGTGTTTTTGCAGGCTCCTGAAATTCATCTCAAAGAAGTGACCTTGGGAAAATAATCATAACTCTCTCTCTGAGTATCAGATTTGAATTCTGTAAAAAGTGGTAGATAGTGCAAGGAATTTAGCTTTTGCTCTATCAATTTCAAATTCAAATGAAGAAACAGTGACACATGGCATGTCGTACAAGTTTTCTCTACTGAAACATTCTGTAATTAGGGCATTGTGAGAAATTGGGAATAACTGTCTCTTGAAGAATCCAAATTGGGTCAGACCTATGGCATTAGAAAGATAACTCGGAGGAATACTACAGGACCAAAAATTAGATATTGGGGATCTGAAATAACAGAGATACACCAGATTCAATATCAAGCTCCTAGACGGCAAGAAAAATCTAGATCATGAGTTGTCAAGGGCTGCAAAGGACCAAAATTTCTAGGGCAGCAAAGCAAAGCAAGGTGCAACAGAGGGTAGCATGACAAGAGCAGCAACCAAGGTTCAGAACAGCAGCAAGAAGTTCATCACATGAAGTCTTCAATTGGCAGCACTGTATACAGTCACTGTAAAGGTATCATTGTATTGAGTCATTGTAAATACATTATTGTAAAAATTGTTCTAGTGTCTATCTACCAAGAGTTGAAGAGAGAGTGTCAAGAGGTCTAGGATCATCATTAGGTGGTTGTGTCATAGTTGGGGTTATGGTCTAGTGTGTCTTCTTCTTCTACATCATTCTATATCATTGTAAAGTGGACCATTTTCCCTAGTACGGAAGTCCATTCTTCTTTTATTATTCTATAGGGTGGTAGGGTGGTGCTAGGGTGAGTTGTAGCTCATTGGGTATTGGGGTATCCATTCAGTTGACTATTGAAGAATCTCAGGTGTTGGAGCGTCCATCCAGTGACAACTGGAGAAGAATGTTTTTCTAGATTCTAGAAAGTTAGAGCTTTATTTTCAATTGGAGTTGAATATTAAATCATTATTAGAAAATCATTAGGTGATTTTTATCCCCAAGTGGGTTTCCACCTTAAAAACTGCGTGCATTTCTATTCCTTTTGTTTGCTGCTATCATTGTACAAACACTGATAATAATTGAATATTAACTAATGGTCTAATTGAAAGAAATATTGATTCACCCCCCCCCTCTAAGTATTTCCAACACAGTTTTTGTGATGTTCCCTTTTTGAACTCATTCAATAAATCCTATGGTCTATTCCAAAGATAGACTGGTAAGGCATTTACTGGTTGTATCACCTCTAAAGAGAGGGTGAAAACCAGAGGCTACCTGGCCCGTTCCAGACTCTGTCTATAGAGAATATGTAAAACACAACACTTAGGGCTTTCTCACTCTCCTTTGGATTTTACTACCCTTGGGATCCTTAGATCATAATATCTAAGATTAGGACCCAGAAGAGGAGCAAAAACTAAATAAGTTAGGAGTGATGAAAAACCCAGTTCAGGAAAATCCACAAGGGGCTTAGTTAGAACGTGATATAAGAAAATTAGTGTAGAAATAGCACAGAACAAGGCTGGGTTCCCCTATATTAGGCTGTGTGGGACTTATGGATCTAATTCTAGCAAAAAAAAATCAGTTGAAAGACATTAAACAGATCTCCCACGAATAAGACTAGCTAGAAATCAGCCAAAGGGATGGGCTGCAGTAACTTCAAACACTTTATTGGAGTATAAGTGAGCTAAAAACTCTGAAATGGGTTTGGAAACACTTTATAAGAAATTATATATACAGCAGAAATAAAAAATATGAATTCTCTTCACAAAGGGTGGGGAAAAGCAGTGATTTTTACCCAAAAATGCATATATTCCAAGATCTGCGTAAAAAAAGTGCGATGTGATGGTTTTATATATTAGCTTAAGTCATGAGGGACCTATTATCAGAATTTGGGCTCAAAAAAATGATCGTAGCTCATTTAAACAGTTTCTCCTTCTCAAACTAGGCTTAAAAACCCTGATTCCCCATGACTTACTTACTGCAAAATTTTACTGAAGCATGAGAGCGTACTTGGCTAAGTATTTTAACCGATGTAGGGTCTGAAAATTGATGAATCATATCAGAGACATTTCCCATAAGATTTACATAAAAAGACAAAGAATTTAATGAAGAAATCCCTTGGGAAAGGGGCTGCAACAATGTATTGAACTGCAACAAGGAGATACAACGTTATTATCAGGATGGCTCAGCTGCTGAACGTTAAAAATCAGATATAATATATGGATAAAACATCATATCTATTACAAATCTTGAAGCTATATAGTTCCCTTAACAAGATCCCACTGGATTTACAGCAAAATAATGCATAATAAACTGTAGATCTGAATTACAAGTTGCAGTACTGCAGAATACACAGAAATTTCTGAAGATAAAATTTATTAATGAAATGTTCAGATCTATGGATACATGGATCATCAATCTAATCCATGGATCACCAAGGGAAATTCAAGCCCAACACCAAGAGATCTTCCTCTAATCTGATATCAAACTATAGAATAGGAAACCCTCTTCAAAATAACGTAGTATGGAGCTGGAAACTACGTTGTGGCTTAGATCCACTGAATAAAATACAAGGAAATGCAGTTCTGAAACAAAAAGTGGAGAAATACTCTCCTTGGAGGTTAAAGAACACACTCCAAGAGCAGAGGCACTCAATACAAGCTAGATCTAAGCAGATCTAGAACACCACTTGCTGCAAATGACAGCAGCTGCAAAACCCTCAATGCGCCAGCGCTGCTCATGAAAATGAAGCTTGGTCTCCAACCAGATAGTGGCTCACTTCAGCATAGAACTCCTCCAATGATCCTCAAGGGAATATATGAAACCCCTAAACAAGAATTCCAATCACAATCCTCCACTAAACAGCAGAGAATGGTATTTGTCTAAGCAGACAAATACTCTAGAAATATGATCTATCAACAACCTCTTCATGTTGCTCTCCTCCTTCTTTTATAAGATGAGAAATATATTGCAAACCCTAAACCACTTTGATGAGTTAACCCTCTTCACATTAGAGGATCCCTTCTAGAACCACACAGTCCCTTTTGGAGATACAATGAACCTAGACAGCGCAGTTGATTTGGTCAAGGTGGACCCAATCTTTGGCTCAAACCTCTTTCACACCTACAAGTGATTATTTACATAGTCCCGATTTGTCTTTGTTCTCATGGGAATTGATTTATTCAAACTTTTTAGGAGTTTTACATGTCCTCCTTTATTCATTTATTCATAAAGCATGCATTAAATCAAAATTGAATGTTTCCTCTTAGCTAAGGCTAAGTAGGAACATTACAGTTTTGCTACAAGGCCCATCAAAAATCATACTCCAAAGAGGTTCAATTTCAGATTTGTTATTAAAGTCATTTTTGTCCTCTTTGCCCTATTTATTGTGGCTGCCACTATGTTGTTTTTTAGGATCTACACTATGTTCATTTTTTACTTTGTTCCTCAAATTTTTCACTATGTTGAGTTTTATTTTTCTTGTCATGATCAGTCTTGTGTTGGTGGTTGGTTTGTTGCCTATGATCTTCATTATGTTTGCTGAGATGCTCTGAGTTAGCAAACTTTTTTGGTTGTTTCTCCTTTCTTCCCTCTTTTTCTATTGCTGGTTTTTCATCTCCTTCTCCTTTCTCATTAAGATTTTCATCATTGTAAAGAATGAATGAGTCAAGGTTTTTTTGAATAGAATAAAGCGGGGAGTTGTCTGGTTTTTCTTGACTGCTAACCATGTGTTTCATGTGTGTTTCCCTATATAGTCTTCTTGGTTGACTAAATACGGGGATGGTTGCATAAGTCATATCCATTTGTAGGGTACCTTGGAGTTTAGCACCCCATGACCTTGAAAGGAGCATTCCATATTTAGGAGGTATATCAGCCACTACAATGTCCATCACTAAGCTCTTGGCTGGAATTTGTGCTAAGTTGACACATAAATCTTTGATCAAGCCTAGACATTTAACTCTACTGGAATCAAAAGAGTATAAATCTTTGTAAGGTCTAGTTATCTCAAGGCCAAGTCTCTCCATCACTACTTTAGGCATAAGGTTGTGGGAGGCTCCTGAGTCAATCATGGCATTGTGCAAAATCTTATCATGGATGTTTAGACTGACATAAAAGGGAGGAACACCTTCTTCTTGAAATTTCCCTTCCACTTCTGGTCCAAACATAATCTTAGGCTTGTCATCAGTTACATTGACAGAATCAGTTTGTTCTCCTATGTTTAAAGCCCTCAAAAGTTGGGTTTTATATACATCTTGGGTGACTAATTCAGTAAGAGGGACAGGGATCTTGATTTTGGCAATTTCACTCTCTATGCTAAAAGGTATCTGAGTTTTAAAAATGTTTAGATCGGCCTTTTTAGTCACTGTTTTCTCAGCAAATTCAGCTTGCTGGTTTTTATTATGAAAATCAGTTAAAATAGTTCTACTAGGAGCATTAGCTGAGTTGCTAGTGCTACTTTGGTTACCACTATGTTTGTCATTAATTTGGTTGTTTTTTCCTTTGTTTTTATCAGAACTTTCAGCCACTTTTTTGTTGTTTTCTGTTGTCTTTTTAGAAATGTTTTTAGAATTGTTTCTAGAAGAAATTTCAGAAGCTTTCTTTTTGGGAGTGTCTTGACTCTTTTTACTCCTAAGGTCATATTGTCTGTGCACTTCCATTATAGGATTTTCGAAGCCTTGTTTGTAATCTTCAGATTCTGGGCCCTCATCATCATAGGGTGTAAATATGCCTTGTTCTTCTTTAGTGAGGAAAACAGTATCCTCGTTGTTTACTCCAAATAAGTTTATGTGATTTTCCTCTGCCTCTTCTATTATTCCCTCATCTTCATCAACATAATTTTCTTGAAAGGGAGGTCTGATTTGTTGATCATGACCTCTTTGCCTAATTTGGGGAGGGTTTCTTCTAAAGTTCTAGTTTGTATTCTGAGTTTGATTTATGTTTTGAGAAGTTGTTTGGTTTTCTCTAGGATAAGCTCTCTCATTGACATTCATCCTCTCCATCATTCTTTCCACGGTTTTTATCAAGTTTTTGAGTTTTGTGTCAGATGTGGAGGGTGCAGCTTCTTCTCTATATGTGACCCTTTTCTCACTTTTCATCCTAGCTCTTTTGGCAATCAGATTTTCCTCTACACTTACTTCTCCCCTCTGCATATCTTCTAAGGTGAGGGGTTCTCTTTCTCTTAATTGGTAGGCCATCTCTGGATCAAATCCATTAGGAAATTTCATTAGAGCTAGGCCTTGTGGAGGCTTCCTATGGACAGGTAGGGAATTGTAAACACTATTAAATCTAGTGCAGTACTCTTGTACACCTTCTCCAACATTTCTCTTAATGTTTTCATATTCTGATAAGATTTGAAGAGGGTTCTTCTTGACTTCCCATTTGTTTAAGAATAATTGATGAAAAGCATGGAGGTCATTAATGTTGTTAGGGGTTAAGCCTTTGAACTATTTTCTTGCTTCTCCCCCTAGGCTTTGAGCAAACATTCTAAGTTTAACAGTTTCATTATATATTTCTTGTCTGTCAAAGTATTCATTCATTTTGTCCACATGTTGTTGACTAGTAGTAGAACTACTAGCATCATACAAAGGAATTTTGGATTGATAATCCTGTGGTAGAACAACTAAAGGTAAAGGAAGGACTAAGGGAGCATACCATTTTTCCATGATATGGGCTTGTGGAAACAATGGAGGGTTAATAAGCGGAGGTAGATGATGAAGTGGAGTAGTTTGAACAGTGGATGTGAGGGTGGGTGTGGCAGAAGTATTTGGACCAGCTAAGTGATGTTGAGCAGATTTAGGATGAGAGAAACCAAAGTTATGGAGAAAATGGAGATCGGGAGGAGTGGAAGGGGAGGCTTCCCTACTGCTACTTTGTTGCGAGTCTACAAGCTCAAGGTCTATATGGTCTATACCACTTTGTGACTTGGTTCTAGATAAGCTTCTTGTATGAGGTATGTCAACTTGGGTATTTTGCAAGGTTGTAAGGTTTTCAGGGAAAGAAATTGCTCTTTGGGTTGGTCTGTCAACAGTTGGGTTTTTAGATGTAGGAGACTTCCTAAGAATGCTTTTAGGATTGTCAACTATTGCAGGGGCATTTGGGTCAGGATGGGCTCTGGTATGGATTTTTCTAGAGGCTAGGATTCAGACCAACGGATAAGAAAGGCTGGTCAAGTATGACAGTCTTTAAAGAACAAACCAATCTGTATAAGAAAATATTAATCCACAAAATTTTTCTTAACTAGGTTTTTGTGATGCTTTTAATGATGGAATAAGTATCCCAGTGGAGTTTATGGAAAATTAGTAGGGTCAGCAGGCCTACTGAAAACCAATGGATTCACCAGGTGGAGGATTTTTACTTGTTTTAAGGACTGGTTATTGTCCACCATCAACAATCAGGAACCATTCTTGGTTGACACTTGATTCATTGTGAGCTTAAAAAAAATGAGTTTTTCTGAGTTTTTAAAGTTATCTAGTACTCATTTCCCCAACGAAGTTGCCAATATGTTGGCTCCCTGTGATTTGCAAGAGTGGTAAGAAAAAACACTGCAGGGGCCACATCAAAACCACTTTGGAATCCAAGGACCTAGCCTTCCTGGATTCAGAGAGGGATCTCTCTATAAAGGTGTTTTTGATTGATATATCTTTGTGCTCTTTGTTTATGATATTAGGCTAGTTATGAAGTTCTAAGGACTTATTGTTTTGGTTGGATTAATTGACAGATTGAAGGATCAATGGTGTGACTGATTGAGGGAATGTTTCAGCTGAAAAAATAGACTGTGAGAAAACATCTATCCGTTGGGCTATGGGGTCATAAAAGGATTTAATTGTTCATCAATTCTGCAATGGTATTCATAGGGCAAGCTAACTATACCAAATGGATTCTTTAGATTAGGTTGTGATATGAAACAATAATAAGTTGTGAAGGCAACAAAGCTATAGTGAGTTAATAATCTTTTAGCTCTACTTTAGACAAGAAAATCCTTTTAAGGTAACTATTTGGAGCAAGCCAAAGGATAGGGCAAACCATAGAATTCTTTGGAAAAATTTTAATAATAAAACCTTTAAGACAACAATCCAGTAATCCTGAGACTAATTTTAGATAAAGAAAACATATAAGATAACAGTGAGAATAGTCTAAGATCAAACAGAAATGATCTAATTTGCTTTGACAAACTCTCAAAGACTCCTCAAAGCAACATTTCAAGGCAGACCAGAGGGAAGGGCATACCATAAACCTCTTTGGTTTTGACTTTTATTAAGTTTACTTTAAATAAATGTCTTAAAAACAATATCTCAAGTCCTACTTAAAGTAAAATGGGTTCACCATAAATTCCTTGGTTTCACTCTATTGAATCATTCCCAAGACAACAAACTAGATGTAACTGGAAAGGAAGTTAAGTATCTTCCAATCAAACCTTGCAGAAGAAATCATAAATATAAAGAATACAGATAGGAATAGGGTGCTAACACAGCAAATCCTAATCTAAACTTATGTTTCTTTATCAAAGAAAGATGGACATAATGGAAAACATAATGAAAAACAATGACAATTTAGGAAAACTTCACCATTGATATAGCTCGAGGATCCTGTGAACGTGCTTGTATTACTGATGATCAAACCAGTTACAATACTCCATGTTTCAATAGCTCTCTACAACTTAGATATTTCTTCAGTTCAGTCTAACATTCTTCAACTAGCTTAGCAGCAGAAAATCAGTCCAATAACCATCAAGTAGCCAACATTTAAAATGAAGCTCATATGCAATATTTATATGCAAAATGAGGAGGTGCTGCCAAACTAGGGTGTTTAAATGTTATTTATTACAAAGTTAATGATTTTTGACCTTCGAGACCATGCAAGGCCCAAGGCAAAAATATATGAAAGAGTTACTCTAAAATAATAACTTTGTCTTAACTTCTGAGCTATTTTAGTTGAAATTTTTTACTTTAAAGGCTTTGTAATAACTTTGTAATAATTGTTGAGCTGCTTCAAAATATCTCTGACTGTGTAATAATTTCCTAGTGCCTTTATTGAAAGAAAACATGTTGTAGGTGGCAAGTTTGTCTTTGGATAAGTAATTGTTTCTTTGTTGAGTCATCTGAAGCTTTCTTTGGGTTTATCTGCCTTTGTTTTAATCATCAAACTCTGTTTAGGCCTTTTAACTTTGATTTAACCTTTATAATCTGTTTCACTGACCTTTCTTCTTTCTCTGCTTTATGACTTGTTTGTTTATTTATTATTTGTTTTTAAACCTTTGACTCGCATCCTTTAATCATAGCCTTGATGGCTAATCCTCCGTGTTTTATCCTTTGATTTAGGATTTAGGCCATTAATCCTTCTGTTCTTCATTTCTTCATTGTCTCTTCTAACTGTAGTTTTTATTTGTGTGCAGGGAGGCAGTCTTCATGTGATGGAGGGTTTATAACCCATCGATGATCATGATTCATCGAGGGTTAAGCCTTTATGTAAACCCTCCTGGTTCTTTTATATGAATTCACCTCTCGGATCATCATCTAGAGGTTATTTTGACCATTGGAATGCCCTTTCGGGCATCACTGCCATTAAAACCTGCAAAAACACAAACAAACATTAGTAACCTGTGGGAGGGGTAAAACTGCATTTTTGGGGTTTGGAGCTGTCGGGAGGCATGTTGCAGAGGAGGAGGAGGTGCACGGGCATGTCTCTAGAGGCGGAACCATGGGAGAATTCAAACAGAGGCGACGAAATCTGAATTTGGCGCGGGGAGGGATAAGGTGGTTTTGGAAAACCATGCTGGTTTATCGCACGTGTTGAGGGTTGTAAGTGGTATTGGGCTAATCGAACGTGATACCATAGGTTGATCAACGCGTGTCCAGGGAGAAACCACCCATTTCATGAAGTTCAGGGGTTATTAAACCCTTTACAGAATTCTGCGCGATATGGGATCTAGACCGTCAAATCTCGAGGAGCGAGATCGACGATGGATACAAAGTCCAAGAGCGAGGTGCAAGTTTGAAGGGTGGAGCCCGTGGACAGGTGTCGAGATTTTATTTGACTACAGGGTTAGTGGAGAGCGGGGCCCTTTATAAGGTTTGCGGGGTTTAAATAAAATGAAAGGGCAGAGTTGATGTTATATGGGGGAAGGGGCTAAGAATAGGCGGAGGGAATGGTCCTATGGGGGTAAAGGGGACCAAGGCTTTAGGCTGAAAGGGGCTTAAGGCCAATATTTACAAAAAAGGGTGGGTTTTATTATAAAAACAGAGTTTTTTATAAGGTTTTTAAAGGTCTGATAAGCTTAGAAAGTTAGATTTAAACAATGTAAAAGGGACTTTTACATTGTTTAAGGCTTTTTAGAGGAACATGATGAATAAGGGGTGTTTATGAGGGTTTTTAGGGGAAAGGAAAATGGTTTTTCAGAGGGGAAAAGGGAATGAATGAGGGTTTAAGTGGAGTGATAAAATGAGTCAAACAGGCCCAAAATATGAAGTCCTTTTAGAGGAGCAGGGTGAACTTTTGAGAAGGCAAAAGAGGAATAAATTTAATGAAATAGTTTGATTTGGGATAATGAAGGCAGTGAGATTCCTATTGATAGCTTATAGGAAAAAAATGATATCTTTAGTTGCTTTGTAGAAAATCCATAGTCACCTAGTGAAATCTATAAAATACAGGAGGATAACAACATTCATAACTAGTTTATACCCACCCTGGAAGTCCTACCGACTCCAGGGATTTCCCCATCAAAAATAGTTATGACTACTGCCAAGCTGATTTTTATACTCCGACCTTAGGCCATTGAATCCCCATCATCAGTTTTTAGTCACCCCTCGCCATCGTGCCTATGTTAAACCCATTACATCAGGGTCTTGATCCCCTGCACCAGTGACATCTCGTCTGGTTGAGGCTTCATTTTTTTCGACATCAACACCTCTTCCAAAAGGGAAATGGTACCTTGGATCACCCCTCTCCACAAAAGGGACATCCTAGGGTGGCACTGTGGGAGACATCATTGCCCACATATGTCATCGATCCTCCTAAAATTTGACTACAACACAATCTTTCATGTCAAGATGGTATCGTACCTTACAACCATTGCATTTTGATCAAATTTGTCAAAGAATCATGCCTTTATAAGCGTCTCTTTCAACAATGCTCCACAGGAAGGTCCCAGCCAGCGCCTATGCGTATAATGTGCATTTATATGCCATACCAATTTTACGCATATGGGTACCATTTTCCACCAATAGTCAAAGAAAAACGCCCCTGAGGGCGTCAGCAATCGTCGTCATCAACCAACAGATCACTACCATACTAGTGACAGACAAAATATGTATCTGTCAAATAGATTTTTTTAACTAGCCAAAGCATCACGAGCATGGGACCCCACAGGACATGGTCACTCTTCGACTCGGTGCAGGGTGTCTCCAACTCTGGGCTACACACAGATCTCTCTCTCTTTCCACATAGTACATAGAAAAGAAACTATAATGTATTTTGGTTATACAATTCTTCCTAGACCTTACACATTAGGGGGAAAACTTTATCACTAGAAAAGCAGACAAGCAAAGATGACATTATTTAATTTCAGGCAGAAGTATTTATAGGGTTGAAAGACATTAGAGAATCTGAAGTATTTAAAAATCTCTAAGGTCTAAGAGGAAAAATCAAATTGCGCACAGAAGGAACCAGTTAAATGCGCCTTTGCGCGCATAATTCTTCAATAAGCGTGCCTTTACATGCATAATTATTTGATAAGCCACCTTTGCCCGCATAATTATTCAATAATTGTGCCTTTTCATGCATAATTCTTCGATAAGTCGCTTTTCCACGGCTTTTCCTTAAAACGCCGCGCGGTCCTGAGAGTGGCAGAAGTCACTTTCCGGGACTGCAAGGCACACTCCAGGACATTGATCCCACACTTGAGGCCGCCAAAGGACAGCCGCTCAAGCCTCCTTAGGACCTCAAGGGAGCACACAATGGAATAAATGTGGCACATAATGGAATCACCCTCCTCTCTTGGGTCACCATCCACAATGTACCAAGAGAGGGAAGGAGGATTTGAATTCTCCTATAAAAGGCCACCAAGAGATGAAAAATATGAGAACACATTGTTATGTTGGCTAGAATTTTACCAAGCAATACCAGTAGTGTGTGATCTAGAGCAGAGATAGAGGGGACTCAGTTTTTGGCCATCCAACAACTCCATTCCACCATAGTAGAGAGAGGGAGACTTTGCGCCAAGGTAGCTCGGAAGTAAATACATCCTTGCATCAGGACTTAGAACCCCTAGTTCTAAGGGTCCCTTGGCAAGTGGGTAAAAGTTTCATTCTTTATTCCTACCAGCACTGAATAAGAGGGGACATAAGTTCCGCCATTTGGATTATTGAAGTTGTTTGAAGCTATTTAGAGATTTTTTTTTATTTGTTTTAGTTTAGTTTTTATGTTTGAATATGCATGCTATTTATCTATCTAGTATGTTTATGTTTTATCATGTTCCACTAACTTTATTGACTCCATCTATTTTCTTCCTATGACTAATAACTTAAGAGGGAAAAATCATCCCTCTTATGCCAGTGTGATTTGGTACATTCGTGTGCAAAACACACTAACACACTCCTTGTTGCTGCTAAGTTCCCTATTTCACTTTTTACTATAGTACAACCCATTCTGAATACCATTTCCTTTCATTTTGGGGAGGAAGAAACTGCTAATGTCACCACAACAACCATAAGGTTCCTGCACACAATGATGAAACCAGATATTGTCCTTTACATACCCTCATTTTAGGCATAATCCATCAAATTCCAGTTCAACCATTTTCTTGTTGCTCATTATTTCAGATATTGTTCTTTGTTGGTCTATCTCTTTGTATTCACTCACGTAGATAGATTTGAATACTTGGGATTAAGTATCATATATCCCCAGAAGCAGAGAAATTCAATGTTTGATTGCGACATTTCCCTTAAAAAAATGAGAATAATGATGGTTTTTCTCAGTTCTTTTCCACTTACATGGCCATGACCTATACCGTTAGAAACAATGTTCCACCTCATAGGATCTTTCCCAAGAAAAAATAAATCCTCCAACTCATCAAATATAAAATTTTTGGTGATTGGTACCTATTTTAGAACTACACCGAGAGTAGGGTATATGGGTCAAAGCTTCCCCCATATCGCTTACCTACTTTCATGCCCATCAGAATTTTTTCCCTAGGATTCATTAGA
Source organism: Pinus albicaulis (assembly GCA_034641835.2). Lineage (NCBI taxonomy): Eukaryota > Viridiplantae > Streptophyta > Pinopsida > Pinales > Pinaceae > Pinus > Pinus albicaulis. The sequence goes on along the minus strand of CM076575.1, from coordinate 42,217,716 downwards.
CAAAGCCTGAATGTTGACCAAATCCACTTTTTCCCTACCAAGAAAGGCTATATGTTTAAGTTTTGTAGGGTGGTAAGTCCTTTTGTTATTAATTCTAGACAATCCTTTCAGCAAGTAGAAGAGATGTTGAAGGAACTCAACTTTTAAATGGGATATGTGTGGCACTATAATCCCCATGAAATCATATCAAACAAGAGAAAATTTGTTTATTATTCTGCTTATGAGCCTAAGTATAGACCCATGCTTGAATGGAAGGCTAATTTTGATTCTGTTAGTCATCAGTATTTTTCACCTGTTGATGATGACTAGTTTTTAAAGCCAAGTTTTCTAGCAGCTAATCTCCAATTTGTCAAATTTGTCAGCTAGAAAACACCCTAAAAATTTTTCACTCCTACCTTTTCGATCAGCCTATGATGAGAAAAAACCTAATTATCAAGCCCTATCTAGTCTCTGTCATACAAACTTGTCCATCAGTTGTCATAAGCTAAATTCATTTTTTGTCATTCACCCTCATCCCCAGCTCATTCATTAACCAAATAATTGATAAGAATGTCAGCTACCCTACCTCTGGTCATATCTCATCTTGAGATCTGATCATACCAAAGAGAATACTCCAAATATGTCAAAAATCTCCCCTAAGTTAGGTAGTGGCGCTTTAGGAAATCCTCCCTTGGCAAATTATCCTAAGCCAAAAGAACCTCTATCTAATACCAACCAGTTATAGATGGCCCTCCTATTCTACAAACAAATATTGATACACCCTTAGGTCGTGCCACTAAAAAGTCTTGATGTCTCATCAGTGCATATGCCAAAAGCCAAACTGATATTAGGTGGATTTACAGTGTTTCAGTGTCTTTTTCAAAAGCAAAGATGTTCAGGTATTCTAGAAGACATTGTCAAGAAAAACATGAGAAGACAACTGCTTCTCATATTGTTTTGAGCCTCGGATAAGAGTACTAGACAGAGAGGTAATTCAATGAGCTTCTGCAAACACAGTCAAAAAGGTTAGCGACTAATGACTAGCAAGTAATACTCTACAGATACAAGTCATGTTGCTCCTAGGGTCAAAAGATGCATAAGGGTATTCTATCAACAGGATACACATCTCAGAGCATGCCCCTCATGACATATTGTCAATTTTTCACTTTTTATTACTTATTGTGATATGCCAAGCAGAGATAGGCATTACAAGGGAAGATGACATAGTTTGAGAAAGGGATGAAATGTCACTTGTTGTAAAACCTCCTCCAAACATGAGCAGATGGTTGGGTGACAGTGTAAAACCTCCTCCAAACATGAGCAGATCGTTGGATGATTGTGTAAAACCTCCTCCAAACATGAGCAGATGGTTAGGTCATTTGTTATAAACCTCCTTCATTTAGAAGCAGATGGTTTGGAAATGTGATAAGGGCCTCCTTCATTTAACAAGCAGAAGGTCAGGAACAGAGCTATAACTTCATTCAAAGAGTACAAAGCTAACAATGCTGCAAATGGTCTAAAAAACTTGTTTACACCTTTTCTCCAATGGAGGAAACCACTGATACAGCAGTGATATTTCAAGGGATGCTTACACAGTTTCATTGTTGAAAGACAGAATTGAAATGTGGTGGGAAACAATTGAATGATCATTAGTAGAAAATGGTGTTAAACAGAGGACAAGCAGTGGTACTATGATGAGTGAAGAAGCTTTGTTTTTCATGTCTACAAAAGCCTCCTTCGAAGAGTAAACAAAGGCTAGAATGCCCAAGCTTACAGCAATCTCATCAAAATGACAAAGAAGATAGTCTAAGCCTTGATTCTGAAAGATACTTTTGCAAATGAACACACAAAGACAGTATGTGTAAGGAAAGGGCATGACAAATGTTTTAAATTCAGAGACAACACTCAAAGAAATGAAACATACGACTGTCATAAACAAAGACCTTTTTATGAAACATGTGAAAAAACCTTGCTATTGCATATGATTGCATGAAGGGTCTTTAAAGGATTTTCTTTTTGATAAACAGATGTTTTTCAAGCCAAGGTAAGTACATTTGAGGTTGTTTCCATAGTCAAGGAGAATGTAAAAATAATTGTTGGCATGAAATGCCATAACCATGTTTTATGTTGATTAAAAAGAAAAAGCCTTTTTCAAAAAAGCATCACCCTCCAAAGCATGTTATGAAGACATTTGATTTTTTCAAATAAAAGGCAGAGAGACCATTTGAAAGTCCCATTTGCAAGTTCAAGAAACCAAGGCAAATGCTCCCCTAGATGTTCACTAAAGAAACGACGTTTTCAGGCAAAAATTTCAAAGTTTCAGGCCTCCAAGCCTGCGCGGTGCGCCTGTAGGATTGCGCAGCGCGCTTGTGTGCGCCCAAGCAAAGATGTTTAACAGTTGCGCGGCGCACCTGTAGCGGCGCGTGGCGCGCCTGTGCAACCGTTCACTCACCGCCCGAATGCCGAACCGACAGCCCTCATTGCGCGACGCCTTCTTGCAGTAAATGTCCCGCTCCTCTTCTAACTTCCATAAACGCCTTCAAATACTCCTTGGAGCTGCTCAATCAATCAACCAAGGTCCATAAGCGTTATTCAAGGTATCTTCCATTACCTCTTGGCAAATTTCAAATTCTAAAGGGGGTATTGATGTCGTGTTTTCCAAGGAAGAAACAGTGATAAAGAGGGTATGGTTTTTTATCAAAATCAAAATTGTTTATTGCTGTGAGTGTCAAAGACCATTATAGTGATAGAGGAAAGTGTTTAAACGGTCTTAAAAAACCCTAATTGCCTTTCAAATACAATGATAGCAAAGGAGTAGGGTTTTAAGGGAAAGGAGTATGTGTCAAGACAAAGGGGGATCTCTCTTTAAACAAAAACCACCAACACACCCTGTATAAGTATTTTTTCTCAAACACAGTGATCAAAGGAGATAGGTGGTTCATCAAAATTGAAAAGAATCTCCTTAGTCATGACTAGAAAATGATAAAACAGTGAATGAAAAAGGGATGTTTATTAAGCCAATTTAAAAGCTCATTTTATGTTATAAAAAGCTAAGACTGCCCAAAGTTATTGGAAAATAAATACAGAGTTGTAGAGGTCTCAAGTTGGCTGGAAGGTGTCCTAACAGTGTTAAAACAAGAACAAACCTTGTCTGCAAAATCAAAGGGGAAAACACTGATTATAAGGTGAAGGCTTGGTCATATAAAGTCTTCTCTGTATTGTGGATTAGCAAACTTTGTGCAGACACCAGAGTTCAAAAAACAGAGTGTGTTAAAAGGTTTTTCAAGTCAGCTGAGGGTGTCTTGTTTACTTTGTAAAGAACAGTGAATAGCAAAAGAACATTGTTTTGGGGAAAGGTGTTTTTGTTTTTGTCAAAATACAAGAGTTCTTTCTTCACCAAGAGACCACAAACACATCTTTTCAAGACCTTGCCCAAGCACAGTGATAAATTGAATTTTTGTTTTTCATTTGACAAGCACTTGTTGATTGGCATCAAATAGGCACAGTGACTTATAAGCAGGACAAAGTGTGGTGTTGGGAAACCATTTCAAAAACCATTTGAGCAGCTTGTCTTGGTCAAACATTAAAGAGTATTCAAAGCAAAATGCCTCCCAGGCAAGACAGCAAAAGTGGCCCTCACAGGAGGTTTGAACCTGTTTCAATTGAAGAGGTAAATGCTCATCCATCAGTGTTGTTTAACTTTCATGAAGTTGCATGTCTAGAGTTTTGTCAAAGGGTGCAGGAGGTGAAAATCTATCTCCCCTTGACACACCTTTGTGCTTTGAGGTTGCAAGGGAAACACTTTCAGCTAGCATGCTTGGATTTCAAGTTTTCTCCTAGATCCATTTCCAAAGCTACCAAAATCCCTTATGTCGGGGAAAAGTGGTTTAAACAGAGCTACCTAGACTCAGAACAGTACAAACCCTTTTTGAAGCCGGAGCATCGGGATACATGTCCATCCATCTTTCCTTTCTCATATCTGTTGACTAGTTATGCTCCCCTCATGAAGATAATCATGAAATATTTCACATGCGAGGGAAGATTTTCCCGGGTGTATGCTTACCATGTCCGATTGCTCATGCATTTCACAAGAGCCCAATTGTTATATCTCCCCTTCTTCCTCCATAGAAGTATTGAAAACATGGCCTCCACTGTTCAAAAGAGACCTCCCTCTTAGCAGTCAGCTTGCCTTTTCCATCATTCCCTCATCAAGATTGTCATTCTTCATCAACTTGAGAAGAAGGGAATCTCTTGGGACACTTTCATTTCACATCCAGATTTCGCCACTGTCCCTTCATCCCATGCATCTCCTTCACCTTCCACTCAACATCTTTCACCTTCTTCAAGTAAGCCCATTCCCAAGAAGCTAAAATTTCCCATGATTAGTGAAGAAGAGAAGCATGATGAAGAAGGGTAGCATAGTGAAGAAGAGCAGCATGATGAAGAAGAGCAGCAAGGTGAAGAAGAGAAGCCTGATGAAGAAGGGCAGCAAGGTGAAGAAGAGCACAGTGAGGAAAGGCAGCAAAGTGAAGAAAAACACAGTGATGATATGCAGCACAGTGATGAAGAAAAGCGCCATGAAAAAGAGCAAAACAGTGAGGAGGGAAATGATGAGGAAATTGAACAGTTTGATGAGGATATTGGTAGCCCTCACAGCAGGAAAAATTATGAAGATGAAGCCCAAAACATTGGGGAGACAGAGCCTCAAAGTCCTAAAGAAAGCAAAGACAAGAGTAAAGAGGGAAGCCCTCAAAAATACATGCAAGATGACAGTCAAAGCATTCATGAAGAAACTCAAAACAGTGGCAAGGATGATGAGGGAAGTAACAAGGGCAAAGAGAAAATAGAGCATGTGCTAGCTGCCTCTCCTAGGCAAGGGGCCATGATTTCTTCTCCAAAAGTGGTAAATCCCCAAACATCAAGGAAAAGGGTGCCTCAAACTATAACTCCAAATGTTACTAGGGCCCTCTGAAGCAAGGGGAAGTTTCCCAAGCAACCCATTTTCGAATTACCCAAGAGGAGGAAGACCAAAAAGGCCACCCAAAGCAAGGGAAAAGAGAAAGAAGAAAGAAGCCATGAGAAGGAGAGGGACTTTGACATAATTAAGATCCAAAGTGATGATAGCGACAATGAGGCCCGAATCCTAGAGTCTCTCTTGATCAATAGAGAAGAAAAAATTGATGCTTTGAGGGTAGATCTAGAGATGTCTAGAAACTTCATTCACTTTTTGCAAACACAAAATAAACATATGAGTGTCCACATGGCTGTATATGAGACACAGACCATCAAATATCAAAAAGAGGCCTCCAAGGCGCAAATTAAGTTGGAAGAACTCATGGGCGAGTTCAATGATAGCGAAGATGAATATCAGCCAAGAAGAAAGAGGCCAAGGACCATGGGACTCAGAAGAGCCTTAGAGAAACAAAAGGAGGAAGAAGATGCCCTTTTCCAATCTCTTCCTCTCACTACTTTGTTCACCCAAGAGATAGAAAACAATCGAGAAGCATGGCTTGAGAGGGTGAATGATCACTTGGAGAAGAATTTGGAAAAGGCCAATAGAGATTTGGACCTTCAAACGAGGATGACCGGTCACTATAAGAAGCTTAATCAGTTTGCCCGGCGGAAATTGAAGGCCACACAGGAAAAGCTCAAGGAAGCTCAAAAGAGGCGCCCGGAACCAAAAATGAAGAAATACACCTCAAAGCTCAAAATTTTGGCCTCATCTTCTCAGCATGTTTCTGAAAACCCTTGAGGGTCATGCTCACCAAAATTGGGTGAAATTCAACAAGTTTTGGTTTTTAGTCATTTTTGGGCTTTTGGCTAAAAATCATGGGCATCGCGATTTCTGTCTAGGACATCGTCAAAGGATGAAAATGGTATCATCGGATGCCATAATTTTAGGGGAATCTACTCAGCGATTTTCAGATCAATTGAAGATGATTTGGTCCCCTAAAATGGCGAAAAACACTCACTTTTTCCACACTCTGCCCCGTTTATCAGCAAAGTCTATTTTTTTGGGTTTTTACACATAGGTCCATTTTTTATAGACTTCCAATTATCATTTTGGAGAAAACTAAGCATTTTCAGAAAATAGACATTCAGAGCTTTCCAACGAGCCATCACATGCCTCATTTTGACATCGGGGAGGCATCCAAAAGCCGCCCACAAGACAGAGGACTTTCTGCGGATATATTTCTTAAGTATTTTTGTGAAAAATGCACTTTTCTGAAGTGGCTTTTCCTAATGTGCGTTTAGCTATTTTTGGGCATGGTTAGTTATGAAAAGTCAATATATTTTCCTTTTTTATCATTTTTTAGATATTTTATTAGATATTTTGTGCCTTAGGCTTTGCAAAGCGTCAAGGACAAAATCAGATATTTTTGAGGGGGCAATGAGATTGCAAGTTGCACTAGGAGGTTTTCCCTCATCTTGGCCTATATATTCCAAGAGAATTCAATGTAAATAGGGCTGAACTTGATGATATAGAGCAATATATGGTTATACAAGCTTCGAAGAAACACTTGTCTCATGCATTGGATAGTTTCTTGAATGTTTTTTGATGCTAAAAGAGGACTGTTGTTGGATTCCTTGACTTGGTAAAATGGTATAGTGTCCCTCTTTGTTATGCTTCTTAGTTTTCATTCATATTCCATGTTCTTGCTTGCTATAAGACAGTAGAGAATAGATTTGAGACATGCCCTTGGAGGCACCTCAAATTTCCTATTTCTTTATAGCTTCTATGTTTTCTTCCTTCTTAGTCATATCAAAGAATCCTTGATTGCTCTTTGATAACTGAAGAAATTGTTTTCTTGTTTCATTTATGGTTTTATGCATGCTAAGTATGATTCACAGTATGCCCTGCTTACTCATGGCTAGTCATAGCTCCACCTCTGAAACCTTTCTTTGATTGTTTTATTGTCATTTGTTGAACCAAGGAGGTCTTGTACTGATCTTGCCCTTTGCCTAAAACTATGCAATCTTGCTTCAAAGTGCCCAATAGCTTGAAAAACTATGCTTAGGCATTTCCTCATAGTGATTTGAGTTATTTGTTTGTCTTAATTGTCTTTCCCCAAAGTCTGATAGCAATTTCCTAAAGTTAGAGAGTCATATATCTCTATTTATTGCTTGAATGTTTATTTCTATGCATTGATCAGTTTATAGTTACGTTTCTCATGATTAATGGTTATTCCTACCATGTTTATGTCAGCTATTGAACTATTTATGTTTGAAATCCTTTGTTCTTCACAAATTTAGTGTCCATCCCACTCCATTTTATCCAAAGATCCATTTTACCTCGATCAAATCGGCCCTTCAACAACCTTGCATCACCATCTGAAAGCTTTCTTGACCTTTTCAACCCCATAGCCCAGTTTATCTGACAATATTTTTATCTATCTTAGTATTTGATCAGTTCATCCCTCACAAACCCAAAAGTGAAACCAAAAACCTACTTCACAACTAGCCTAAAATCAGAAACATAAGAAGCAAACACACAGATATCCCTTACACAAATAGAGAGAGCCCTATCTGAGTCCAGGAAGGCTAGGTCCTTGGGCTCCAAATATTGGTTTGATGTTACCCTGTCACTTGGCTTGGCAATCAGCCAAATCACGGGACCCTAACATAGTGGCGATCACGGTGGGACTCTGAGTTAGTGACAATCTAAGTACACCTTAGG